>CM076581.1:119172849-119471976 GCA_034641835.2 Pinus albicaulis
CTGTTTCGGGGATTTAACACCCTAGAGGTTGGTTGGGATTCAACCTCCACAGAGCAGGGGCGTACTATTTAACAGAGACTCACACGATCATGCACAGTCATGAAAACGAAATAGAGCAGAACGAGAGGTTTACCCGTTGGTCCTACACTTGAAGTAGATCCACGTGGAGTTCAAACTCCCTGCAACCGTCCTTCCTCTTTCACCTGAAATACAAGAAGAAACCAACACAAAGGACACAGTATATTTCTACTCTATATGTTAGCGAGATTCATATAAAACATTAAATAAATCATCATAAATGCTTGTATAACAAATATTCTTCATACATTAAAGCATACACTAACACATTTACTTCGGGAACAGCATGATACTTCTGTATTATAAAAATAGTACGTACAAAAGTAAGTGGAGAGATCACCTGATCCTTCCAAGGCCTTCGCAGACCGTCGTCCGGATCCGTCCAGCCCTTGCCTCGCTAAGACTCCTTCCAAATGAGTGCATACGAGATAACATATAAAGGGATGTGTATCTCAAGGAAACAAGGGTTTCCCGAAATGAACTGGGAAAGTGCAGGAGGCACGGGGAATCAGACTTGGATAGGGAACCAACAGAGTATAATAATAATAATTCTCTCTCTCTCCCTTAGGCCATACATATGAGGTCTTTTTATAGTCCCTCCAAGTAGTTTCAGCAGTTGGAAACAGTTGGCCACGGGCTGGGGTGGTTGAACTACCCGAGTAACCATCAACCCAGCGCGAAATTAGGGATTTTTATATATTTTTTAATCATTAAAATGGCATACGCGGAAAAGTCTAGCTGTACTCGCGTATACACGCGGAAAAACACGGGCATAGTCGCGTATGAAGGATTTTCCACCGTTTTTAAGTGAATTTGTCCAAGTCTGTAGGAATGGGTGCCCATAAAGCCATGTAGCAATCATGAATCATGTCAAGGTGAGAAATGATGCTATAACAGATGCCCCCTAATATATGAGGTCCGAAGGGGTACATGATGGCCGAAATGTATTATGCACATAGAAAGAACTTCGCAAGGACAAGAGAGGACTTCACCAGATTTCAGCCTGCCAAAAACCAATGAAAGAAATCAGAGAGTCAACACATGCTGAGGTGGGCATACCCATGCTCAGTAAAAAATACATCATATATATAAAAAGTACTGAATAGATCCAACATGTATACAAGTATAACTGAACTGAAAGTACATAGTGAATGATCTGAGCAGGGCCCGGAAAGACAAGTCTGTATCAATGTCCAAGTATCACATATAGAAAGCTGAGCAAAGATAGTGCAACTGGATATCTGATCAAGTAACTGAATCTCCAAGTACCGGATCATAAGAGGCGGATCAAACGGTACAATCACGCAACTCGGGGATCAACATATAAGATGCTGTTGTGCTGAACAGCAACATATAAGGGTGGACGGCAACACTGGCAGAAACTGAGAGAACTGTCAACAGTGAACCGAGAAATGCTGATGCAACCCAAGGTCTTCACCGATCACAATGGCACAATTCTACACACTGGGAATAAATGAGCTGAAGTCGACCATGTGAGAAATCGTTGGATTACCGGGCAATGATGTTTCCCATTAACCAACGCGAGACAACCCACCGATAATGATAATGAGTGTCAAGGTGCCCCAGTACAATCTGACAAGTGTGAATGAATGAGTTGAAGTCGAACACTTGAAAGAATCTACCAATCAGGAGGCAATAATGAATCCCCACTGTCGATAGCGAAGAGTCTGCCACTGATGACTGCAAACCCTAAGGTACTGACAAAAAGACTCTAGATATTGTTCCCAGAGCAATGAGTTGGAGTCGATGGGAAAAGATCTGCTGGAAGGAAGGCATTAAGGCATCCCACATCAGTCCAGCGCGAGTGTAACCCGCAAGCCAAGATTTGGAAGGAATCGGACGAAGTAGAGTGATGGAACCAAAACCGAAGTACGTTTCCGACATGCACAAGATGAAGCTAGCGCACGGAAGAAACCCTCTAAACCAACCAATAATGAAATCTGACACAGAGGCGAGAAATCCACCGATAGGGTCAAATGGAAATCAAGGTACTGCACGAATCCCAAGTGTGATAATGTGTGCTGACGTCGAACACAGGGGAAACCACTCAGTCAAAGACCCATGATGATGATCAAATGCTGAGCACGAGGTCACCTATCAACGATGGAAATAGGCCCAAGGTGCGGCTCTAGGTTTGCTCTCAGAGCAATGTGTCGTAGTCGATAAGAGACAAACCCGCCGGCAAGAAGTCAATGGAGACCTTCTCAAACCAGCACGAGCAGAAGATCAAAACATCTGATGTGATAGAACATGATGCTGACAAGACCGGGAAGGCTGACTGAATAATGAGTCAAGAGACACCGCAGAATGGCCGACTCAGGCTAAACTTCCCTTGAACAATAAGCACGACTCTGTGATGACCAAGGCAGTAAAAAAAAGTGACACCGTATAAGTCTGTCTTGCAGGAGGCAAAACAAACTCTCCATATGATTGGAAGAGATAACCAACCGGGGGAGAACTGACAAGTGAAACATGGTAAAGGCTGAACCTAGGTCAAACTAGAACCATCCCGAATGAAGGAAATATATATAAGTATATGTGCTTTGTTCAAGGGCGACAAAATGACTCTGTACTGCCATCGAAATAACGAAGATACATCCCGTTCCCGCTCTTTTTGTTATATTTAATTTTTTTTTGTCTTTTTCATAATAAGCCTGAAAAAGAATAAAAGAATGCTATGATACAATGGATAGAACGAGTATCGAAAAAAGCAGATGCACCAGTTCCGGGGTTTGGAACAATCCTATGCTCAATGCAAGGTGGCGAAAACTGGTCAGTGATACTCAGAGGAACGTTCCATCCATGGGTACAAAGGTGTCAAGTCGTGATAGCTAAGTGCATGCAATGGTTAACTTGTACATAAAGTCAAGGTCAAAAGTTGGCTTAAACATCGAGTCCAAATGAAGCCGGCTAAAGGCCAGGATAAACAAGTAGCCAATATGCAATGCAGTAATACAACTTAACGACACCAGGGAGCCTCTAGGGTATAAGCCAGAAAAATGATCGGTGATGAAGGAGAAGAATGAAGCTTCAACACGAAAGACATGGCGGGACTAAAGAGGACTCCCGAGCCTACATAAAAAGCAGCATGGGCAACAAGTGATAGCGAGGAACTAACTAGGAAGCCCATGTAAAGGAAGGCTCTACCACCAAGTCATGATTTAAAAATCGGCGAGTGAAAATGGTATAATACTCATGACCTGATGGGATCGACCCTAAGGCAAGTGATCAGTATGGAGGCTAGAATGCAAGATGCAACGGAAAGTGATTCCCTAACCTATATGCCAGTGAAGATCATATACCTGCCGTGAAGAGTCCGAACACATGGGCCAAAAACCGGGAAAAATCTCGAAAATGTCAAAATGTACCTGAAATATACCAAACTGGGCACTTCCAAGCAATCGAGTTATACAGCATAAGACAGATCGAAAAAATAAGCACAAGGAAATTTTTGCGAAAATTTTCAATTTTTTAGCCATAAGTACACAAATTACCTCTCAAATGGTTCATTATTGCATAGCTGATTTGGAAAAAGAGCTCTGGAGCTAAAAACTTGTTTCGTCAAACCAGCAACAACCGACCGTCGGAATTCAGCGAAACTTCAGGTAGGCTCCTTATTCATCCTGTTGATTCATTTTGTCCATTTAAAATTTAAAATTAAGTGGATTTTTACCTGGAAACCCTTATTAAAAAACACGTACCTGCGCATACGCGGGTTCAAAGAAGGAAAGCCGCGTGTACACGCGACTGTGCACAGCGAAACTAGCGTATGCGCAAGTCCGAATTTTAAAAATGAGTTTCTAATGCAAATTTTAATGAATTTCTTCAGGATGAAAATTTCATGGAGGGAACGCGAGCATAGTGCAGTGGACCAAGAGGTCATGGAAGACCGCGCAGCACAAAACGTCCTCCGAAACTGTGGATTATTCAAATTTTTCAAAATGCCCAATATGAAAAGTAATGGGAGATTGCTTGAAATGCTGGTAAATTATTGGGAACCGGATCAGGATTGTTTCATCATTGATCAAATGCCACTACGCATAGAGGTGGAAGATATATACTTCATCACTGGACTCTCCAGAAGGGGAGACCCAGTGGATTTGCACGGAAAGCCCCTGGGAGGGTTAACCGTGGAGGATTATGTCCAACTCTATTGCATAGAAGATTCCAAAAAAGTAGGCACACAGATTGCAATCAGAGATATCAGGGACTTGCACATGAAGATCCTCCTGTTCACCATCGGCAGAGTGGCAGGATCTGCCTCACTGCATCAGGCGTCCAGGGCGCACATGAGCATAGCTGTAGAGTGCTTAATTCATGTGTAGGATTGGTGCACTGCCCTGCTACTGAACATGAAACAACAACTGACGTCGATTCGCAAAACACATACAAAACACTTTGGCTATGGAACCATTTTGACTACATTCTTCTTCGAGAGAGTTCCAGCTTTGAGACCCAAAGTCATCTCAACTATCAGCAGCCCTCGGGACCCAAGGATTGCCCGTTGGGCAGACATGATGAAGAGACTGGGGGGCAGCGAGGTACCCCGAACTACCTGGGATGATGAGTTCTTCTTATGGTGGAGAGAACAGATCATCGCAGCAGATGACTATCCCTATGCCGGGATGGATTTCCGAGGAGATCCAGATCTAGTACTTCCACCCGGTGCAGCATGGGGAGCAGTCGGTAAGTTTTTTCAAAAAATTTTAACTTATATGATTTTTTTTGGATTTTTCAAATATGTATGAAAAATGAAAAACAAACATGTTTTTGGATTGGATTCATAATGACTGACAAATAAAAATGATCATGTTTCAGATGTTGGACCAGTGCGTCCTGAGGGCCTAGCACGTCACAAGCGCCGCAGAGGTGAAGCAGAGACATCGGATTCTGACAGAACCCTCCAGGCCGTGCAGAGAAACTTGGAGGGACTAACCCGCCAAATCCCTCTGGCTGCTGTGGAGGACTTGCCAGAAGCCGTCCAGAGATGGGTTGTAGGAGTACCCCGGGACTGGGTTAGACTGTTCCGCCGTGTGGCCACTGCAGTGATGTTCTATAGGAACGCTGGGCAGGGTCCTCAGGATTAGACAGATTTTCATATTGGATGACCGTATATTTTTTGAGACTGAACATGATGGGGCATAAGCCCAAGTTTTGTACGGCATTGATGGATCCAAAATTTTGTAAATTTTTTTGACATACTGATGATATATATACAGCGATATTTTGATGTGATGTGATAAATGTATCAAATGTATGATGTTTTTGATGATTTAGATTTTATTGTATCGAATGATTAATATGCCAATCTAAAGCTTGATTAGCTAATGAGTCAGCAAACCAATTGTCAGCTCGAGGAATATGAATGAATGTTAAAAATTGAAATGACCTTTGTAACAAACGTACCCTCAAGAACAATCGTAATAAAACCGGATCTCGTACCCGATAAGTGTTGTTCAACTGCGACACCACCAGCTGGGAGTCCAAGAAAACTACCAACGAATCAACACCCAAAGATATTGCCTCCGAGAGTAGATGAATGACTGCAGTGTATTCTGCTACGTTATTGGAAGCAGGACCAATGCAAACCCCTCTTGATACCAACAGCTGACCGGAAGGATAATGAAGCACCCAAGCCGCGGAAGCTAAGTTCCGGGTGTGTCTACTAGCACCATCGGCGAAACCAGAATGACTCATGACATCAACACAACCTGCCAAAGCAGATCAAAAACATCACCATCCCATCAAAAATCGAAAATCAAACAGATATGTACAAGACAAAAAACTACTATATACAAAGCAAAATGCCGGGGCTAAGCCTAGGCATAATACTTCTTCAGATAGAGCCCATTTCGGGGCTCCGACAACTCGTTTCCTTCGAAGTCAACCAAGGTATACGCTCCTTTCTTAAGGACCTTTTTGACGATATAGGGGCCATACCACATCGACTTAAACTTTCCTACCCCCAAGGCATCCTTTTCTTGGGCATAGACCAAAACAAGGTCGCCTTCGGAAAAGACCCTAGGCTTAACCGCCTTATCGTACTGGACTTTGACTCGGTTTTAATGCGCTTCGTTCAACGTGGCGGCATCTCGACGCTGCTCATCAAGATGTTCCAGATGAAGAAGCCGCTCTGCCAGACTAGAAGTGTCAGGAAGAAGCTCAACAACTAATTTAAGGGAAGGAATCTCGCATTCAATGGGAAATACGGATTCCACCCCGTGGACTAACTGAAACGGAGTAAAGCCAGTTGCAGTTTTAACTGACGTCCTGTATGCCCAAAGTGCAGGATATAGCATAATATGCCAGCTGGATCTATGTTTATCAATTGTCCTTTGAAGAATTGTCTTCAAGGATTTATTCAATGTTTCCACTCTGGCCATTGGCCCCAGGACAATATGGATGAATGGGCCCCGGCTGGGAACCACTTAAGAGCCAACTCGCCCATCATGCTGTTTCCGAAAGTGATCGCCATGGCTCGGTGACAATCTCTCTAGGTATACCGAAACGAGCAATAACTTGGTTGAAGAAGAAAAGACCTGCAGTCTCACCATCGTTCCCAAAAGTAGGCATAGCTTCGACCCACTTCGTAAAGTAGTCTACTGCTACGATAATGTACTTGTGACCTTTTGCCGAAGGCGGGCTACAAGTAGTATAATCCATACCCCACTTTGTAAAGGGTCCGACAGTAATGACTGGAAAAAGCGGAGCTGGATGAGCGCGCATTTTTCGAGTATACACTTGACAAGGATGACACTTCTTGACCGATTCAATACAGTCTTTGAAAATCGAGGGCCAGAAGTAGCCAGCACGCAAAATCTTTTGGGCTGTAGCAAGCCCTGATAAATGACCCCACAAGCTCCACCGTGAGAATCATTGAGCACAGCCTCAGCTTCTTCGAAAGTTAAGCAGCGTCTTAGGATTGAATCAACCCCTCGACGGTACAAAGCATCACCAATAATCAGATAACTTTTAGCTAAGTGACGCAGCTTACGACGCTCATCTTTCGAAAAAGAAGAAGGAAACTTCGCAGTCTGGAGATATACAATGATGTCCCCATACCAAGGATCTTGTGGAGAGATTAGAAACAAGTGTTCGTCCGGAAAGGACTCATCATAGATCATCTCTTCTCCACAAGGCAACTCGGAGATCAATTCCGCAAAGACTAATGACTTCTTGGATTTGGCAGACATGAACTCTAAATCAAATTCCTGTAAAATCACAATCCATCTATTATATTTGCCCCCAATCACTCGCCTGCTGAGGACAAACTGAAATGGATTGGCAGCTGCCAAGACATAAGTCTTGCGAAGAATAATATAATGCCGGAGTCGCTGCACAGCATGAACTGCTGCTAAGGCTAATTTTTCTATCGGGGTGTATCGCATTTCAGGTCCTACCAGTCCTCGACTAAGGTAGTAAATAACATGCTCAGCCAGAGCATCATCCTCCTGAACCAGAACCATACCAATGGTAGATTCCGCTGTAGCCAGATACAAAAGAAAATCTCTGCTATAATCGGGT
Organism: Pinus albicaulis; assembly: GCA_034641835.2. NCBI lineage: Eukaryota > Viridiplantae > Streptophyta > Pinopsida > Pinales > Pinaceae > Pinus > Pinus albicaulis. The sequence continues at coordinate 119,180,473 of CM076581.1, forward strand.
GGACTCAGTAAAGGAGCAGAGGTCAATGCCTTTTTCAAGGCATCGAATGAGCGTTGAGCATACTCGTCCCAAAGAAAAGGAACTCCTTTCTTCAATAGTCTCATATATCCCTTTGTAATCTCAGCATAGTTAACGATAAACCTCCGAAGAAAGTTAGACTTCCCTTGGAGACTTTGAAGTTGACGGATTGAAGACGGGGGAGGCAACCGAAGTATTGCCTCAACCTTGAAGAGATCTACCCTTATCCCTTCATTAGACACGATAAATCCCAACAGCCGACCGGATGTTACCGCGAAAACGCACTTGTTCGGATTCAAACGAATTTTATAAAAACGGCATCTCTCAAATATTTGCCGGAGGTGTCCTGGATGATCCATCCTCTTTCGAGAATGAGCAGCTAGATCATCTAAGTATGCCTCGATAATTTTCTTGATGCCGTGGAAGGCGTAAGACATGGCCCGCTGAAAAGTAGCTCCAGCATTTTTCAGACCAAAAGGCATTTTCTTATATGCAAACGTACCCCAGGGACAAATAAATGCGGTCTTATTTTGATCTTCTGGACGGATAGTAATTTGATTGTAACCAGAAAAACCGTCCATGAAGGAAAAAATTTCGTTACCGGCACACTCATCAATAATCTGATCAATGAAGGGTGTGGGGTAATTATCTTTAGGACACGCCTTATTCAGGTCTCTCAAATCGATGCACACTCGAATTGTTCCTTGCTTTTTATCAACAGGAACGGGGTTTGAAACCCATTCAGTCAGAGGAACTGGGAAAATGAATCCCGCCTTAAGCAGCCTTTCAACTTCAGCTTTGATAGCTGCTGCCTTCCTAGGATTAACCGGACGAAGTTTTTGCCTGACCGGCTTAGCGTTTTCATACGTCTTGATCTCATGCTGGACAATAGATGGGTCTATGCCAGGCATTTCTTCATAAGACCAAGCAAAAACATCCCTATACTCTTTGAAGAGTTCGGTATAGATTTGAACTTCTTCACGGGAACATTCAGCTCCAATGAAAACGTTCTCGATAATGTTGGGATTCCTGGAGATGTTCACCGGGATAGTCGGAGAGATCACAGCCATGTTCCCTTCAGCATAAACCTGTGCTGGTGCTAAGGGGCTCAAGACTGGGTGAACAGGTCCAGGAGACTGAGGACTTGGAAAACTAGCTTCGACTTCGCTCAAGTCAGGTAGGAAGCAAGACCGATGATGCAAGTCATCCCACGGTCTCTCTATACCTGTCATTGCTTCCAGGATGGCCTCTTCAGATGGAAGAGTGGTATCTAGACAATCCTGGGCAGAAGAAGAAGTAAGCGTCCAAGCCGGAGCCACATCACCATCCAACTCTTCCGCCGAAAGAGGAGCTGGATCAGACTCTGCAGTGTCAACAACAGACTGATATGCAATCTCAGCTGCAGAAATCGGGAATGCCATTCCACCCACTTGCCCTTCCTCCAAAGTGGCGGTTGGGGAAGGTAAGGTCCAAGGATCCGAAAAATAATGAGTTCGAAAGAACTCTCTTCGAAGGGGAGCCTTGGAGGATGAAATAGCATTGATAGACACCTTAGGAGGAGGAAGATCAAAAGATCCCATCAGGGAAGAATACATTCCAACTCCCAGATTCTCGATAGGTGCCTTAGTATTGTCCAACTTAGGGACAGATGAGTCAGGAGGCGTATCCAGGTCTACAGGAGGACAGTCCAGTTGATCCACCGTAACTATCCTCCCTTCGTGGGGGAAACATACTATCCGAAATAGTGAAGATGCAATGGCATCCATATCATATATCCAGTTTCTCCCCAACAGAAGGTTGTAGTCCAAGGCCGCATCTACTACCTCAACCTCTATGTTAACGGTTTTGCCCCCAACACAGATGGGCAAAGCCGGGACAATACCATGGGGCCTATGAGAATGGCCATCGAATGCAGTAAGAATAGTGCTAGATGGAACAGCTTTGGGAGATCCTACTGTCTTCCAGCATGCGAGAGACATCATGCAAGTAGAAGCACCCTCATCAACGACCGTGCGAAAGATATTAGTCTTCCGGTACGATGATTTAATATGGAAGGCCATATGATGAGGAAGTCTCTTCTTAAAATTCTTCATATCAAAGGTAATCGGAAGAGAATTTTTCGGATCTATAGCTCCAATGGCAGTGAGCAAAGCACTGCGCTGAGCCGGACAAGACTGGAGTACCTCTAAAGCTGACATAGCACAAGGACTCTGCGCCAGATCTTCTACAATCGAGTAGTTCTGGGCAGCCCTCATGTTCGAATTAATCGTTGACCGCTTAGAGGATGCCTTCGGTATCCGAGGCATAGACTCGACAGTTGGCTTCGTGATATGAAGCGGCTCAGTAGCATCAGGAACTTCCTTAGCTTTCGAAGATTCCTCTCCGCCATAATCACGGGATCTCGTAGAGACATCCACGTGAGCACTCATCATAAAGATATTCGATGGAATTTCCCCTTCCTGAGGACCTCCAGAGGAAGCCCCAGGATTTTGATTCGCGCCAGCAATTAATTGCTGCCCTTGGGGAAAAGGGTTTGTTAGCACAGCCTGGGAACTAGAAGAACCTTGCTGAGATAACAGGCGCTGAGCATCCTGAATTTTTGGGCAAAGATGCGTGAGATGGTCTCCAGCACAAAGCTTGCACGTAAACTTAACTTTCTTTTTCTCCTTTTGCCCTTCGCCAACACGCTCGTTGGTCTTATTTGCATTGCCCTTCCCATTCTTGCCCTTCTTCTTGTTATTACGTCCCTTCTTCTTCCCATCGGACTGTTGATTTCCTTTGGGTTCAGAAGATTGGACAGCATTAATGGACAAAGACCGGGAAGGTGAAGAATCAGCAGGCACAGCCTGACCAGAAGAAGCAGATTGTAAAGACAACTGCTGCAATTGAGAAAGCAGGCTGGCTGCACTACTACTGACCGATCCGACAAGTCCATCACCATGCGGACCAGGTTTAGGTTTCGAAAGATCCAATTTGGAGAGAGGAGCATTAGGCAAATACTTGTAAAGCATGCCAGACTGAGAATAGATCAACTCTAACTGCTGGGCCCTAAAGATGGCCTGCTCCTCGGAATATACCCCTGACATGGATACATCCTTTGAAATATCTAACTGAAGCGATTTCAAAAACCACTCGAGAAGGAACTCACCCGGAATATGGGCTTTGATAAGCCTCTTCCTTCTCCTCCATTCCTGAATATGATCAGAAATGTGAGTTGCCTCATCCTGCTTAAAATTAGCCAGGAGTTCGGTCCCAGCGTCATATCTGACGGGCAACTGAAAATGGTTAAGAAAAGTGACAGCCAGTTCTCCAAATGTGGCGAAACTGCCCCCAGTAAGCTCTATATACCACTTCGCGGCGTTTCCCGTTAAGGTGCGCTGAAATAATCTCAGTCTAATCGAATCGTCGATCAGAGAGTTGGATGAACACCATAAGTGGAATGTGGTGACATGGTCTGCCGGATCTTCACCATTCTTACCTTCAAACTTAGGAATGTCTGAAGGAAGTTTGGTTGGAACCGGAGGCCAACCCGGACTATACTGAATCGGGTCATTAGTTAACTTCGCCAAGTCTGGCAAGTTTAACGTTGCCAGAAATGGTAATCGCGGCGGAGCCTGAGAATTCCATCCTTGATGGGATGTATTTCCCACATTCTGAAAAGAATAGCCTGGATTTGATGAGGCACCAGGCTGCCAGAAAGGACCCGTAGAAAACGGAGAAGAACCTCCTCCCCACGCCGAGTTACCAAGACCCAGACTAGTTCCCCCCGCCGAAGTATTGACTGAAGATGTAAGCCCCTGGTAGGGGTTCCATGCATTAGATAGAGGAGAAAAAGACTGATAAGCACTCGATGCAGGGAAAGAAGCATTCCCTGGATGACTCGCGATGAACTGATTCCCTGCCCCCGACGTTGCAAACATAGGATTCCATCCCGTAAAAGAAGCCGAACTTGGCCCCTGAGCCCAAGGATTAAAACTTTGGGTCTGGGACGTAAAAGGAAACGACCCTAAAGAAGGATTAGGACTAGGAATATGCCCAGTCCCAAAGGGGAAACCCTGAAAAGAAGCTGATCCACTAGCCATGTTGGACATGGGCGTAGATCCAGCTGCACCGGCGGTAAAGGAAAAAGAGGGATTTCCAGCAATGGACATCCCTGAAACAAAGGGACCAGATTGAGAAGCATATGCTTGGGTGAACCCGGAGCCAAACATAGCAGTGCTAGAAGCACTCGAAGATAGAGCAAGAGTGCCCCCTGCCTCGACAGAAGCAGGGGTCTGAATGCCCGCAGCACTCACGGTAGAAGCCGCGTTCCCAGTCGTGGCCATCGAAAGATAAGAAAGATAAGGAAGATCCGGCGGTCTCTCAGACTCCGGTCCGATGTACTCTATAACAAACGGATGATCAAGAGGAAGAGGAGATGGACCTGTAGCCGCAGGCTCAGGTATATCTTCTTTCCTCCTGAGGAAACAATACCCTCGAGGTGAGCGAAACGCTCCTCTCGGAACCGACACCGGAATCAGCAACGAAACCTTCAGACCTTAGTGGAGGATCTCTCTCCACAGCGTCAGACTCTACAGGGTGAAAACCACCTGCTAGATCGCTCCTACGCCTTCTCGAAGAAGGCTCTGCGCTCTTGGGGGATAACCCCCGGACTCTCCTCGAACGTCGAGGCGCTTGATCAACCACTTTTACAAATTTATTATATTAGACTCAAGAAAAGTGAAAATCTAGGCAAGCTAGGAGCAAAGAGCACTCACTAAAATCAAAACCCTGAGAAACAGCAAGCAAACAGCCTCCAAGTATTTCCGCTCCGGGTGATGAGGACCGGACACCAAAATACAGGAAAGCGAAATATAGGACCTTCCGAAAGCAGTCTGGGATGATTAGGGCCCAGAACAACTAGCGAAGGTATCAGAAACAGTTACGCCGACCTCCTAACGACAGCCTTTGCCGGCTTAAGCACCCAAGCTTCGCAAGGGCACCCCCCAGAAGTACTGCTGAAAGTGATGCGACGTCTGCCTCAGGTACCACGGGTATTCCCCCCTGCAGTCACCTGTGTGGAACCTAGGAACAGCAACTATGGACACCAATCCGTATCAGAAGCTGGGCGGAACGGTCTTGAGGTTAGATTCAGCTAATCGGAGGGGGGTATCCCTCTTCTTAACCTTCACTTCCCCTCGCGCTTGACTCTCGGATGAGAGCTTTCCCAGTCCACTTCACGGAGTTGGATTTCGCTCAATTAGTAAACTTCTATGTCTGTTTGAGCGGCCTTGGAGAGTTAACTCTCCTCTCTCCTATTCCAAGGCCCTACCACCTAGCTAGTTGGTTATTGACACTAAATAAAACTTGCTAGTTGATTTTAGATTTAATCGCTTATTTTAAGGGCTGTTGTATTAAGTCACAAGGATATGGAGTTGAAACCAATGATGTTCTGACGCAAAAGAAATTAATAAAAACCCGACTACATGCACATGCAGTTCTTAGTCTTTCGATGAAGAGCAATTTCTATGTAAGTTCTACGAGGCTAAAAATGTATTTTTCTTTTCGAATTACAAACTCACACGCACAAAAATTAAGAAGCTAACTAAATGATTCAATGCACCTAATGCAAATGACCACTAGCATGTAAATTCTAAGATGCAGAAAGTCCCTTGAAACAAGGTGAAATTTCCCAAAAGGCTCCTTCAGCTTCAACTAATCTTTTGATATCCAGAAAGCTAATTCTTGCAAACAAGAACTCTTAATATAAGACACCAAAATACTCAACAAGAAAAAGAAGAAATCAAAAGACAACCTCCCTTCACAATCAAGCGGGAAACTAGAAGCAAGAAAATTCACTAAAGTCCCAAAAGATGAAGCCAAACGAAAATGAAAAAGGCAACAACAAAAAACAAAAACAAGAAACAATGTTTTTTGAGTTTTTGATATGCAAAAACAAAAAGTAAAACAAATGTTTTTGGGCTTTTCAGTTTTATAAAACAAGAGCTTCAAGAAAACCAAGAACAACTATCTCAATCCAAGCCAAAATGAGACCGAATTTGAAGCATAAACTCCAACTATGCCCCCAAACCTTATAAAACTAATGATAGCAAGATCAATAAGGGCAACGGAAGACTAAAAACTCAATCAAATAGCCAAGAGAAATAGTGCAAATTTGTTGCAACACAAAACTCCAAAGAAACAAGAAAAGATCTTCAAAAAATGCAACAAAACCCTAGCTTACGAAACTCAAGAAAACCAATCGAAAACAAAGCAAAGAACGCAATGCAAAGCACAACACAAAGACAGGAGCGAGTCAGTGAGCAAAAGCTCTCTGTTCTGGTAAAACAGAACAGCCAAGAACGCTCAGAAAGCGATCTTGGAACTCTATCCAGGAGTGCTAGCACCAACAAGAACACTTCGCCAAAAGATCAGTTTTCGGGCAAACGAAAGAGAACCAAGACTTAAAACCACTTCTGTCACACTCCAGTAAGTACAAAGACACTGCAAACACAGGCCTCCACAGCCAGAACAGACTAAAAACACCAGAATCTTGAAATTTCAAATTCAGCCTAGGTATACGCGACCTTGCAGTTATGCAACAGGCGTGTATACGCGTCTGTGTTGAGGGAAAACCGCGTATACGCGGTTCCTTCTACACAAACTCGCGGGTATACGCGACTGTGTGCAAGAAAAACTGCGTATACCAAGAAAGATAATCAAAAATAAAAAGTACAAGCCTGGAAAAGGTATCAAAGCGTCAAACTGACTGCAAGAAAACAAACTGGACTGTAAAAAACAGAAGAAACTGTTGGCAACCTACCAAACAGCTGAAACAACCCAACAGGAGAATCACAAAAATGTGATCCCCAGCGGAGTCGCCAGTTCTGTTTCGGGGATTTAACACCCTAGAGGTTGGTTGGGATTCAACCTCCACAGAGCAGGGGCGTACTATTTAACAAAGACTCACACGATCATGCACAATCATGAAAACGAAATAGAGCAGAACGAGAGGTTTACCCGTTGGTCCTACGTTTGAAGTAGATCCACGTGGAGTTCAAACTCCCTGCAACCGTCCTTCCTCTTTCACCTGAAATACAAGAAGAAACCAGCACAAAGGACAAGTTGTACAGTATATTTCTACTCTATATGATAGCGAGATTCATATAAAACATTAAATAAATCATCATAAATGCTTGTATAACAAATATTCTTCATACATTAAAGCATACACTAACACGTTTACTTCGGGAACAGCATGATCCTTCTGTATTATAAAAATAGTACGTACAAAAGTAAGTGGAGAGATCACCTGATCCTTCCAAGGCCTTCGCAGACCGTCGTCCGGATCCGTCCAGCCCTTGCCTCGCTAAGACTCCTTCCCAATGAGTGCATACGAGATAACATATAAAGGGATGTGTATCTCAAGGAAACAAGGGTTTCCTGAAATGAACTGGGAAAGTGCAGGAGGCACGGGGAATCAGACTTGGATAGGGAACCAACAGAGTATAATAATAATAATTCTCCCTATCTCCCTTAGGCCATACATATGAGGTCCTTTTATAGTCCCTCCAAGTAGTTTCAGCAGTTGGAAACAGTTGGCCACGGGCTGGGGTAGTTGAACTACCCGAGTAACTATCAACCCAACTTAGCCCTCCTAGATTGACACATGTACAAATAACCACACGCTAACAAAATTACATTATTTAATCTAATATATGGGGGTCAAAACTGGGGTATTACACATAAACACAAAAGGGGTTATTTATATCAACATAGGCCATATTGAACACAACCTTAGCCCATGAGATATGCCCTTTGATGCAATCATTGGCTTAAGAGTGAGGTACATGATAAATTACAATGTGTAGAGCATCAATGGTATTCTCATCCAAGACATGATTTCAGATCACTTCTAGTGGTTTGGGCCTTAATGGAACTATTTATAAGGCACACAAGCCATGAACATGGTCTTCGACCATGAGATAAGTCCCCCAAATGGATTCTTTTGCTTAATATTGGGAAAATGATATAATTACAAGGTTTTATTCACTAGGGAAGGGCATTTTAATCCACTACATGTTTTCAAACTAAAATCCAATGGCTTCAACCTTAAACAAGGTAATTATAAGGTACACATTCCATGAATGGGGATATAAACCATCAACAAGCCCTTTGTATGGAAATAATTTTCTCAGTAGTGGGTTATATCCCCAATGGTAATATTTTTCATACCATGGAAAGGGTATCCTCATATAATACATGATTTATGGATGAATTATGATTCCTTGGGCCCAAAAAGAGCTACTTCTATGGCACTTGGAAAATAGACTAGGCTTCATGCTACAAGACATTCTCGTTGAATGCAATAATTGGCCTGAGAGTGGGATACATGTGTATTTTGAGATTTTATGCATTATGGAAGGGTACACTAACCAAAGGCATGTTTTGAGGTCAAAATCCAACGATGTGATCCTTAAATGAGCTAATTCTAAGGCACACAGTCCATAAAGAGGGGCCTAAATCATAAGACGAGCCCTTTCAAAGGAGTATTTGGCTCAAGAATGGGATACAATACTAATTCTAAAGTTTAGCACACTAGGGAAAGGTGTCATGTAGAATATATGCTTTAATATTAAAATACAATGGCTAGGGTCCCAAAGGATATGCTTATATAAGGCACTTGGTCCATGAATGGGGACTTAGACCATGAAATAGATACTCTAAATGGAATATTTGACCCAAGAGTACGATGTGGGCCCAACTTTAAGGGTTGTGCACTAGTTAAGGGTATCCCTGTCCAATACATTTTAGGCCAAAACTTAGGAGGTTGTACCCTATAATAGTTATTCTTAAGGCAAATGGGTCATGATAATGGCCCCAAACCATGATATATAACCTCTATATTGAATTTTTAGCCTAATATTAGCTTCATTTAAAGCTTTAACACATTAATGAATGACCTTATTATGAAATGCATATTTTGAGGGCAAAAAAAAAGAGCTTGATCCCTAAAGGAGCTATGTTTTAGGCACATGGGCCATGAACAAAACTTGAGATCACAAGATAAAAACTTCAAATGGAATACATGGACTAGAATGATATGGAATCATGCTTCCAAGGCTTACAATGTTAGAGGGAAGGCCCTTCTCATATACGACACGATTTGAGGATGAATTCTTATGGGTTGGGCCCTAAAGGACCTACTTCCAAGGCATAGAGGCCATGATAATGGTTATAAGCCATGATACAAACACTTTAAATGGAATAATTTCAATATAAGTAAGATATAGGTGGACAATTAGGCGTTTGATCACATTATGGAAGGATCTCATTACCATGGTCTGTACACCTTAGAATGGTCTCCTTACCACAAACATGTTTCAATGATGAAATCTAGATGTGTAGGAACTATATAGAACTTGTAGGGCATGGTGTGAGGCTAAAACTAACATCTCAACCCAACACTTTAGTTTTATGTATCATGGGATATTAACATGACCCTAGATCACAACACCTGAAATCTAGTAGGAACATTTGGCCTTTGAGTAGGAAACATGATTACTTCTAAGGTTTGGTGCACCATGGATAGATCTACTTATTGGATTATAAGTACTAATACAATATTTATTGTGCAAAAAATACTACACTAGCAATTGCATCATAATAAAGAAAAAAAATGAAATTTCACTGAAAAACGACTAAATAGTTAAAGAGACTAATTTGATTATTATTATTATTATTATTTTTTGTATCCCAGAGGAACCTAGCAACCCACCTAACATGTAACTACTAGTAAAAATTTGGGTGTCTACGACATGTCCTCCTCTCCGTAAATTGGGTCACAACTAGGGGGATTTGAACTTTGGATCTCTCAGTTTTCACAAATTTCACATTACTTCGATCACAAGTTGAGATACCCCCTAGAATGAGACTAATTCAAATTACTCATAAAATCTCGTGTATATTTTTTCTTGGCATTAATACAATTAAATAACCCTCCTAGAGAAGGAACCAATTTGCATCAAGTTTGGGTTCCATAGTGCATGCACACTAGAAAAATAGAAAAGTGCTTTCCCTTATTAGCAAGAAGCTTGAAATTAGAGTACGAGACCCTAAAATAGAGTGAGAGTCTAAAATACGGTTGAATAAATATATGTGGAGAAAAAATAATTTAGAATTGAATTAAAGATTCCGTCATGCAACTCCTAATTCAAAAATAGTAAGAAATTACCGAAAACAAGATTGAAAGTTAAAGGATAAGGTTGGTAGGTGAGTGGATAAGGTTGTGGATAAAGCAATCTCCTGAAATAGGAGAGGAAGAGTGCATTAGTGATTAGGGGCCCTATGAATAAGGTAATGTGCACTAATGTATAGGAAATATCAATGCTAGTTCCCAATCACTCCACATGTAATCTTAAGTGGTACCCTCACTAAAAATAGAGTTACTAAAATTAGAAAAATGTTTTTTTTTTTTTTAAACAAGAATAGAGAATAGTTATTATATTAAAAGACATTGAGCTAAATCTAAATTTAAATACATGATTTACATAAGAAAATTGAAACCAATGCACATGGTCGGAATTAAGTATGTATCAAGAACAATTTACAAAATTATGACCTTGAAGTTTTTGAACAAAATGCAATAATACCTACATTATTCCACTTATACATTAGCCAATACTTACCTAACCAGAAACAAAAATTTAAAAAGAAACAAAATGTTACATTAAACCATGATGAATTACTCTCATACTTTTATTTATGAGTCTATTTTTAACCATTAAGGAAGGGGGACATGCCCATTTTACCCCACGACCAATGTTCGCCTTGGCCCAAATTATCCATGTGATCAACCTTGGAGTTGTTTGATTTGAGAATGTGGGGACATTTCTTTTTTGGGATAGACTAATACAAATGATAACTTCACTTGAAAATATGACTTAAATTTTTATATTAGGGGAGATATCCTGAATATAAATGGTGAATTATATCCAAGGAATCACTAAAAACAATCACCTGTTGAATTCATAGATTCAAAATTTGCCTCAAACCTTGATAGAAGGCATAGGATTTAGAAATGTTGTTGGAATTGTGACCTAAACCCCAAGCACACCTATTTTATTCTTGGTTCTCAGGGAAACAAATTACCCCCCCTCCTGCTCTTGCCACCCCTAAAATAGAAAAATGTTAAAAATATAAGGCGATCCCAAATGGTAGGGAATGTTTAGTAGATGAATAAAAGTGGTCATATGTGGACCTAATTATGTATGGGTGGGAACATAAGTGTGAATTTACCTAAAAATGATTAACCCATTACATTAGCAAGGGATTTCATGGCTTTGTTAAAAACAATTATGTCTTAAAAATTAAAACATCATGAATTGGTTTACAAAAATGGTTCCTTAATCAATAGATATTGTCCTCTACATATTTACAAATTCATATAAGTAAATACCATTTTCTACTCACATGAATATTTACATTTTACTTTGGAGTATGTTAAACAACTCTACTTTCAAACACTTAACAAGTTTTTACATTAATACACTTTCACATGAACACACACACACACACACACCCACATATTTTAGAAAACCTCTATTTCACATAAATAAAATTTATGTATTGAGAAAGACAATTTGATTTCATACATCCTTTTAAGGAAGTTGATTCTTATCTATTCAATTTTCCATGGCAACACACACACACAAGGGATGGTGTGTTAATGGTGTGTCCTTACTTCTTCTCCGCAGAATAGGTGATTATCATGGTTTATAGTGGGATATTAATGGGACATGATGGGAAAGGATGGTGGATGCATGTTTCCTCGTCCACATGGAATGGATATCATGGCCTCCCCATGCATCCAAGGAGTCTCATATTTGGATTTATTTAGTGGCCTTATGGTTCGATGCAACAATTGGCTCATCCTAGCATCATCATTTTGAAACTAATGCATCTATATGGATTGATTTGATAGTTACATAAATAGTTCTAGCATGGAGACTAAGAATTTTTTGGAGATATTTAGTAGGAATTCCTCCTAGAGTATAGTTAAATATGGTCATTTTCATATATCTAGGTTACTTGTTTAAGACAAAAATCTTTTGTATCATTTGAAATTTCATATTCTTCATAGATAATGTCATTTCTTGGGTCGATAACACTCCTAGGAAAAGGGTTATATTCATACTAATTTTGTGAATAATAAGGGAAAGTGGATGGTAGAAAGAGGACTTAGGAAATTTCCTTCTTTTGGGCAACAAAATATATCATATGGGTGGTTACCATAGGCACGGGAATTAGGTTATAGGCCCAACTTTCATGGTTGCAGTTTGAGCATCTGGTTAGCTATGTCGCCTCTCACCTATTTTTTCTCTTTTGTTATTTCCATCCTCTCTTTTTGTCGTATCTCTATTCACTAGGCATGCCTTCTATTTTCTAGGAATTTTTTTATTTGAAGCTATCAATTCATGACCCCCACTTCGAACTTCTAGTTTGCTTTCATTTTTTCCTTAATTTTTTCCTTTGGATTCAAATCAAAGAGGATGTTTTTAGTCTATTTGTATTGTTGGTATCTAGTGAGTCTTTATATTTTTTTCAAGGTAGGGACATTCCTTTTCATCCTTTCCTTTTAGTTTAATGTTCCCCATATCTATCCCGGGTTCCTTTTGCAAAGTTTTCTTTTTTTTCACTTCAGTTTTCTTATCCATTCCCATTTTGTGCACTTGGTTGGTCACTCAACAATCATGGTCTTTGACTAGTACATGATTTCATAAGAGAAGAAGAGGTCAGCTTACTCCCTCCTATTTTTGGGCTCAACACTTGGTGGAGAGGTTAGTATCTTTGTATATTAGGTTTATCCATCCTCATAGTCACAAGGAAATTGCAGATGCATAATGATAAGCTAAAATTGAGCAATGATTCACTATTGATGTTGATATAGTAGAAGATATCAGAGGTTGGGTGCCATACATTGGGAATATTAGGAGTAGATGTGAAAATTATTGCAGTTAACTCGCAATTATTCTCCTATCCTTTGAAATATAATTTGTCCCAACAAAATAAGTTACTACAAATACTGAATTCAAACATAACTACAATATTCACCAATTAAAATACACAAGGACTAAGAAAACCAAACTAAAAAAAAATAGACATCGATATTTTTGGACAAATGTCCTTGGAAAAACTCGAATGTGGGGAAAACCAATTATGCAAATGAGGGTTTATATTATTTTTCAGGGAATTTGTAATTAAAAATTTTCACAATTGCTTGCCTTAATATGGAAAAGCTCCGACAAATATTTTTCTTCACTTCTATTGATGCCGGGGTTCTGCTAGAAAGAAGATCCTGGAAATTAAGAAACTCACTGCTTCAATCAAATATGAAAATGCTCAATTATTCTATAAATAAGACCATAAAAACATTCAGTTTAAATTCATACGAAGGCGAAAAGAGCCATGTAAATCAACTATAAATAACAATATCAAAATTCTCTGGCCAAATATTACATTGGGCGGCCTCTTGGATCTTGGCCCTTCAAACCACTCCTCACTCTTCCTGTACTCCTCACGTACTTAGCTCTTCAACCATCTCTCTTCCTCACAAAAACACTCACATTTATACATAAATAATGAATTTAATTCATTCCAAAAATCTCTCCCCACAAATATCAACTATATCTAATTTAGATTCATTCTAGGTATGGAATCAACAAAGTCTCGTATATAGAATTCCTACTCCCTAAGATTGCTACCTAATTCACGCATATCCTTTTAATAATTAAAAGAATATATACAAAATCCTCACCTTTTCTCTTAATTTATTAAAATAAACAATTTAATTAATAAAATAATTAAAATGTTACACCCCCCTTTATTACATAATTAAATAATGAAAATAGGCCTTGATGCTCCTGCATCAGACTCCCAAGGTTGAAATTAATCATGATCGCTTGATCATGTGTTCAGATATTTGTCTGCCTGGATCCCATATTTTGTGCTGCAAATTTCCATTTGTCGCTACTTTCGTCTATTGTTCTTCTCCAGGTCTCCACACTTTATGCTGCATTGCCCCACTGGCTATGCTTTCACAATCTTCTGCTATCTTTCTCTTACTGCTTCTTCTTTGTTTTACTGCTGCTGGATTCTTCCAGGATAATTTCATCATCATCTGCCGTATTAGTTCAATTTCTCTACCTAATAGATCTTCTCCATCATTTGCAATCAAAATTGTATTCACAAAAAAATTATTAAAATAAAAAACATAAGGCTTCAGTGCCTCTTTCTTTGTTGGCAACATTTCAGTATGCTGCTTGGAAATTTCTTCTTCCATCAGCACATCAGTATGCTAACTTAAATCCTCCATGAGACTATCAACTAGTTCCTCTTCCACATCCTCTGTCCAAAAAATGTTTCCCCGTTCTGGTTCACAAAAATGAACTTCTTTGATTTGATGAATCATTCCTACCTCCTTACTCCCCATTTCCTGATTATTATTCAGAACAATTTCTTTATATTTCTCTTTCAGCAACTCACCCTGAGTATAGATCCTCTGCTTTTCCAACTCTCTTCGCTGAAGATCTAACTTTCTGTATAACTTAACAATCTCAATTGGAGTAGAACTTGGAAATTTTACACAACTTTCCATACCTTCATTTTCTGTTGACCAATCATCAGATGGTCCTTCTTCCCCCGCTTCAATATTCTGTTGAATATTTCCATGAGACCCCTCTGTCTTCATTTCTTTCTCAGATATTTCTATCTCAGCATCATTCTGAATAGATTTCAGATTCAACTCTTCTTCTTTAACAAAATTCAAAGTTTGTTCAACACCCTGTGATGTACTTGCCATCACACACAAATCATTAGTCTTAAAACCACAAGACCTTGTGGTCTCATTGGATGCTTCAGTCGACATCTCTCTTTGCTGCTCTGAATCCTTCATTTGATTCAGTTTTTCTGTAGATTTTTCTTCTGTCTCATCACTACTTCCACTTTTCCTTTGGAAATCTTCCTGAATTGTCCTGGTTATAGCATCATTACATTGTAAACATTTGTCAGCAATCCCATTAAACAAATACATTTGTTTACCTCCTTGGAATTTTTCTTCGGCATTTCCATTTTGTTCCGGTTCCATAATAACTTCGACTTGCTGTCTTACCCCAAATAAGAATTCATTTATGATTTATTCCTATTGTAACCAATCAACACTTTCCTTCGCTGAAAGGAATTCTCTACCAGACATTACCTCAAGAGTTTCATTCTCCTTTGTGACAGTTCCATCAGACTGCTCACCGTCTTTTGCACATCCTGCAAACATACATAAACTGTGAGAAAAAAAGTAAGGCTTCATGGCCTCATCTGTTTCTCTCGTCAAAATATCTTCAGATACTGCTGAACTATCCCAATAGTTCATGATATCTTCCTCACTGATCTCTTCAACCAGAATTGCACCATGTTTTGGGCCACAAATGGAAACATCCATTTTTAACTTAGCCTCTCTGAGTTCTTCACAACTCAACATCTGCTCGAGCTTCCTCAACTCCTCCATCAACTATATGTTACCTGCTTTTCCCTCTTTGCGTGTAGCTTCTGCCACTTCACCTTCTTTCTCATGGTCCAACCATGTGTCTGGTATTTCAAATTTTCCTACAACAACTCCATTAACAATTCAAGGTGAATTGTTATCTCAGCCTTCTCCCGCTCGTACTCTTCATTGGATCTCCAGAAATGACTATCAATCCTCTTCCCCTTCTTTGTGAACTGCATTTGTTCACGTGTGAACTTCATTTAATCCACTTCCCCACAATCCTTCACACTTGCCATTATCAAAATGCAAGTTCTTCTCCTGTGCTTGGCTTCTCTTGGTTCTTTGTCTTGGAACCAGTCTCTGGTAACCCTCTTGCTTCACTTTGCTGCAAACAACACTTTAGCAATGCATGTGTTATGATGACCAATTCTTTAGGTGTCGGGCTCCACCGATCATGCACCCAATTACATTCAGACTCTTGACTTATTTTATGACTCTTCGACTTTGGACTTACACTAATTTTTCATCTTGGATGAAAATACTCAATCTCAACTCAAAAATATCCAAACTTTCATTTGACTCTAACACCTCTTTTCACTTCAAGACGCAACCCAAAAATTATAACAATGGATGTTTCAAGTTATACAATGTTTACTTCCTTTCATATTTCATTCTTTATGAAAATCATCGATTTGCCTTATCATTTCACATGATACTTAAGTCTTTAGTCGAATTGCAATTCAAGTGTTCCAAGATTTATTTTAAGGTGAAAATAAATAAACCATTCAATATTCAATGTTCAAAAATATCTTCCTGAAGTATCATACCTCATGCTCCTGTTAAGGTTATTAATAAACCTTTCTTTCTGCAACTCAACCCTCTAGTTTCCATTCCTTTGTGCCATCTTCGTCACCGTCAATACTTGCATGCTCACAAGTTTGTCATCTTAATGTAAACATTTCCCTGCACTTATAGACACCATGCAACATCAATTCACATCTCTTTACCTGTGTACAGAGGATAAGCAAATTCTTCAATGAATGATGTACATTCATACACTGTTTCATTCTAAATATCCCCTCCTTAAATGCCGTCACATGATGGTAAAACAAAGGTTTACAACATCAAGTAATTTCCAATCACCAATCAAAAGAATTCTTCTTTTTCCACTGCATATTTTGTCCAAAATAACTTAACCAAAACTGTGAAGAATCCACATTAGGCATAATAAATCATCGCACTATGCATAATAAATCTCCTCAAATAAACATGCATATTTCTCTTATGCCCTCCGGGATTAGCACGTTTTCATTCATTTTTCCATTCAATTTTACCTTGGCATCTACAACAGTAAGTATTCAAATATCATTTTCAAACCAGGGTAAATAAAACATATCAGCTCACCTTCAAGATCTTTGTGCGATCTTGTTCCATCTCTTGTCTGCACTATGTCTCTGTGTGCTATCATCTTTCAGACTCAAAGTCCGACCCCCGTTTAATTCCTTCATCAATCATGCCTTTTCTATATAACGCAATCATCAACCCATACCATCGTTTGAAAACCATCTCTAACTTCCTTATGCAAGCATCTTACCACAAATGATGTAGGAAAATTAAATAATCCTACACTTACACTACAAAGGTAGTAAACTACACAACTTCTGAGCTTATTTCCTTCATAAAGATGTAATTGATTTCCACTACCTCGAAATTTCATAAGCTCCTCTTTAAAATTTTATCACTTACATAAACTTCAATTCTTACAATGCTTATTGAATCTTCACAGGATTGTTGTGAATGTAAGTAATAAAAAAAACAACACAACATGTAAATCCAAGCACAATCCTTCCTTTACAAATGGAGTTGGATGGTGTCAAACCCATTCATTACCATCGCCTCCAAGAATAGATGTTTGCCAATTTAATCAACCAAAGTTCGATTCTGTATTTAATTAAGAAATGTGATTTCCATATTCTCTACACAGTCCGCCTTACTCATCGCATAAAAGTTTGAACAAGTATCACATGACTGTTTCAATTAAATTCTACTCTGCAAACGAATTGATCAAAGCCACATACCTGTAGCTTTCCTTCTCGGTGTTCAACGCTTCCTCTTAAATCTGATTCGAGGACCGATTGCACTCTTCTGTGTTCAACAACTTCAACCTTCATTCGTTCAACTCCGACTGCATGCAGATAGTGTTGACAAAGCATATATTATTAACGTTACCATGGCTCAACCCGTATGAGACCATCGTAAGCCAGATTGTATTCCTATCATCGTATATATAAATTGACCTGCACATATATAATATCAATGTTTATTCAATTTTAACCTGTGCATAGTAGCATAAACCTTTTCAACGTGATCAGGCTTGCGTAGCTTCCACGCACACACTAACACATATCTTCAAACTTTTGTTGTTTTCCATAAGCTTTTTGTGACCACTAACAAGCAACATATACTTCTCTGTCATGCGAAAGGCTTATCGCAACTCTTCACCTAACTTCTGTCTACTAGGAGACATCAAAACTTCATCATAGTGCTTAGCAATGGATAAATCTGACTTTGCGGGTACCATTTCAATTAAAACAATTGTGTATTGAAAAAAATGGCCATTCCCTGTACATGGCTTGGTATTAGAGCATGCCTCGAAGCAGCCTGTGAAAAAGGATACAAAGAAGAATTAGATACCACGATGCTTCGATGAAGAATGGTGGCAGTGCTCTGATCTGCGTTTAACCTCTTGCCGACGACATCAAAATCTCCCTAAACTCGAGATATCTCATATCGTTTAAAGGAGGTTTTCTGATTTGCAACAGTCCAACAGGAAAATGGAAGTCGTAGTTCATGACAAAGCTCAAGCATATCCCCATTTGAGCTCAAAAACTTGACAGCATGACTGTTGTGTAATCTGGGGTTGTCAACAACAAAATGTGGGCCCACATGGATTTCACAGGCATCCCAGTCAAAGAAATTCCCGACAATATCCACTGATACCTTTATAACTTCATCTTCTGTCAATGTTGCTTCTTCTCCAATTGATACAATTCAAATTTGGTTTAAACCATTCAATTCAAAACCACCGTAAGCAAAATGTGCTCACCTCATGGTTTTATAAAATCGCTTGTCCAGACTCCCACACTGTGATGTTTTGACAGTGTTCCATAATTGCAAAACTGACCTTCGAGCGATTATGGTGCTACAACTGCATCATCCCGTGCTCCAGCCAAGTGAAACGAAAGAAGCCCAAGGTAATTGTCATCTTAGGTCTCACAGCGTCGGTAAAAGAAAACTCGCATTGCAATTCTTAAACAACTTACCTGTGTTCAATCCTAGTGATGGCTCACGTCCCTCTGATGGTTAGATTCGTTTCATGCCATCGACAATGCTCTCAACGAGAAAGAAATCTCAGTTGCGTCCTTTGGAATGACTTGCATTGATTCATCGATGTAAATCTCAGCGTTAGTTAGCCTCTCTACTAACAATAACGTTTTATAAAATTCGAGATTGTGCTTCAGTTCACATTATCTGAGTGTACATATCTCTCCGTCCAGCGATCAAGTTTATGCTACGATTGTCATAAACCTTGCTTCTACGCTGATAAATTTCGCATGAGATGTCACAAATTCATGGTGCTCTTTCCAATGCGTCCATGTTTATGGACAGTTTCCTCCATTTGACATTTGCCTCCTACATTCAAATTAGTGTCTCACAGGGCACACGCAGTCTATGCCCATATAATTTTTCACATTCAAAATAGATATCTTTAGGCTCTGATACCAAATGATGTTGGGGTTCTGCTAGAAAGCAGATCCTGGCAATTAAGAAACTCACTGCTTCAATCAAATATGAAAATGCTCAATTCTTCTATAAAATAAGACCATAAAAACATTCAGTTTAAATTCATACGAAGGCGAAAAGAGCCATGCGAATCAACTATAAATAACAATATCAAAATTCTCTGGCCAAATATTACATTGGGCAGCCTCTTGGCTCTTGGCCCTTCAAACCACTCCTCACTCTTCCTGTACTCCTCACGTACTTAGCTCTTCAACTATCTCTCTTCCTCACAAAAACACTCACATTTATACATATAAATGAATTTAATTCATTCCAAAAATCTCTCCCCACAAATCTCAAATATATATAATTTATATTCATTCTAGGTATGGACTCAACAAAGTCCCGTACATAGAATTCCTACTCCCTAAATTTGCTACCTAATTCACTCATATCCTTTTAATAATTAAAAGAATAGATACAAAATCCTCACCTTTTCTCTTAATTTATTAAAATAAAAATTTAATTAATAAAGTAATTAAAATGTTACACCCCCCTTTATTACATTATTAAATAATGAAAATTGGCCTTGATGCTCTTGCATAATCTATTGACCAAATTGAACCTTTATAAATAAAATCGACCTCTAACTAGAAATTCCAAATTCCTTCCAGAATTCACACTTGCCAACTAGAAATGTGCACTGTCCTTTCCGACAACTCGCACTACCTCTTGAAATTTTTTCTAGAAAGTTAGTAAACGCCCAATAAATCGCATAGGCCACTCACATTACCTCCAAAAAATTTCTCTGGCAACTGGAAACACGATCTAGGCCTATGACAACTTGCACTCGCAAACTCGAACTCCCTCTCTAGAAATAATTTGGCTTCCTTTTGACTCTCAGAAATTGAAAATCATTGTGAAGAAATATCTCCTTAGTCAATGTTGAACCCTCTGCTGGTGTCAACCCACACTATCATTGTGTCCTTTCTCATTCACTATGATCTCCAAGATTCCCATCGACTTCCTCTTACAATATCTTGTTGAGAAATCAATGGCCAAGATCTAATCCCGACCAATGACTAATATCATCTTGACTCCATCAAACACTTTATTAACTTGTCTCAATTAATATTTATTAATTAACATGTTTTCCTAAGTTATACTTAAGAAAATAATTAAAAATTAGTTAATAATCTAATTAAGACATCTTCCAATAGAAAAATAAATCGGGGTTGGAGATAATTAATTTTGTTGTGCTCTTAGCCTCATTGACACCTTCTGAGACTAGAACACCTATTCAAGCTAAAAAATCTAACACTCCCTCTTAGAAAGGAAGGTCTTATGCATAACATCCAAATTATCTCTAAATAATATGAATCTTGCCTTCCCCAAGGCCTTTGTTAGAATGCCTACTACTTGTTGATATGTATGCACATATTGTAGTTGAACTATCCCACACTATACACAATATATGATGAGATGATATATGATTTTTATATGCTTCAACCTGTCATGAAACACTATATTATTAGATATCCTAATGCAACTTTGATTTTCACAATGTATCACTCTTAGCTCCACCTTCTTGACCAAACAAGGCTACTGACAACTTTCGAAGCCAAATGGTCTCACATGTCACCATGCTAACTGTTATATACTCCACTTCCGTAGGGCTCGGTGCCACATACCTCTAATTCCTATTGAAAAAAGAGACAACTCCCAATCCCATGTTGAATCGACACCTTAAAGTGATATTTCTGTCCATTGTACTGGCTGCCTAGTCTGCATATGTATAGCCCATCAACCTAACATTATCACCTCAAGTATGATCCCATACTTGATTGTACCTCGTAATAATGCAACAAATGCTTCACTGTTGTCTAGTACACCTTCTTCAATTCAATCATGAAATAATTCAGAGAGTTTACTACAAAGGATATATATGGCTTGGTGTTGACTAAATACATAACATAGCCAATTAATTTCTTGTATAATGCGGGGTCGACATACTTCTCCTTAGATGTATACACCTTCCTCTAATTAGTTATAATGGGTGTATACATGGCTCTACAATCTTCCATCATGAATCTCCTCAAGATATAGATGCAGTATTTCCCTTGCCCAAGGAAAATATCCCCATCTGTTTGCCACACCTCCATGACATAAAAGTAGTGCATTAACCCCAAGTATTTCATCTCAAACTCCGCTGCAAGTTCCCTCTTTCATTATTCTATGAGCCCTAATGAACCTACCAAGAACAAGTTTTCCAAATACAGAATGAGAATGAGTACCTCACCCTCAACTGTCAAATAATAAATTTTTTCATTTGCCTGACTCTCCACAAATCCCATTCCCTTCAAGTATTTGTTGATGCACTCGTACCACATCCTAAGTGCCTACTGGAGCCCGTATAAACCCCTCTTCAATTTTCACACGCGGGTCTCACTATTGTGTGCTACAAAGCCTTCTAATTTTTCAGTGTACACTTCCTCTTCCAAATCACCATTAAGGAACTCCATCTTGACATCCATCCGGTGGATTTTCCATCCCATCTATATTGCAAGTGAGATCATGGCCTTGATGAAAGTATAGTTGGACATGGGAGAGAATGTCTCCTCATATTCCATTCCCTCCTTCTCAGATAACCCCTTAGCCACAAATATTGCTTTTTATTTCTCTAAGATACCATCTACGCCATGCTTGATCTTATGGATCCATCATGATCAAACCCGTTCCCAATTTGTTGGTCTAGTTACCACCTCCCAAACATTGTTGTGCATGATCACGTTGAATCCTCAACCATAACATCCTACCTCCTGAGAACTAGAAGGCTCATTATCCATGATCTAACTCACAAATTCCATGTTGCTAGTGTACCTATCTGGTTGTATTTTCTCTGTCCTACTTGTCCTAGGAGTCCCCACAAAATCCTAAGTATCCCTGAGTGTTCGTTGAACCTATTGGTTCCTCTTTCCCACTGTATATGGTGGGATTTGAACTTCCACAACCTCCTGATGCATCTCATGTATTTGTTACATTTGTTACTCCATGCCCTGTGAACTCTTTGGAACATTTGTACCTGAGCTTGCACTCATAGTATTAATAGTACTCGTACTATCTTGTCCCTAATTTTGTTATTCCACCCTTGGAATTTCTATTAGTTTCTCATTATGATAAACTACTGTTGGAAAATATATGAGCCTACGATATGCCTTCTCGTCCATGAATCAAACATATATCTTGATAATTATCCTCCTGGTCCCTCGAATAAATATCCTATATGCCTTAGAAGTCTCATTGTACCTGAAAAAGTATCCCCTCTCTACAGTCAGATCCAACTTAGAACATGTTTCCCCTAGAATGTGACAATATGCCAAGCTTCAAAATATCCTGAAGTGGTTGACATGTGGCTTTTCCCCTATAAATTCTTCCTCTGGTATCATATTTCCCAACACCTTATGTGGGACCTTATTCTAAATATATACCATAGTGTTGCATGCCTCCGCCTATAAATATCTCAACATATCCTAGTCATCCAACATAACCCTCTCTGCCTCTGATATGGCATGCTTCTCTCTCAATAATCACATTCTCCCGAGGGTTGTAAGCAACCATACACTCTCTTGATACCCTCCTTAGTACAAAACTCTTGGAATTATTTCCCTGTGTGCGCATCTCCATTATCTGGTTGAAGAATCCTTATCTTCCTACTTGTCGAATTCTCCACAAGATCTGTGAACTCTTGGAATCGAGTGAATACATAATCATTAGTCTTCAGGAAGTAAATATAGGTACTCCTAAAGTTATCATCAATACAGGTAGAAAAGTAGTTTTACCCTCTGATATACTGTGTTGACATCGAACCACATAATACTGAATGAATCAAATCAAGAACACCTTTGGATCTGGTGTCACTCCTTGGAAAATTTTCCTTAGAAAACTTCCCTAATAAACGTCCCTTGCACACATCACTGTGCTCTGTGATCACCTCTAGAACACTTATCATTGTCTCCCTGAGCAAATTATGTTCCCCTTGATGGATATGGCCCATTCTCTTATGCCAAAGTTCTCCATGATCCCTTAGATTGTAGTTGCTTATTAATGCCTTAGGATTATCCATCTGCAACATGTAAAGTTTTCCGCTCCTGCCTCCAATTACTATGGGTGACTTCCACTCATAGCACTTAATCAACACCTTATACCCTCTAAAGCATACATTATACCCCTTATCCTGAAGAATAGAAATAGAAATAAAATTCATCCCCATTCCTAGGACATGAAACACACCATGGATTGGAATAGGCTTTCTAAACTCCCTCTAAAATAGGATTGTCCCCCTTCTATCTGGATTGTGCTTGGAGTTAATTCCCATCTCAATATGGAATCTTATTTTCTCCATGTAGCTAGAAAAGTACTCTCTAACTCTTGTGATATGGAATGACGCCCCATTATCTATATACCAAACACCTTGTGAGGTTGAGCTAGCCAGGAAAGATATGAGTGTGAACTCCTATTCCATCCTACTTGAAAGCTCATTTGAATTTGTTGAATATTTTTTCTGCTTCTTGCCCTTCTTATCACTATTATTTCTCTATAGGTAATTGTTGAAATAGTGGGAAAATTCATGACAACCATAATACTTAGCCTTTTAAAGGTCCTTCTTATTGCCCCCTTTGGAGTTGGACCCTTTGTTGGATATCTTCTTCATTTTTTTCTTCCTTGCAAGAGCCACGTTCTCACGTTCTCCCTCACCCTTCTGGTGGTTACTGTTGGTGCCACTAACAAGACTGTTCCTAAGTTATTCCTGGGTAAAATCAAACCATAGTCTTTCCTAATTTGGAAGATTCGTCCTTCCTATAATGGATTGTACGAAGACATAACACTCCTTAGTAGACCCACTGAGGGCTATCCTAATGAGTTCATTGTCATCAATTTTATCACCAACGTCTGCCAATTCTTCCTTGACATGTTTCACACTGGCAAGGTAAGATACACCAGTCTTTCCCTTGTTTTGTTTCTTGCTTTGAAGTTTCTCCCTCAGGATCAACTTCATGTTCACACTGGAATCTTGATAGAGCTTACAAAATGCATCCGACACATTCTTCCTCGTATCTTTGTCTATTATATGAGGCATGATATGATCCTTGACCCCATCCAAAAGAATGCGTCTAGTTTTGGCATCTTCCTTCTTGTAAGTGAGGAGTTGTGTTGTATCTGTTAGTATGGATAGAGCGCTTGTCACATATTCCTTTAGACCATTCTCCTCCAATATTAATAGGATTTTAGATTTCCATATGCCAAATTTAGTTGCTCCCTCTAATTTGTCTTGATCCTTCAAACCAACTAATGCCATTTTTCTGAAACCCTCGAAATAATATAAGCAATATCAACCAAGTAAACCCAAAACAAATCGATTAAGGTTTTACAAACCCTTGGCTTTCTCTCCTGCACCTTGCGTTGGGATTCTCAAATAATCTTATGTGCTTCACATCTACTCTGATACCATGTGAAAACTATTACAGTTAATTGATAGTTATTCTCCTATCCTTTTAAATATTATTTTTCTCGACAAATTAATTTACTACAAATACTAAATAAAAAAACTACTGCAATATTCACCAATTAAAATACACCGGAACTAAGAAAACCACACACAAAAATAGACACTAAGATTTTTGGACAAATGTCCTTGGAAAACCCCCAATGTGGGGAAAACCATTTATGCAACTGAGGGTTTATATTATTCTTGTGCAAATATATAATTGAAAATTATTACAATTTCTTGCCTTAAACTGAAAAAGCTATGGAAAATATTTTTCTTCACTTCCAGTGACCAAATTGAATCTTTGCAAATAAAATCGGCCTCCAACTAACAATTACAACTTCCTTCAAGAATTCACATTGGCTAATTGGAAATGTGGATTGTCCTTTCCATAAATTTAACTACCTTCGTAAATTCATTATGGCAAGTTATTCTTCCTCCAATTTCTCACACAGGCTGCTCGCACTACCTCTAGCAAATCATTTTGGAAACTAGCGACACACTTTAGGCCTTCCACAACTCGCACTAGTAAATTGACAAATCACACTGGCAAACTCAACCTCCCTCTGCAGAAATAATTCGTCCTCCTTCTAATTCTTAGAAACTGAAAATAATTATGAAGAAATACCTTTTGAAAATCTCTCCTTAATCATTGTTGAACCCTTTGTTGGTGTTAACCCATGTTATCACTAAGCCCTTGCTCATTTTCTATGATCTCTAATATGCCCATCGACTTCCTCTTATAATCTCTTGTTGAAAAATAAATGTCCAAGATCAAATCTTGATCAATGTATAAGATCATTTTAACTCCATCAAACACCTTTTCTAGAAGTCACTAGAGAAAAATTGACTTGACTCAATTAACACTGATTAATTAACATATTTTCCTAAGTTAGACTTAGGAAAATATTAAAAAACTAGTTAATATCTAAATAAGACATCATCCCTTAAAAAAATAAAGTGGGCTTGGAGATAATCAATTTTCCTGTGCTCTTAGCCTCATAAACACATCCTAAGATTAGAATACATGTATGAGCTACAAAATTTAATAGTAGTTAGACAAGATAGATGCAAACTATGGACATTTAGTGGTAGCTAAAAACCATCATGGAAATTTTTTTAATATAGTGTTCGAAAACCCAATAGGAAGTCCTCTTGTGCATTGATGAAATGCAAAGGCCTACAAGGAAGTTGATTGGCAAGGTATCGATCCCAATCAAGAATTTGGTAGACTTGAGTTCTCGACCTCTGATGAGGAGGGTGATTTACTTGACACTATTCAAGTCAATGCTCCATATAAATAGATGCTCTTACTCTCTGTTTGGCTATACATGTTAGTAGCATCTTGGTTGCAATAACATGTCTTGATAAATGTAGTTTATTCAACAAATTGTTATACTTTTTAGACTATATTATCTTTTGGTTTTATTATCTAGTTTAAACTATTTATATGAAAAAAATCTATATTATTATGCTACTTGTCTGATTTCCCTAGTGGTATACCAATAAGCATATCATATGATGTATGCATTACATTGAAGCAATAATATAATCACTACATGATTTACTAATAGAAAAAAGCATGTCAATACTTCTTTAAATGCCTACATGGACATAAGGATCATGGATGTATATTGGGGCATTTTTTACATCATAGAACAATCCTCACAATTAATGTGGGATATGAGAGAAGGATATTTTTTAGTCATAAAAGTCATTTCAACACCCTACAACATAGGTGTATCCATATTATCATTTTTATTATTAAAATTCATGATATTATTCACATCTATTGTCTAATCGTGATTTTTGGGAACTTGTTGGATCATAAGGTAGTATGATGGAGCTCGTGTGGTAGAGAGAGCTATTAACAACTAAGGTTTTTCCTTAGTTTCCTATGTAGGCTGATCTCCAACT
The DNA here is from genome assembly GCA_034641835.2 of Pinus albicaulis. Classification (NCBI taxonomy): domain Eukaryota; kingdom Viridiplantae; phylum Streptophyta; class Pinopsida; order Pinales; family Pinaceae; genus Pinus; species Pinus albicaulis. The sequence goes on from CM076581.1 coordinate 119,207,253, forward strand.
AATATTGGCTCCCAATCTCGAATGACTAACCAATTCTCCATGGACTACATTCCCAAGTATTCTTTAAGTGATATTATGAAGAATGTCTCACTTTCTCCTCATCCTTTTGTTCATGGAAATATAACCATAACTATTCCCATAGTGAAATATGTTGTAGTCTAGGTAGCCTTTCATAACTTACAAATGTTCTTGTGTGAAAATTCAATGGTCTTTGGCCTCATCTAGTTGATTTGCACAAAGACTCTTAGAAACCTAAGTTAGAACATGATGGCTTTATTTATGCCTATGCAAAGGGGTCTTCATTTTTAAATTTTACCTTGTAGAAGACAAGGATTTTATTTTACTTAGGACCCTACTTTTTGGGAGATTTTAGATTATGTATGAAACCCTAGACCCCATCCGTCAACCTTATGATAGAAACTCTACCATCAACTCTTATGTGAATTAGAATTCCAAATATTCCTTTGTGTTTTTTATGTTTTGATTCCATTCGAGTGATTAAAAAATCTCTTGTAAAATACCATTATAAAAGTACTAAAAGTAAATCAAAGCACCACAAGATATGCTCATATATATTTGGAAATGGACTTCAACAAAGGGCTTTTGGAAAAAATAACTTTGATCGGTTAAAATTGCTCTTGGATATAAAATATTGATTATGAACATGTTTCTTATTGATGTAGATCTTGTTTTGAAATAGGGTATTTAGTAGCACATTGCACAAATGCCAAGGCAAGTTAGGAAGCATTGACCTGAATGAACATGACAAATAAGACTATAGAATATCATCAATTAATTAACAAAGAAGATCCTCTTGATTTGGACCCACCCATGGAAAAGTGGAAAGTGGGGGGAAAGTGAATCCAGAGGAAATTAGGCACACACCATCAAAAGAATACCTTCCATTATAGTAATATTCAACACAAGGAGGCCTAATGGAAGAATAATCTTCTTTTCTCCTCCTATAGATCAAGAAGCATAGGTCCCATTTAGCCCTCAAACTAAGGTGAGCTAGGTAGATATAGTTCAAGAAGATGAGATTCTAGAATAGCCAAAACCCCCAAATCAAGACAAATTGAATTGAAAGGAAAAACAACGATTTCATCAAATGAAAAAAGAAAACTTGAACAACAATAGTAAAGAAGAAAAAATATCCTCTAATAACTCAACCAATGGTGACAAGAATTCGAAAATCATGATAAATTTAGCCATGTTCTACTTTTATCTTTTGTTATGTAAGAAATTTGTTAGAATTTACTCATATAAGAAATATCTAAAAGTAATTTTTAGAGCCTGCAATATTTTTTGTATTTGGTAAATAAAAGTTAGCAATTTTGCTTAAAATTTAAGGGTAGCAATTTTTGTAATTTATTTGTTATCTACAACCTTTCTATAATATGCATTTTCACATATATATATATATATATATATATATATATATATATATATATATATATATAATACGTGGAGGGGGAAGAAGAAGGTTGAGCAAGTAAGCATAATTATCATTCATAATTATATTAGTAGGAGGATTTCTACATTCGTGGATGCACTTTGAAGATGTAAAGATTATGGTATGTTAGGTTGAGTTTTTACTATCATGGAATAGTTCCAATCACATTCACAAAAAGTGGAACAACATGCTATTATCATAAGTGAACAATTTATTTTTATTTTTTTTGTAATTTGTAATTTTTATATATGGAGGATATGAAATTTATCCATCATATGAAGGGTTGTTCCTTAAAATAAATATTTATAATCATCGATAGGTGCTCAATTAGAATCATAGTCCAGGTAAGGTTTACTCATCTACATTAAGATGTTTACTACAAATATCATTCATGGATATAGAGATGAAGCTTCCTTTAAATTTCTCCATAAAATTTATTTGGAAAAAAAAAATGTCAAAATTAAAAATCCACAAATACAAACAAGAAAATTATTCACCAAACATAAAATTTATAAAATTTAGGAATGAACTCCAAAAAATAATAATACCTCACAGATAAATGGTATTCCTAGCAATCTCTTAGAAATACATTAGTATAACTAATAAAAATATATATATTCCTAATAATGTAATCATTATCATCATCATCAATATATATATTAAATATGAAGAAAATAAAGCAATTAAAATTTTAATTAAATATTCATTTTTAATATACGGAGAGCATAAAAAAATTAATTTTTTTTATGAATATTCATTTTCTTTTGAAGATAATCGAAGTTCATAAAAACCAATATGTACTACCTATGCTTTAGTAAGTACAAAGTCGAATTTGTACCATACCTACTTTAGGAAGTACAAAGTCGAATTTGTACAATACCTAAACAATTTACAAAAATGTGGTTTTTAAAAGTGTGACTTTTACTCAGGAAAAAATGTTTTTATAATTTTAAATTATATATTAATAATTTTCTTAAGAAAATATTAAAGAAAATAAATATTATTAATTAAAATAAAAGTAAAAATTCTTAATGCGTGTGTGATAAAAGTAACATATAATAATCTTTGTTAAGTATTAATATAACAAAATCAAGTATTAATATAACCAAAGTAACTTTTTAACTAACAAAAGTAACTTTTTAGTAATTAGTTAAGTTAAATTTTAATAATAATAATTAGTTAAATTAAATTTTAATAATAATTTTGAGTAACATTATTTTATTCTATGTATTAATATAATTAGTATAACCATATAAATTACAAAGTAATAAATTTGATAGCTATTAAAACATTTATGTGTCATTTAATATGAAACATTTAGTATTTGTAAAGCTAGAAGAAGGTGAAGGTTGCAAACATTGCATAAATATATTCTCAAATTATTAAATATAGATAGAAATTCTACAAAATTCTGTTATTTTAAACTTGATTTCAAAATAGACGATCTGATTCCAATATAGACCACGCATATTGTTGTATGTTAAGAGACAATTCCTCAGTTGTGGAAAGGAATCAGAACTTAAGACATTTTTAAAAATGTGTCACATAAGTAATTATATCAGGTGGTCTTCGTTCAATTCCTTTGGAAACTAATTCTTTAAAACCCTTAATAATCTGGTATAATGAAAGACTCTACAATGCCATTAACTACTAATATCTGAATGGAAAAGAAGAACTGTAGAAGAAACTCAAAATGATATGTTGTAACATAGAATCTATCACTTTAAATTTCTGAATGAATTTATGGAGAAAGAGGAAACTAAAAATAATATGTTGTAAACACAAAATCTATTACTTTTAAGTTCCAGAGAGAATTTGTGAAGGGAGAGGAGTTGGAGTGAAGGAGTGCAAATTAAGGTTATTTATCTCTTACTCACAGATGTAATTAAGAGACCGACAACTACTTTACTTCACTTCATTCCAGGAAGAAGGAACGCAAAATGGCACAGGAAAAACGAATCACCATCAACAGTTTCAAGAAACTTTATGCCTCTTTCATTAATTCCTCAGAAAAGTAAGTACCAAAGTTTTAGTCTTCTAAAGGTCCAAAACTCGGAACCCCTCTTCTTTCTTTCTATCTTTCTTAAATACATCAAAAATAGTTCGTAATTGCTAGAACTCCTTGAAACTACTTTGACTACCTAAACTGTTAAAACTACTTATTATATTTCAATTGAGGACATCACTATAGCTTCGATCTTAACAAACAAAGAAAACAAATTAAAACTTGAATTTTTTTTTTTTTTTTTTGAATCTGATTTGTTGTTGATGCATCTCCCTGACAGATCAGACATCCTTGCCCTGCATTTCTTCAAGAGTTCAATATTTGTCTTTTTTTCTTGCCGTCATGTCTTTTCTGTTTCTGATGTGGTATTCGAACAGTTCTGCAATAACGCATCTTTGCTTGACTTGACCCAGCTGTTGCGTTTCCAATAGTGCCACCATGTGCTCCCTTTGCCCGACTTTGCTTATGCCTCTAAGTTTCAAACAATGTTATCATGTCTCCTTCTGCTCGACTCTGCCCCTTATGCTCGTGCTTGCAGCGTTCCGTCTTCTCTTCTCCTTTGCTCTAAGTTGGGTCACTTACCCGAGTCCACTGCCCGCGTTCACGTTTCTTCATAAAACAACACAACTACACATAATACTAGACTTTAAATAAATTCAAATTTCCTTTGAAAACTATCGCGTCCGTCCCTTTATCTCGCATTTCGGCATTTATAACATATTCATGAGCGTCATTCCTCCTGAGCTTGCGATGTGCGATAAAGGTAAGGATGACGTGGCAAGTGGAGGTGGGGCCAATCGCAAATCCCAATTAGCAATATGAAACCTTGTCGCATTTTGCATTTCAGCATTTTTAACATATTCATGAGCACCATTCCTTCTGAGCTTGCGATGTGCGATGTGCGATAAAGGTAGGGATGACATGGCAAGTGGAGGTGGGGCAGACTACAAATCGCAATCGGTGATATGAAACCTTGTCGCATTTCACATTTCGGCATTTATAACATATTCATGAGTGCCATTCCTCCTGAGCTTGTGATGTGTGATGTGTGATTAGAATAAATTAAATCATAGTTCTGAGTTGCATCGCATCCGACCCTTGTCGCACTTCGCATTTCGACATTCATAACATATTCCTGAGCACCATTTCTCCTAAGCTTGCGATGTGCGATGTGTGATAAAGGTAGGGATGACGTGGCAAGTGGAGGTGGGGACACTCGAATCCACCCTGGCGTATAATGTTTTGAACGCATCAATCGACCTGACTCTTGAACTATTCTGCATGCGAATAAGCACGACTCAACCCACCTTCACATCTCCGCACATAATTTTAATACACCAACATATAAATCAAAAATTCTTTTTCGGTATACAAAAAATCTTACATTTTCTAACATATATGATTTTTTGGTGTTTTGAGAAATATTTCAAAACTAAATGCAAATGAGCCACAACACATATCAACATAAATATATTATTATGCTAGTTTAAACCCTATTCCAAAAATAGACCATGGCTAGTAACATAAATATATTAGTATGTTAGTTTATAGCGACAATGTAATTAATGTAAACAATTTATATATATTCCAATTTTGTATTCAAATTAGGTAGTATTTTTAATTAACAAATATAATCTAACATATTTTATGTCAATTATTTATTATACAACAAGTATATTTTCATACATATAGTTAGAAACATAACATAATTAGATACAATTTAATTGGTAAAGGAAAATTAAAGAGCATGCATTATGGATATATTCTACTATATTTTAATGCCTCACTTGCATGGTAACTTAATTGGACAACACAGTTTAATTTGTAAAAAAAGGTTAAGAAACGTGTATTATGGACAAATTATTCCAGACTTTAATGCCTCACTTGCATCTTCATCTAGATCAGGGTGTCTCATTTGGTGCACTTCATCTAAACTTCATTCTTTATCTCAACAGATTCAAGGGGGAGGAGGTATTAGCCATGTACTTTAGAAGGAGAGGAGTGGAAACACCTATCAAAAGACTGCCCAAACATTTAAGTACCTCATCAACCCTAATTCTTAAGAACAACCTTATTTTCTTCAACTTGTATTACTTTTTCTATTGAGAATGCATGATAATATTCACTTCCACTATACCTATATCTTTTTCCCTTTGCTCAATTAACCACCTCTCACAATATTTTTGGTTGAGCACCATAGTTTAAACTATGGTATAAATATTTTCTAATTCATATTTGCACCACTTAAATCCTCTCTCCACCCTCATTGGGTTGTAGGTCACACAACAATGGTTAGCACAATGATTGTGGGCCATTATATTCCAATGCATAGAAAATGCATAGGTTAAAATTAACAAAGTGTTGAGTAGGAGATCTATAACTATAATTTGAACCTTGTTAAGGCTACAAACGTATGTCGAAATATCATCAAGGACTATGCTAAAGCAATTGAGTCAAGCCCTTGGGCTAGGAAAAACATATCATGAGCTACCACCATAAACTACTCTATAATGAATGGGTAGAACATTTGAGAGTGAAAATAACCCACATGCATACAAATGTGTCAACATTGAACTTATAGTTTCTTGAGTTAATGGAGTAATGTTGTGGGGTGTGGCATTTAATTCCTTTGTCATCCCTTCTAAATGCATTGGCATATTCTTGGAATTAGGTGCTATAAATTTTTTGATTAAGGTCATGGAATTGATTTATATGTAGTTACTTCCTTTTTAATATTTATAATGAATTGTTTCATAAGAATTCAAATGTTGGATTGGTTTATTTATTTTGTGACCTAACTATGTTGAAGAACTCAATGTTTTGAAAATATTTGGAAAGAGTTTGAGTAAAAATAAACTTTAATAATAATAAAGAAATGTTCCACAACTGTTAAATATACAATATTATTTTCGCTTAACTTAGCTTTGATAATGATTAATGAATCCTCCACAACTATTATGTCTATGATATTCTATTCTTTTAATATATACACATTTTAATAAACTATTATCATCTCCCTTTCATTGTTAGTAGTGAATCTCAGTTTTCCAAGGAAGATTATAATAATTATATTACCATGGTATAATGAATATTTTTTTTCTTTTCTTTTCATACCAATCTTATTATGGCATGGCACTGACTTCTAGTATCGCCACTTGCCTATTAATCTAGATGGTACAGTGAAATTTTTACAAATTTATTAAATCAACAATTAGTTTTGATATTATTATAACTAGTAACATCTTTTATAAATTTTATTATGTAATGTGTTTGGTAAACATTTCATTTGCAAAGCCTGGTGTTCCATAACCAAAAAAATGATATTAATGTGAGTGAAATGATGTGACTCTAAAGTGGCGACATTGGATCTCTAAATAAAAAATTATTCTAAAGCCCACCAAACAGCATATGTGCCAACACACAAAGTCAAATGGGATGGATTACAATGATCTCTAAACATGCCTCTCCTTCGTTTGACTTGAAATTAATGGAGAAATTTTGTTTCACGGCTGTGTGTGTGCCTTAGTTTAGACTTAGTTCCTATTTTCTAGGCTATAGTTTTGATCTCCCTAAATTGAATGTAATCTTATTTATTTCTGGTTTCTTGATCAATGGAATAGAGTGGTACTGCTTGGGCAGTCTCCAAGTGTAGCTCATCTCACTTGTGAGTTACTAGTTTCAGATTGCAAGTTTCTTCTAATTTGAATTTCCATTTTTTATCTTGGTATCAGAGCTCTGTGTGAGTTGGGTCTTTGGTGAGTTGAGTCTTTGTGGCTGAGATCAGAGGTATGCTGGTACATTGTTTTTTGTGTGCCATAACGCTAATTTTTTGAATAAAGATGATCAACGCACCCTCGACAAAGGGAGGTTGCGCTGGAAATACACAGGGAAAGGACATTGTTCAACGTTGATGGTCAATATTGGTACCCGCGATGATAGCCAAAACTTATAGAAACTTTCTTCAGTGCGACCTGCAACATGATGAACTCGCGCTAGTGTTTTTTGCATGTTAAAGGAAACCCGACACCATATATACCTGTGTTGGTGGTCTTGTCCAACATTTTATTGTATATTGAAGGCCATATATCTGGATTTGGATTTGTAGCACCTGGATCTAGAGTTTTTGGAGGATCTAGAGTTGGATTCACAGATCTATTATTGGAGGATATGAAGGTCGATCCACAGATCGATTGTTAGAGGATCTGGTGTTGGATCCAGAGATTATTTGCTGGATTACTGGATCTATAGATTAGACCAGTGGATTTGTTATTGGAGTCATGGATTTATTGATCAGAAAAGATACTAGTGGTGCACGTGAATTAAAGGTAGGGCACCTTTGAAATTGTTTTGTCACAATGAATAATAGCACTGCAGAGACATACCTTAATGAGAGAAATAAGCTCTATGGGTCAAATTATACCAACTAGAAGTTCAAGTTGCAGACATTGCTCGAGGGTTCTAGTGTGTGGACAATTGAAAATGCAGATGAACCAAAGTCGATTGCAGCCGATGGTGCCACAACCGCATCAGTTCAATATTGGGAGAAGAGGGAAAATAAAGTGAAGGTGTTGTTAAAGATGTCAATAAAAGATGGTATAATCCCTCATTTCCGAGAACACAAAACTACCAATGTTATTTGGGTGACACTCAAGGATTTTTATGAAACTAAAAATACAAATCATGTGTTGTTTCTGAAGAGTAAGATTTTCTCCATTAGAATGGAAGAGAATGAATCTATTGTTGCATTCATCTCACATATTAAAGAATTGAGATACAATTTAGGCAACATAGGGAAGAAAGTATCCAATTCTGATCTCGTCATGATTACCTTAAATAGAATGACAGAGTATTATCATATTTTCATTACTGGGCTTGCAGCAAGGGAGAAATATCCCACCTTTGAAGAGTTGACAAGGATTTTGATGCAGGAATAAGAGAGACGGAAGAATCTGAAGCCTCAGAATGCAGATCTAAAATTAATGGCAAAGAAAATGTTCTTCAAAGGGAAACCGGGAGGAGGACATAAAAGCAGTGGTCCATCTCAGAAAAATTCATTTCAAGGTATGCCATCCACTAAAAATGATTCATGAATTAAGTGTTTAAACTATGGAAGAACTAGTCATGTTGCTAGAGACTGTTATAAAAATAATACTGATGAAAACAGACATAGACACAAGAGGCATATAGGTCATTTTGCTGGTGAATATCTGAATCACGATCTTAAATTATTTGTGTCTGATGTTTCTCTTTCTGCTGTGATTGGTGAGGATGGAACTTGGTTTGTGGATTCAGGAGAATCCACTCATATGACATGTAATAAACGTTGGTATGAAAATTTTAAGGAGACCAGCAACGGTGATAACATCTACCTGGGAGATGACAAAGCATATTAGATCAAAGGGGATGGAGATATTCTTGTGATATTTCCTAGTAGTAATATTAGACGCATCCAGAATGTCATGTATGTTCATGGTATTAAAAACAATTTGATTTATGTCTCTGTGATTACATATCATAATTTAAAGGTATAATTTTGAAAACTTACTATATTGTAAAGGATTTGTTGGATCATCAGAAGCCATTTGCATCAGGAGTAAGAGTTGGAGGCCTATATAAGTTGAATGTTACAATTATGCCACATCAAGCTTTAACTTCAATGACTATGACAACAGAGAATCTTTGGCATCAAAGATTTGGTCACATCAACCTTCATGAATTATTGTTGCTGCAGAAACAAGGTATGGTTGATGGTATTCATATTTTAAGAAATGAACATATTGATTGTGAAGGTTGTGCACTTGGAAAAATTCACAAGGATGAATTTCCCTCTAGCTTAAATGGGAGAAAGAAATATATACTTGAACTTGTTCACAGTGATATTTGTGGGCCTGTGCAAATGAGGTCCTTTGGTGGAGCTTACTCTTTCGTGTTATTTATTGATGATTGCACAAGGAATACCCCGGTATATTTTCTTAGAAGGAAAAGTGATACTTTCAAGTACTTTAAAGAATTTAGAAATTTGGTTGAAAAGAAGACGAGGAAAGTCATTAAAATTATTATCTCAGATCAAGGAGGAGAATACAGACTTGGGAAATTCATCAAATACTGCAGAGATCATGGAATAACACAAAATTTTACAGTGCCCCACACTGCACAACATAATGGGGTTGCAAAAAAGAAGAACACAACTTTGGTTGAGTGTGCACGCAACATGATGAAAGGTAAGAACCTATCCAATGGTTTTTGGGAAAAATAAATTAGTACTTCAATTTATTTAAAGAACAAATTCCAACTAGGTGTCTTGATCTCAAGGCTCCATTTGAGGCTTTGTATGGTTTAAAACTTGCAGTCCATGACTTGCGAGTATTTGGTTCTAAATATTTTGCATACATTCCTAAGGAAGACAAGAATAAATTGGATGCTAAATCTATAAAATTCATATTTGTAGGGTATTGTTCTAATTTCAAAGCATATAATATGTTTAATCCATCTACTCATAAGGTATTTGCGAGTAGAAATGTTATCTTCCATGAACATGCTGATGAAGGGAATAAGGAAAAAAGTTATGAGGAGTGGTTTATGCCTTTAGTGATTGACGACAACAATGATGAAGCCAAAGACAATCATTTATAACTGTAGCAACAGTGTAGGTTTTAACCCTGAATAGAAATTATCTACACACGAATCTTATAACAGAAAATAAACAATAGCGAGAGCATAAAACATAAAACAAATAAAAATAGAGATTTTCCCCTGGATCCAAAATCGGGACGACCAGCTTGATTTTTCATTATTTTCCTTTTAGTGTTGCAACACATATATATACATGCCGAAGCATACATAAACCCCAATCCATTAACCCTGGATTAGAACATAACCGTAGTTCCCTTGACCGGATCTACAAAATACCAGGGGCCGAAAACCATCGAACCCCAAAACCATGCACAAAACCATGGGCGGATCTGCCTATGAGTGGGTCCACACAAAAAACAAATTTTGGCCGGGGGGCGCACGGACCCCAATAGTGGGGGGCTAACTGCCTCCCCATGTGACCCCTACTTGCGCCGATTGCTTGTACAGCGCGTGGGGCTAGTCATGGAAAGAATATAACACATACCCAACATTCTCCCACTTGTTTTTTTCTTTCCACAGGGGGCCACAGGAGAGCTTAGTCATTGGGCCAATTCTTCAACACCCATTGTTTCTCTACACCAAGAGAACTTATGAGTGCTCACAGACTTTGTCAATGCATCTGCAACATTCTTCAAAGTGTCCACCTTTACCAGCAACACCCTTTTAGCCTCAACCATATCTCTAACAAAGTGATATTGAACATAAATGTGCTTTGTATTTGAATGATAAGCAGGGTTCTTAGCCAAGAAAATTTCACTTTGGCTATCACAGTCTATCCTTATAGCTTGATGTACCAACCCCATACTTGAACACAATCTCTGCAACCAAACTGCGTCCTTTCTTGCATGAGTGGCTGCCATGTATTTTGCCTTTGTAGTTGAAAGAGCCACTATAGACTGTCTTTTACTCATCCACCTAACTGCACCTCCAAATAGGCTAAACACATACCCACTTGTAGATCTTCTTTGGTTTAGGTCTCCAGCCCAGTCTGCATCAACAAAACCACGAATGTCCAACACTCTTTCCAATCTTGGTCTTCCCTGGTAGCACAAGACATAATCACTAGTGCCACACAAATATCTGAAAACTCGCTTCACTATTGTCCAATGCTCATTCCATGGGTTTGACATAAACCTGCTCAATACTCCCACTGCATGTGCAATGTTTGGTCTAGTACAGACCATTGCATACATCAGGCTACCCACTGCACTTGCATATGGAACACGAGACATATCCTCCTATTCTTCTTATGTCTTGGGACACTGTTAAGTAGATAGATTTACACCTATAGGAATAGGAACATTCACTGGTTTACTATCCTGCATATTGAACCTATGAAATATAGTCTCAACATACTTCCTCTGGTTTAACCAGAGCTTCCTCTTGCAGATCTCTCTTAATTTCCATGCCCAAGAGAATATAGTTTGCGGCACCAAGATCCTTCATGTCGAATTTGGAGAACGGTTGGGTCTTCAAATCTTGGATAATTTCTTTGTCATTTCCAATCAACAACATATCATCCACATACAAGACCAAATAAATAACACGGTTACCAATTAATAAAAAATAAACCACACGGTGATACATGGGAGATTGAGTGGAAGCCAAGTCCCCGTATATAGGTATCAAATTTCGATACCACATCCTTGGTGACTGTTATAACCCATACAGAGACTTGTTCAACCGGCATACCGGTTCTTTCTTACCCTTCACCATAAAGCCTTCGGGTTGCTTCATGTAGATCTCCTCTTCTCGATCCCTGTGAATAAATGTTGTCTTCACATCCATCTGTTCTATCTCAAAATCAAATGCAGCAGCAATAGATAAAAGTAATGTAATAGAAGTAACTTTGGCAACAGGAGAGAAAATATCACCAAAATCAATTCCCGGCACCTGGGAATAAACTTTTGCTACCAACCGAGCTTTTTATTTCTCCACGTTGCCTTCTACATTCATCTTCCTTTTAAACACCCATTTGCTCCCGATGGACTTCCTTCCAGCCGGCAACTCCACCAGATCCCATGCCTCATTTTTGTGCAAGGATGCCATTTCATCAACCATGGCCTCCTTCCAGAGTTTTCCATCCTCTGAATCTACTGCCTCCCTGACAGTTTTGGGATCATCATCAATTATAGTTAAGGAAAAACCTGAACGAAAATCAGATGGACTATACCTTTCCGGTTGACTTATTTCTAGAACTAATCTTCTCAAAGCTGGAGGTTGTGGCTCTTCCTCTTCTGAATCTTCTTCTGCTGTAGAGTCTAATTCATACTCCTTTAGCTCAAACTCTATCTTCTCAGGTTCCTTTGGTATGATTTCATGTTTAACAACATCTTTCACCTCTCTAAACACCACATCTCGACTGTACACAACCTTCCTTGTTTACGGGTTCCAAAGCTTGTAACCTTTTAAACCATCCTTATACCCAATAAAGATGCAACTTTATTTATTATCCAACTTGGTCCTTTTCTCCTTTGGAACATGTACATATGCATCACATCCAAATACCCGTAGATGTGAAAGAGAGGGTTTCTTACCAGTCCATACCTCATGTGGAGTCTTATCCTCCAACGCTGATGAAGGTGATCTGTTAACTAAGTAACATGTAGTCTCCACTGCCTCTGCCCAAAATTCTTGTCCTAACCGGTACCACTGAGCATGCTTCTTACCTTTTCCATCAGCATTATGTTCATTCTTTCCGCAACTCCATTTTGCTGAGGTGTGTATGGAGTAGTCTTATGTCATGCTATACCACACTTCTTACAAAAATCTTCAAATTCCTTCTTGCAGAACTCCCCACCATTATTTGTCCTCAACGCCTTTATCTTCTTCTCTATCTGGTTTTCCACCAGAGCCTTAAATTCTTTAAATTTGTCAAAGACTTCAGATTTCTTCCTCAAGAAATATATCCATGTATTCCTTGAGGAGTCATCTATGAACGAAACATAGTACACGGACTTTCCTAGTGATGGGCCCGGCCGGGTCAAACGATTCTTTGTGCACAAACTCTAATATCTTGTTCGCCCTCTTAGCACCAGAAGGAAAACTCACCCAATTCTGCTTCCCATATACACAATGTTCACATAAATCAAAATCCAGAGAGAAATTAGACATACCTTCTACCATACCATTTCCATGTAGTATTCGAAGGCCCTTCTCTCCAATATGTCCAGGCCTTTGATGCCATAGCATGGTATTTCCTCCAGAGACCACTAGGCTTTCCGCTCCACTTTCGGGAACCACAGAACTGTTGCACCCATCAATAACAGTGCTGCCTTGAAGCTTGTACAGAGTTCCAATTCGAACTCCCTGCATTAATACCAGTGCTCCATGAACCATCTTACAAGTATCTTTTTTGAACAATGTTTTTACACTTGCATCATCCATTTTGCTTAGAGAAATCAGATTTCTGGCCAATGCAGGAATGTGCAGAACACCGGGAAGTGTTCTAATCCTTCCACCTTGCAGCTTGACATTACCTTTCCATGTCCGATGATTTTGGCCTTCCTATCATCCCCTAGGAAGACATCACCATCATATTTCTCATACTCGTAGAACCACTCCCTATGGGGAGTGAAGTGAAAGGATGCACCTGAGTCAATCAACCATGACTTATGATCTACATGTGTATTTGAAGAAGAAGCCAAATACACATCCCCACCTTCATATGAGGTGGTTTTTGCCTCTGCAGAAGGAGTATCATCAGATCCCTTTCCTTTCTCAGGAGCTTTATATCTGCACTCCTTTTTGTAGTTCCCTTCCTTTCTGCATTTCCAACATACCTTTACAAACTTTCCAGGAGATTTAGATCTCCCTCTAGATTTTGATCTCCCACTCGAAACCTTATTCTTGTTTCTGGTTTGGGACCTTCCTCGTACAGATAAGGCATCTCCATTCTGGCCTTCCATATTTCTCCGTCTCATTTCCTCCGACAGCAAGGCTAAGACAATGTCATCAAAATTCAAGGTAGTTGTATTGCTACATATTGCAATAACCAGACTATCCCACGAGTTTGGTAGAGAACACAACAAACTGATGCACTTATCTTCATCTGAGATTTTAATATCAAAAGATGACAGTTGACTTACCACAGTATTGAAGGCGTTCAGATGCTCTATCACCGAGTCTCCATCCTTCATCCTTAGGTTATACAACTTTTTCCGCAGGAACAAATTATTCACTAGAGACTTAGATTGGTACAAAGTCCCAAGTTTTTCCCACAAATTCTTCACCGTAGCTTCCCCAGATACATTCAACAATACTGAATTTGAGACACACAACCGTATTGTGCTCTTAGCCTTCCGATCCAATTTCTTCCAGTATTCATCTGACATTGCTGTTAGTTTAGTACCTGGATCTACCGCGATCCACTGATCTTTATCCACCAGCAGATCCTCCATATTGAGCTTCCACAACTCAAAAATCTGACCATTAAATTTCTCGATCTCTATCTTTGCGCCACTCGCCATCTTCTTTCACCGCAAGAATCAATCCCATAGATCTCTCACTGAACAAGGTCTACCTCAGGCCCAAGAAAAAAAACCTCAGTAGCAAAGGCGTCCCCTTGAAGCCAAAACAAATCTGATACCAAATGTAGGTTTTAACCCTAAACAGAAATTATCTACACACGAATCTTATAACAGAAAGTAAATAATAGCGAGAGCATAAAACATAAAACAGATAAACATAGAGATTTTCCCCTGGATCCCAAATCGGGATGACCAGCTTGATTTTCCATTATTTTCCTTTTAGTGTTACAACACATATATATACATGCCGAAGCATACATAAACCCAAATCCATTAACCTTGGATTAGAACATAACCGTAGTTCCCTTGACCAGATCTACAAAATACCAGGGGCCGAAAACCATCGTACCCCAAAACCATGTGAAAAATCATGCACAAAACATGGGTGGGTCCACACACCAAAACAAATTTCGCCAGGGTGCTGCCCCGGACCCCAACAGTGGGGGTTACTTCCCTTCTTGTGACCCCCTTGCTGCGCCCCACGCAACGTACAGCGCGTGGGGCTAGTCGTGGAAAGAATATAACACATACCCAACAAACAGAAAGAGGAATCTACTGATGTGGATACATTCAACAGTCAAAGTCTATTAAGAGGTGAGCAAGAAATCACACAAGACAGAATTGAGGCAAGTCCCCTACCAAGGAGATTAGGACGAAATACTCACTTACTTGCAAGGTACAACGATTATGATCTTATGACTAGTATTTTAAATTTTGTTGAGCCCATGAATTATAATGAAGAAAATCAGTATGATGAATGGAGGTAAGCTATGAAAGAAGAGTATGAGTCCATAATTAAAAATAAAACTTGGGAATTAGTTGAATTTCCAAAAGGAAAAGAGAACATAGGTTGTAAATGGTTATATAAACCTAAGTTTAAAGTAGATGGTAGTGTAGACAAGTATAAAGTTAGGTTGGTGGCCAAAGTGTACTCACAAAAAGAAGGGATTGATTATGAGGAAATTTTTTCTCCTGTAGCTAAGTTAAATAATATTAGGATGTTAATAGCTCTCGTTACAAATTACCACTGGAGTTTACACTAGCTAGATGTAAAATCTGATTTTCTAAATGGATAATTGAAGGAAGAAGTATATTTAACACAACCTAAAGGGTTTATTAAAAGGGGGCAGGAACACTTGATCTGTAAATTAAAGAAGGCATTGTATGGGATAAAACAGGCTCCCAAATCTTGGTATGATAAAATAGATTCTTTCTTCTTACAACATGGTTATAAGAGAAGTAAAAATGATCCAAATCTGTATACTATATTTGATTCAAAGGGGAATATTATGGTTATTTCCTTATATGTTGATGATTTAATTGTTACTCGAAGTTCTGATCAAATGGTTGAAGAAATTAAATTTCACATTTCATAGGTATTTGAAATGAAGGACCTTGGAGAACTACATTATTGTTTGGGCCTAGAAGTCTGGAGGGATTCTAGCCAAAATTTTGTTACTCAAGGAAAGTATGTCAGGGAATTGTTGAATACATTCAGAATGGATCAGTGTAAAGCTGCTTCAGTACCTATACAACAGAATGTTAAATTTTAAAGTGATGATGGTTCTAAAGAGGTGTATGCTACATTGTACAGACAACTAGTTGGAATTTTGATTTATTTGACTACAACCAAACCTGACTTAGCATATTCAGTCAATGTGTTGAGTCAGTTTATGAAAAAAGCTCTTGAAAATAATTGGGTGGAGAAAAAGGTGTCCTAAGGTATTTTCAAGGAACCATAAATTTTGGCATTAAATATACTGATTTTTTTCATGTTAAACTGACAAGTTATTCAAATTTAGATTGGGTTGGAAATTTGGACGATAGAAGATCTATAAAAAGGTATGTTTTCAATATTGGGTCTAGGGTCATTTATTGGAGCAGTAAAAAGAAAAGTACTATATCTTTACCATCAATAAAATTTGAGTATCAAGTTGTATGTGCAGACACTTGTGAAGCGATTTAGTTGAGAAGAATTCTTCATGATGCAAGAGAAGAAAAAAAGGATGCTACGGTGATTAAATTCGACAACCAAAGTTCAATCAAGCTGGAAAATAATCCTGTTTTCATAAAAACACAAAGCATATAGATACTCAATTTCATTTTGTTAGAGAAAAGGTTTAGTCCAAAGAGATCTTTCTTGAATATTGTAACACCTATGAAAATGTAGCTGATATCTTCACCAAGCCTCTTGGGAATAGCAAATTTGAATTGTTTAGGGAGATGTTAGGTGTGCAAGTGAATCCTTTCTCCATTAAGGGGCAGACTTGAAATTAATGGAGAAATTTTGTTTCACGGTTGTCTGTGTGCCTTAGTTTAGACTTAGTTCCTATTTTCTTGGAGATAGTTTTGATATCCCTAAACTGAATGTAATCTTATTTATTTATGATTTCATTATCAATGGAATTGTTGAGATTCAACAAGATGATGATCCTAGTGAAAATTAAGCACCTACACTAGGTGGGGCCCATAGGCTATTTTGAGGTGATATGTCTATTTTTAGAATTTGGATCAAAGTCTATTTTTAGCAATAATCTATTTATAGATGGTTGAGAAAATTATATGGATGGATGGGCGTCTAATTTTTAGAATGCAGGTGCGAAGTTGTTTCGTGGAATGCATATCGATTATTGTTAGCTCTTAACAATAATTAGACAATAAATACTAATCTATTCTCCTGAAGCACTTGATTTCAGTTAACTGATGTGGCAAACCAGTTAACTGAAGGAATTTCGAGTTCAAAGGTTGGTTGGTGGGACATGCTAGTGGATTTCGTTGTAATAGAGTGATACAAAGTTGTAACATAGTTGGATGTGTAGTTATGTGAGTTGTAAAGTAGTTTAACTCAGTTAAGTGAGTTAAACTCAGTTGTGATAGTTGTATCTAAAGATACACCAGTGAGAGATTAGTGAATTAAATATTAAATTAATTCACATGGAGTGATCTCACATGCAACTGAAGATTTACTACTATTAACTACATGCATGTCAGATCCAGTGGAGACCCAATTGAGAGATAGGTGAAAGGGACAGTTTGACTATCAGTTGTGACTATAGTGGGTGCACAAGTGAAACCAAACACACATTGGAGATGCCAATGAGGATTGCGCAGTAAAGGCAAGGAAAGATCAAATTCATTTAGGGATTGCGCAATGGAGGCAGGTTGTCAGGAGGTAGTAAATTGGTGCATGTTTATGCCAATTTATGTATGACAGTGTGAGACAATTGTATATTGTACTGAGAGCTCTTGGAGTAGATTTTTGTATGAGATTGTTTCATGATCCATGATATATACATAATATATGATAATGTGGTTTTTAGCTTTATGATTTCCCGGTAAAAAAATCTATGTTATGTGTGATTGATTTTCTTCATGTGTTTGCAATTGGCGATTAAATTTCCGCAAAGAATTTAAGTAGAAGGATTCTGTATTTAACAGTGGCATATAATTTTTAGATTAGCAAAATCCAGCAATACATAATTGTATTAAAAATTTCTACATGGTATCAGGGAAAAGAAGATTGCAATATTGAAGCAGTAGCTGAGTTTGTTGGTGGAATCAATTCGAATTTGTTGCAAGAATTTCTTGGTGCGACAGTTGAGTAAACATCAAAATGGCTTTCAATGGCTTGCGGTTAGAGTATGCACTCGAGGGCAGCTCGAACTACATTTCATGGAAGGATAGGATTGAGGTGGTGCTTTAAGATAATGTCTTGAAGGAATTCATCGACAATGATGTTCCTAAGCCCACTTCAACGGATGCTGCATTACTTGACGCCTGGAAAAAGAAAGTAGCGAAGATGAGAAGGATTCTGTTGGAAGGTGTGAGAGACCATATTGTCTCAAGCCTTCATGGGAAAGCCACTCCATTTTCAATGTGGAAGGCTTTGACGGATATTTTCCAAAGCAGCAACGACCATAGGAAATTGGCGCTGAAGGATAAACTCAGAAAGATCAAAATGGAAAAGGGCAACAATATTACTAAGTATCTCACAAAGTTTGTCCAATGTCGGTATGAACTGGGGAGTGTGGGAATCATGGTTGTTGATGATGATTTGGTGAGTTTTTATCTCTTGGGACTTCCTAAGAGTTGGCATAGTTATCAAGACTCCGTCAAAGGACAGCAAAAAATGCCGGATTGGGAATAACTGTGGTCGGATCTAGTGCAGGAGGAGTTCAAGCAGAACACCAGAGATGGCTCTTCATCAAAGCATGATGGTGAGGATTGTGCTTTGGCTGCCAAATCAAGGAAAGGGAAGGGGAAGAAATCCCATTCAAAATTCGAGGCTAAAGGCGAGAAGTTGGATTTGTCCAAGGTGAAGTGTTTTCACTGTCATGAACATGGGCATCTCACCACTAACTGCCCACATAAAAAGAAGAACAAGGAGGCTACTGGAGCTGTAGCTGGTGAGGCCCTTGTCTCACAATTTGAACTTGATTTCTCTTTGATCGCATGCTTTTTTTCAAACACAATGGGATCAGTGTGGTATCTTGATAGTGGTGCTTCCTTCCACATAACGGGATACAAGGAGCTTTTCAGTGACTTGGAGGAGAAAGATCTCCAGATGCATATAGAGATGGGCGATGACGGACGATACAGAATGACCGAAATTGGTACCATTACCTTTGAGAGGGAGTTAGGTAAACCATTTATGTTGAAATATGTTATGCATGTTCTAGGTCTAAAGAAGAACTTGGTCTCAGTCGCGATGTTGGAGGACAGAGGTTATGACGTTGTTTTCAGCGATGGAAAAGCTTTCCTGAGAAATAAAACAATGGGTCAAACCAAGAGGATAGGGATTCAAGTCAAGAATATCTACAAGCTAGAGGTAGATGGCTATGCTGCAATGGTGGGCAAAGCAGAAGAAGTGGTGAGCTGAGATGAGGGTGAATTATGGCACAAGTGATTGGGCCATCTTCACCATGGCGCCCTGAAGATTTTGCAGCAGATTTCTACTGGAATTCCCAAGGGTACACTTGCGCAGTTAGATCAGTGCAAGGGATGTACTATGGGTAAGTTTGTGAAGACCACCTTTCTTGAAAAGGAGAACCGTGCTTTGGTGATCCTAGAGAGAGTTCGCACAGACGTGTGTGGGCTATTCTTGGTTGCTTCAACAACAAAACAGAGGTATTATGTTATTTTTTTAATGAATATTCTCATATATGCTGGATATTATTCATGTAGAAGAAAGATCAAATATTCACAAAGTTCTGTGAGTTTAAAGCATTGGTGGAGAAAGAGTCGGGGAAGAAAGTGAAGGCTCTGTAGAGCGATAATGGTGGTGAATACATCTCGAACGAATTCAAAGACTTCTGTAGCAAAGAATGAATTAAAAGAGAACTCATAGCGCCTCATAACCCACAAAAAAATGGGGTCGCAGAGAGGAAGAGCAGAACGATTGTGGGTGCTACACGAGTTATGCTGCATGATTAGGGCCTACCAATGCACTTGTGGGCGGAAGCATGCAACACTGTGGTTTATGTGCAAAACCATTGTCCTCATAAAATACTTGGCATGAGTACACTTGAAGAATCTTTTAATGGTAAGAAACCAAATGTTTCTCACTTTAATATTTTTGGCTCATTTGTTTATGTGCAGGTGACCAAGAACGCTAGGAAGAAGCTAGAGCTGACTGATGAAGTTGGTATATTTTTGGGGTACACAGAAACACCCCATAATTATCGTATGTATTTTCAAAACAGTCGGATGACTGTGGTGCGATGGGATATAAAATTCAATGAGGAGAAAGCAATGAAGTTGTCACTTGAGAGGGAGCTAGACTTGCATGTAGAGGAGGAACTTCTTGTTCCCAAAGATGAGTCTCTAGATGTGGATCAACCACTAGAGGAGGTTCATGGAGTGGAGGAGTCCACTCACGTAGAGCCAAACATCAGAAATCATACCACGGAAGCTGAGAGGTTGAAGCTTGATGCGACACATAATGTAAGAGTCCCTACTTCACAACGCAGACATAGACAGTCTCCTGATTGATTCACTAGATACATGGCTCTCATGAGAAAATGTATTGTGGTTGAGCCATCTTCCTTTCAGGAAGAAGTGTAGGAGCCCACATGGCTAGATGCAATGGTGGAGGAGTATGAATCCATTGTCAGAAATAGTGCTTAGGAAATTGTTCCAAGGCCGGTTGATAAATCAGTGGTAGGTTTAAGAAGGATCTACAAGGTAAAACAAGCTGCTGATGGGGCTGTTGAGAAACACAAGGCCATATTTGTGGCCCAGGGCTTCTCACAGATCGAGGGGATTGATTATGAAGAAACCTTTGCACCTATCACACAACATTCTTCCATAAGGACCATCCTTGCTCTCTTAGTGCAGATGGGTTGGCACATTCATCAGATGGATGTGAATATTGGGTTCCTTAATGGGATCATTGAGGAATAAGTGTACATTGAGCAGCCTGAAGGATTTGAGATCTTTAGCAGCGAGTCAAATGTGTACAGACTTAAAAGAGCGTTGTATGGGCTGAAGCAAGCACCCCATGCTTGGTACACTCACATCGACATCTATTTCACTGGACTTGGCTTCACCAAGAGTGAGGTGGATGCAAACCTATACCAGATTGTGGTGGAGGGTAAACTTTAATCATTGTTCTTTATGTTGATGATTTAATACTGACTGGTGATGAGCAGCATATAGACTCATGCAAGGAGGACCTTGCAAAGGAGTTCGAGATGAAGGATATGGGCCTCCTTCACTATTCCCTTCGATTGGAAATATGGCAGCGAGAAGGTGAACTGTTTGTGTCTCAAGGCAAGTATGCAAGGGAGATACTCGGTAAGTTTTACATGGAGGGTTGCAAACCCATGGATACTCCTCGTCTTAGAAACTGGAGGAAAGAGGACGCTACATCCGGAGAGGTAGTGGATGCTACTGTCTATCGAAATTTGGTGGGTTCGCTCATGTATTTAGTTAATACAAGACCAGACATATGCTATGAGGTGACCCAGCTTAGTCAAGCGATGGTTAAGCCTACTAAGCTCTTTTGGAAGGTGGGCAAGCATGTCCCGAGATATATCAGGGGAACATCTGAGTATGGCTTATGGTATAGACAGATGGATGAGGTGAAGTTGCATGGCTTCACGGATGCAGATTGGGCAGGCAGCCCAACGGACAAAAAGAGCACATCAGGAGGGGTTTTCAGTATTGGATCTACAGCTGTTTCTTGGTACAATAGGAAACAAAGATATGTGACACTCAGTTCAGTAGAAGCGGAATACATGGCAGCAAGTCAAGCTGCATGTGAGGCTATCTGGATGAGGAAGATCCTGGTCGGTTGTTTGGTTCTCATTTATATCCTATAGTGATTCATTGTGATAATCAAAGTTGCATTAAACTCTCGATTAATCCCGTGTTTCATGGTAAATCTAAGCATATAGATATACGGTATCATCATATCAGAGATTGTGTGCAACGGAAGATCATGTTGCTTTAGTACATTTCTACAGAAGATCAGGATGCAGATATTCTGACGAAGGCGCGCACCAGGAGAAAATTCGAATACCATAGAGACAAGATCGGGGTGAAGGATAATCCCTTTCTTGTTGAGAGGGAGTGTTGAGATTCAACAAGATGATGATCCTAGTGAAAATTAAGTACCTACACTAGGTGAGGCCCACAGGCTATTTTTAGGTGATATGTCTATTTTTAGAATTTGGATCAAAGTCTATTTTTAGCAGTAATCTATTTATAGATGGTTGAGAAAATTATATGGATGGATGGGCGTCTATTTTTGGAATGCATGTGCAAAGTTGTTTTGTGGAATACATGTCTAAAATAGAATGCATGTCGATTATTGTTAGCTCTTAACAATAATTAGACAATAAATAATAATCTATTCTGTTGAAGCACTTGATTTTAGTTAATTGATGTGACAAACCAGTTAACAGAAGGAATTTTGAGTTCAAAGGTTGGTTGGTGGGACACGCTAGTGGAATTCGTTGTAACTGAGTGATATAAAGTTGTAACAGAGTTGGACGTGTAGTTATGTGAGTTGTAAAGTAGTTAAACTCAGTTAAGTGAGTTAAACTCAGTTGTGCTAGTTGTAACTAGTTGTAACTAAAGATAAACTAGTGAGAGATTAGTGAATTGAATATTAAATTAATTCACATGGAGTGATCTCACATGCAACTGAAGATTTACTATTGTTAGCTACATGCATGTAAGATCCAGTGGGGACCCAGTTGAGAGATAGGTGAAAGGGACAATTTGACTATCAGTTGTGACTATAGTGGGTGCACAAGTGCAACCAAACACATAGTGGAGATGCCAATGAGGATTGCGCAGTCAAGGCAAGGAAAAATCGAATTCATTCAGGGATTGTGATCACCAGGATTGCGCATTGGAGGCGGGTTGTGAGGAGGCAGTAAATTGGTGCATGTTTATGCCAATTTATGTATGACAGTGTGAGAGGATTGTATATTGTATTGAGATCTCTTGGATTAGAGTTTTGTATGAGATTGTTTCATGATCCATGATATATACATAATATATGATAGTGGGGTTTTTAGCTTTATGCTTTCTCAGTAAAAACATCTGTGTTATGTGTGATTGAATTTTCTTCATGTGTTTGCAATTGGCGATTAAATTTCCACAAAGAAATTAAGTAGAAGGATTCTGTATTTAACAGTGGCATATAATTGTTAGATTAGGAAAATCTAGCAATACATATTTGTATTAAAAATTTCTACAGGAATAGAGCAGTACTGCTTGGGTAGTCTCCAGGTGTAGCTCGTCCCACCTATGAGCTACTAGTTTCAGATTGCAAGTTTCTTCTAATTTGACTTTCCATTTTTTATCTCTTTGGTTCACATTTGTTTTCCATAGAAAAAAATCGAAGTTTTTATAAAAATATCACAAAAATTTACATCGTAAATGCCGCAACATTCCATATGATATCATTGCCCTCAGGACAGTAGGGCCGAGGCTTGTAAACATCCACAAAAAGTAGAGGGACCAAAGACACACAACTGCACATGTGAATCCTCCCAAGAGAGAGGCGAGGACCACAAGCCAAAGAGTATCACAAAACAACATGTCAGCCATAATAAAATAGAAGGGCCTCAAATAATGGAGAAACACCCTACATATAAGTCCACCAGGGCTTCTCGAAAGAGAAAATAACCCCCAAAAATAAAGTAGTATGGCAGAACCTGAAGGTATGAAGTCTCAAAAAAATATATACATAACTGTTTACAACAATTTTAGAGTTTGTTAAGTATGTTGCAATATACCAAAAGATACAAAAATCCTCTAGGAGATATATCATGGATGGAGGAAAAATAAATAGAAAAATGTATAGAGAGGCAAAAAACACCAATTAGTATGGTCTGGTGTTCGACATACATACAACCAGGCCATCTTTCTCCTCTATATTCCACGAGCCCGGATTAAGTTGTAGACCGATCTTAGACAAACTATGAACCGTCTCATTGCATTCCCTGTAAATATAGCATATGGAAATCAAAGTGAAATGAGTTTTTAGAGCCTGGATTTCTTCTAGAATAGGAAGCAATAAATTGTTCAGATATCTCTAAGATTTGTTAAACCAGTTTATGACATTCAGAGAATCCACAAATATTTGAATCGACTCAATGCCCATATGAATATATTTGGTTCACATATTTTTAGTTTTGAAGTATGAAATGTATATGGGAGAAGTAAATTATATCATATTTAAAGTTTAAGCATTTTAATAATTAATTATTACTTGTGGAAATATAAGGGAAGCTCCTAACATTTTATTGTCGAGCTTTCCAACCAAGTATGGAAGAGATGCTATAAGGTTATGTTTATTATGTTATGTAAACATTTTGACTCAGTCAAATTACACAAAATAAAAATAAAAATAAAATACATCTTATTTTTCAAGGTGCAAACGTGTCCTATTATGTTAAGTAAACATTTTACTTGGGGTCTTGGATAGACGGTGCTAGAGTGCTTTGTTAAGACACTCCTTGATGTGGAGTCACTGGTTAAGGCACTCCTTGATGTGGAGTCACTAGTTCAATTCCCATGATATATTGGACATGATGAAGATTAGAGTGCTTTGTTAAGACACTCCTTGATGTGGAGTCACTGGTTCAATTCCCATGATATATTGGACATGATGAAGATGTAGTCATGCCAAACTTACAAAAAAAACAAATTTACTTGGTCAAATAAAAATAAAATAAAATAAAATAATACAATTAATAATTATATTTATAAATAAAAATAAAAATAACCCTACTTTAAACATTTTTGGCCAAAATTAAAATAAAGAAAATTAAAAATAACTCTACATTAAAACAAAAATAATCTTAAACTAAAATAATAAGGTAAACTTGCCTTGGTCATGTTATTGGGGGTTTTTTGAGCTCTAGGTTTATGAGAACCCATGGTATTACCAAACCCAAAGAGGGATCAAATCTCTTTTCACTCTAAGGAGGTTTAAATCTCAAGAGATTTGATCCCTCTGAGTAAATACATAATTAAGATGGATCTATACTAGTTAATTAATCAGTAGATGTGTAAATATATGCAAAGTGGATTATTCTTAGAACAACATCCATCATTGGAGTATTGTATTTTTTATTTTAAATAATTTTATTTATTTATTTTGAATAAAAATTTCTTTTAATTAAAAAAAATATTCCATTTTTATAAAAGTGTAGAAATATTTAAATTTGTAAGATATTTAAAATTTTTAAAATAAAATATAGAAACTTTTTTGATGATGAGGATGATGATGATGATGATTAAAGTCCACTAAGACCAATGTGGTCTATAGGACCTCAAGAGAAAAAAATAAAAAATAAAAAAAGAAGAGTCTAATTGTCATTCTTCAAAATCTTGTTTCTGTGATCAATGAGAAGGGAAAGAAGCTCTCCAAGATGTTGGGTTGGCTTAATAAGTCAAGAAGATTGAAGGTGTGTTTGATGATAGGGAATTGAGAGTGGATGTGGGCAAGAGTCGTGTAGTCTAAAAGGAGGTGTTTTTCATCTTCCACCTTCTTATTATCACAAATTTGAGAGATTATATTGTTCTAGGGAGTCTTGGGAGTAGACCACCGCCTAGTATCACTTCGAAGCTCATGAGAATTAGTTCTTATCCCAATGATGTTCATTTTCTTCTGAGTGTCGGTCGACACATAGAGATCTCATGAGAATTAGTTCTTATCCCAATGATGTTCATTTTCTTCTTAGTGTCCATCAACACATAGAGATAATCCAATGAAAGGAAAACATAAATTTACATCAAAACAAAGTTTCAAATTGTCTGTTCTTTTATGTATTTTAGGTTTTCACGATTAAAGTTATGCTACACCAAAGATATTTAACTGTTGGCTTGGATAGGTATTCTAAAAAAAAAATGACATATGTGAATCTCATCATTTCAACTAAATAAGCACAAAATATCCTTAGCCTTTGGATAGGTATTCTATATCAAAAAATAGAGAGATATGACTATCATCATTTCAACTAAATAAACATAAAAACATCATTTCAACCAAATAAACACAAAAATTATGTACACAAAAAAAACACAAAATATCCTTAGATTTTAGATAGATATTCTAGATAAAAAAATAGAGATATATGACTTTCATCATTTCAACTAAATAAAACACAAAAATCATCATTTCAACTAACTAAACACAAAAATATGTAAAAAAAAACAATGACATTGATATTGAAAATTGAGTACATATTTCCACAATTATTGATATTGAAAAAAAAAAAAAAAATTGCTCAAAACTATATAATCTTGTCTCACACAACCTATTTTCAAGGATCTACGATTTCTAGCACAAACCATGGATATAATTCTTGAAGATAGGTGTCCACTCTAAAAGTTCAACAAGATTAAAAATTTTCTCTCATCATAGAAACAATTATATATTTTAACGATAAATTTCCTTAGTAATATAAAATAATAATTATAAATATCATTTTACCACACGCACAAAACTTTGCTTTCCGGTGGTTACTGTGACAATATCTGAAATTTTTATGCAACTCGCATTAAATTTGTAATTGCTCCAATTTACATGCTTTACAAATTAAGAAGACTGGTTTGGGTTTTCATCAAATAGTTTAATTTTGGGATCTATCATTGGTTGACCTAAATATCGACATTATTTTTAGAATTTGCAACTGTGCCTGGGTCACGATATTGGTACTCCTCGTATGCAGTACCTTTTGTGATTGTGTCAACATTGCTCGCTGAAAGTACTATTTTCTTATGCTCTAAGTACGAGAACGTAATGCTAATAAGATTTTAATACTGGAGAAATACAATAGTTTTTGCTTAATGAAATAAATTGTACCTGTAACAAAGTGAAGAGTGTTGTCATGCAGTTACCATCCCCTTTATTTTAAAAGTGTTATGCTGTGTCCACTAGCGAGCTTGTAGCTGCTTGTCTAGTGTCCTTTCCTTGCCAAAGATTCGACCTGTGAAGGAGATAATGGAGATGCCCTGCAAATATCAATCATATTTCACACATCTCATAATCCCTGTTACTGATAAGACGAGCCCATTCATCTATAAATTCAAAGGACCATGCCATGTTTTCCTGCCCCAAAATTCTGAGTTTCAGGTGTTTTTTTTGGTGGGAGAAACACCAAATTTTGCATTATCATTGCATTTGCACGAACATTGCAAAGATAGCCTGGTTATTGGGGCCAAAAGGTAAACGTATTATCATCTACATTTTGGGTTTGTGTTTTATATTCGTAGGATTTTTACAGTTGTTTATGGTTTAGATTTTCTGGAAAAAATCATGTAAAATATTTATTTAGATGAATATTCCACACTTTCTAGTCCCTAATGATAGGTGAAGCTTTGATGATAGGTAGTCCCTAATGATAGGAGAAGCTTTTACCAGAAAAAGTTAGATTAATTAGAAATCCTTTACACAGTTCTTTCCAAAGAATTCCACAACATAGTATCATGATTTCATATTAATATCAGGTGCTCTAGATTCTTCCACAACATAATATCATGATTTCATTTTAATATCAGGTGCTCTAGATTTTTCCACAACATAATATCATGATTTCATTTTAATATCAGGTGTTCAACTCTTAGATTTATGAACCAACAGATTTTGAAAACTGTAAATTTTAATTATGGAACTTTTTAATCTGTTTTCTATCCCTTCCTGCATTATGATTTAAAGTTTTATTATGGATTTTTTTTTGTAAATGTTGTTAGTTCTTTTACTTCTCTATAGTTTACGAGTTGTGCTTGTGTGCAACTCTGTCATACTGTCAAAATTTGCAGTGATATGGTTAACGTTCTTGGGTCAAAATCATCAAAATTTTCCCATTTTATTAGGGTTACAGACCTGACATAGATATCTCCATGCACTTATGCCCTAGTTGGTGATTACCATTTTATGAGGATTACAGACCAACATCTCCATGCATTTATTCTCTAGTTTGGGCTGACATTATGATAGTTGATGTTTTTCAAGCTTTTGTGGTTGTTAATTGAAAAATTGTTAATTGAAAAAAAGTAATTTGGATTATCCATAGTATCAACAAAACTTTGTCTATGTTTAGAAATCCCAATAGGGATTTGGGATCCATCACAATCTATCTTGAAAA
Organism: Pinus albicaulis; assembly: GCA_034641835.2. Taxonomy (NCBI): domain Eukaryota; kingdom Viridiplantae; phylum Streptophyta; class Pinopsida; order Pinales; family Pinaceae; genus Pinus; species Pinus albicaulis. The sequence continues at coordinate 119,235,483 of CM076581.1, forward strand.
TGGATCCCATTGAGATTCTAAAGGTTGACCAAGTTTTGTTGATACTATAAATAATCCTAATTGAGTTTCTTCAATTATGATAGTTAAAAGTTTAGAAATCAAAATTTTTTTCTATTAGGGTTACAGATATGACATTGAGATCTGCACACTTGCTTTTGTTTTGCTTCTGTGGGAGCAATTAATTGATATCGTGGATATACAATTTTGTTTCAGATATTTGGTAGCTGCAACGCTTGCCAACGAAATATCTGGGAACAAATATTTGATATTTGTTGATATACAATTTTGTTTGAGATATGTGGTAGCTGCGGGGTTTGCCAATAAAAGATCTGGAGCTATTAATTGATATTGTGGATATGCAGGTTTGTTTCAGATATTGTGAGGTCAGATTGATTTTTGCAACTACTCGAAATAAGAAAAAAACAGTTGTTGAGGTGATGCCATGACAGTTTCTGCTCATTGAATATACTTGTCATGATTTCAGAAAAAATGTTGTCATTCATAGCGTATAAACTGCATCTTATGGTATTGTTGTGTGTGTATTCTTACCACGTGTAACTGTATTTCCTTTTGTCTATTGGTTGAATACTGAGGTTTTAAACAGTTTGATTCAGATATTTGACGTGAGATTTATCAAATCCAGAGCCAAATCAATCGCAAGGCAGAGTTCTTCTTCCAGATTAGCCAAAGTTTGTATCTTTGATTTTAGAGAATCAATTATTTCATTAACTAGAATGCTTGCTGCATGAATAGATTTTCTGTAAGATTCTAAATTTCAAAACCCTAATAAATGATGGCACCATCCTTTGACAAGGCGCAGTCAGCTCCTATGATGAATGGCGCTCACATTAATCTTTGCAAGGTGGAGCTGCAGAATGAAATTATTTCTTCAGAGTTTCTGGTGGAACACATAGTTCAACTTTATGGTCAGATTTGTAGGCTGGAAAGCCTGAAGCCTTCGGCTGCTGTGAATTCTCTTTTAACACAGCTTGTCCATGCCTGCACCAGGCCCATCTTCATAGATGTCAATAAGCTGAACAACGATGTGAAGGAGATCCGTTATAAGCTCATCAGTCTCTGTGCTGAAGCAGAATGCCTGTTGGAAACCCACTTTTCTCAAATAATAGGGCACCTTCCTCAGCCTTTATCCAATCTCCATCTATTCCCATATTACTCAAACTACATAAACTTGGCACTAATGGAGTTCAACACTCTATCTGAGAACCGCATTCCTTTGCCCAAGAAACTTGCTTTTGTTGGCTCTGGACCAATGCCTCTGTCATCCATTGTTCTGGCCACACAGCACATGCCTTCCACACTATTTGAAAATTATGACATCGATCCAGAGGCCAACTCCATGGGAAGCAGACTTGTATCTCTAAATCCAGATCTTTCACAACGAATGAGTTTCCATACTTCTGATATCAATCATGTGGGAGGGGAGAAGATTGGGGAATATGATGTCATTGTCCTTGCTGCCCTAGTTGGGTTGGAAAGGACACAGAAGCTGAAGATCCTAGATCACCTTGCAACAAACATGAGACCTGGTGCTGCACTGCTGCTAAGAAGTGCCCATGGTGCCAGAAGCTTTCTGTATCCAGTTGTGGAAGAGGAGGACCTCATCAACAGATTCACTCTTCTCTGTATCACCCATCCTACAAATGATGTCATCAACTCAATCATCTTGGCCCTCAAGCCTACTGTTGCAACTTCCTGAAGGGTATAGATATGTTCTTGCACTGATCCATTTTAAACGAAGGGTCAAGTCATCCAGGTGAAACATATATGCATTGCCTGTTATATCTTTCATTGCTGAATAAATTGAACATTCTCGATTAGTGTTCGAATAAGTTGATGATGTTTTATCAACCACCAATTGTCAATCATGTCCAACCTTTGTTTGGGGCCAATGATTTTTATCTTTGGAAAAAACTGCTGAATTTCGCAAAATCAATAAATAGTATAATAATAATTTTCATTTACTCACTGTTCACAGAATCCAATACCAAAATAAACTATATTCATAATTTTAAAATAATGTATCAATTTGTCATTTCAAAAATATCTGAATCTACAATGGAATCATACCAAATCTTCTCAAACATGGGTTTTCGTATTCGTTGGTGAACTTAAAATGTTATGAGATAAAATGATTATAAAATGATAAATATAATTGAAGGATATTTGAATAGGTTTTATGAGAAATGTCTATTCTGGACATCTTTTGAAATAATGTAAATTAATTATTGAATTTATTTTAAGTTGGTTAGATGTTTAAATTAAGAGGGAATTTAATTGTTGAACTTATTCATGAGAATTATCTATTCTAGACATCTAATAAATATGAGTGGAAATTTTGAAATATGGTAAGTTAATTGTTGAATTTATTTTAAGTTGGTTGGATGTTTAAATTAAAACATTTTGATTTTAATTGTTGAACTTATTCATGAGAATTATCTATTCTGGACGTCTAATAAATATGAGTGGAAATTTTGAAATAAGTTGAATTTATTTTAAGTTGATTGGATGTTTAAATTAAAACATTTTGATATTAGAGAATTAATTGTTGAATTTACTCCATGAGTCTGAATATGCAGTGTACATGAACTAGAAAATCTTTAACATAAATTATATCTTTACTATTCATTTTTCAATAGTGTGTCAATTTTAATATTTATCTCTATTTATTATGATATTATGGAATTTGTAGAGACTTATTTTTTATTTACAATAAAAGTGTTAATTTTTAATGATGTAGTGAGAAACCAATTTTTTTTTTGTTTGCTTAATAATGTGGGCAGTGAAATGCCATTTTTCAATGATATCATTGATTAGCCATAAAATAATTATAAACCAAAAATTAGAACACTATAAACTCATTCAAAAATTTCAAATAAATTAAAATGAGAACCAAAATAGCGAGTCTCCTTCCATGATCAGATTACAAAACCTAAAAAATAAAACATAAATCTAAATCTTATTAATGATATGCCCAAAACTTCATAAAAATAATAAATAAGAACCAAAATGGTGATTCTCCTTATAAGATCATATTACAAAAACTGAAAAATAAAACATAAATCTAAATCTCATTCATGATATGCCCAAAACTTCATAAAAATAATAATAATTCAACTTATTCAAAAGAAGTACCTGCCTCTCGTACTCACATATATGTAACAAATGGAAAATAACAGTGACATGATAAAATAACCCAATTGCAGAAAAATACATGGTGACAACCAGAGCTCTATACATATATTCCTGAGCAAAAATATGTCTTCCTTTTTTATTTTCATAGCTCAGTGCATTTGCACAGACCACGAAGTTTTGTCGATGTATACAGCGAAGAAGTTTGCTTAGTTGCAGCTCGACAGGTAAGGCCGAGGTTCATGAATTTTACGTTTTTCCTCAATGAGCAAAACATCATATTCTTGCATGTGACGCCGTAGAAGATTCTATAGTGGGAATTTGTTGAAAAGCTGGTTGATTTTTTGGGAAGCAAAATGCCATCGGATCGAATTAGGATTCAAAATGTGAAAGTCCAGGGATATTTTTTTTTTCCAGAAGAGAAAGTCCAGGGATATGTGTGGACTGGTCTTGCAAAGTCCAGCGATATGTCTGGATCATTACAGAACAGTAGTTATTGGGATTTTGTTTAATCGAGTGTGCAAAATGTGAATAAGTAACATTAGTTTTTTTTTAGTAGATTTTGGAGAGGTATTTTTTGGTATAATTTATTTAAAATTTAGTAAAAAAAATATCTTGAAATCACATTTTTGAGTTGATTTTTTTTTTTTAAAGATTTTTAAGTATAAAATCTATATATACCATCAAAAATCAATTTTAAACTACTATATACATTTTTTTAAAATTCTAACATAGAAATCCAAAACATCACATTTTAACTGATAACTCTATCTGAAATAATTTTATGACATAAGTTTGAAGATATTTTTTTATAAAACCAGAAGTGAAATGGATATTAACACTGTGAACAAATATCTTATTGGTATGTAACATTTAATATTTTAGATTATGAAATTATGTAAGAGTTAATGTTTAAGTTATTAGATTACGAAATTCTGAAATTATGTTGTACCTAATATCTTATGTTGTACCCAAGCTTAGCAGTGGCGTTCTTCACCTTGATAGGATTGGAGGTTGTGATTCTCATTATATTATATTTATTTTATTTTTATTTTTATTTTTTTATTGATTATGGTTTGAAGTAGATATAAAGTTAAAAATTATTTGAATATTTTAAGTGGTATGGGAAAATATATAAAGAATTTTAGGAGATTAGTAAAGTTAGAGAAAAAAATTGATAGTGTTGATTGCAAGTTGGCAATTCTAATTGAGAGATTAGTCTGCATCTCTTTCTTAGATGGATGTAATGACTAACTAATGCTAATGCCTATGCTTAGTAGTTGTTATGATTCACTTGTTTTTTTGCTTGCACTATTAGTAGTCTTTTTTTTCTTCTTATGTTGATGTATTTCAAGTTGGTACAACCAACATGTTTCTATATGTCAAGTTGGCTTAACTAACTTGTTTCTATAAGTTTTCATTTACAAGATGTTTTAGTTAGACAAATTTTTAGCAACCTCAAGACTCTCTATTTATGTTATTGATTTGGTTTTTCTTTGAACATACTAATAGAATATTTTTTTGAATTCATGCTTCTGTGATCATAGTAATTTTTCTCAAAATTTTCGGTTGTAATTACATTGGACAGAAAATTGTCTAAGCTTTTCAAACCAACCAGTGTGGTTCATCTTCAGGCCTAGATAAGAAATCAAATCGAGTCATTAACTTTATATAGATGTAGAGAAGACAAAGTAGCTCTTGGAACAACAACTAGTTTGACTAAAAAAAAAAATATTATATATATATATATATACACACACACGAGTCAAATCAGCCATTAGAATAATGGCTAGTTTGACTGAGAAGACCCATTTATTATTATTACTTATTTATTTTATTTTTAATTAATTAATTAATTAATTAATTATTTTTGAAAAAAAAGAAAAGAAGAAGAAGGAGGGGGGACAAGATCTAGGAGTATAGGGCAGAGATCCAACACTTGCTAATGTTCCAGCAGTGGTCTCTATTGAGATTGACAAGTCTTTTTTCAATCTATAAAGCCTCTCTTAATTTGATGATAAAAATGGTCAATCCCAACAACAACTTTAGCTTCTTCGATGCATATGTGATGGTTCTTCTTTTCAACATGTTGACTGAGGATCCAAATCTCCCATGCCTAAGGTCAATAGCATGCTCATAAATCCTTTGATTATTATTATTATTATTTTTAACATATAATTCTCATTAATGCAAAGTGCCTAACTTAAAATAATAATAAAATGATTATTATAAAATTATAAAAAAAATTATTACTTAAATTAATTAAATTATGAAATTAAAGATAAGAATGAGAAATGTAAAATATCATTGTGATTAAATTAAAATTTTAAATTTTACTTTAGAAATTTATTAATTCTAAGCCATAAAAATAATAACCATTTATAATATACAATGAAATTATATAAATTGTTTTTGAGATTAATAGAAAATTAAAATTAAAATTTTAATTATTTATTAATATTTAAAAAGATAAAATAAACAAAATTAGGTAACAGTTAACGTACCATTCATAAATATATATATAGATTAACTTTACGTTAATGAAAATAAATTGTTATATTTGAAATTGAGAATTTATTCAAAATGCAGAAGTTTAAAAACATAAACTTATTAATTTTAAGTAATAAAAAATATTGAAATTATATAATTAAAAAATTATTTTTTAATTAAATTAAAGTTATGTGGTTGATAATAATGAAATTACATTTTAATTAAACTAAATTTATGTTGTTGATAATGATGAGTAATAATTAACTTAAAAATAATTTAAAAATCTTAATAAAATAAAAAATATTTGTTGTTTTTTTAATTTTATTTTTTAATGTTTTTATTCAAATTTAATAATTTAAATTTATTTTTTGTTTTTATCAAAATATAATGATTTAATTTTTTTTTTTTTTAAATGTTTTTATTCAAATTTAATAAAATAAAATATTTTTTGGATTTTTTAAAGTCTTAATTTTATGTTTAAAAAGTATTAAAAAAATATGTTTCAAGATTATCATAGTTTTATTTACATAAAAAAATTTGAAATGCCATAAATATCTTAAAATTTAAATTTAATATGAACATATAACTATTTAGGAAGCTGCTTTCTATATTCAACTTTTTAATGTGACAAAATTAATTTATCACCAAAAAAATTAAAGAATTAATCAATATCAATTTAAGAAATTTATTCTTATTCTAACCATATGTATTGTTTTATTTTTTACTTTTAAAGTTTAATTTAGCAATATCTTTATATATTTTATTTTCTAAGTTTAATTTAGTGATAACTTTATAGTAATATTAAAAACGAATTGATGATGATGATGATGGTTAACGTCCACTAAGACCAATCTTTGGTCTATTGGACCTAAAGAAAATAGTTATTTAGTTTGATTTAAGATTTTATTCCTATGCTCGAAAAGCTTGGAGAGAAGTCTCTGGAGCTCACTATAATTTTGACATCTTAAAAAGCTAGGAAGGTCACTGTTGCAACAAAGATTATGAAATTGAGCTCTAATGTGGTTGTATGCGGGGCACTCTAAGAGGAAGTGATTTTCATCCTCGATATTCATATTCTCGCAGAGATGGCATATCCTTTCCATCCATGGTGTTTTAGGAACTATCCAATGACCTGTTTCACTATGGAGCTCATGATAGTTCGTTCTAATCTTGGGTATATTAATTTTCTTCTTTGAGCTAGTTAAAATAGAGAAATAATTTTGATCTTCTAGGGTGGGGTTGATGACCTCCTTATAATATCTTAATTTTCTTTTAGCTGCTAGATCTTTCTCACACCACATTTTTTCTTTGAACTTAGAAGTAACAATTTTTTAATGTTATTAATGTTTTGCAACTGAACATTCTCGTCAATCTCCCAATGGTTTAACTAGGCCCCAATGTCTTTATACCAACCTCTTTTAAGCCTTAGGTGGTTTTGGTTGGAATTTAAAGCTAGCTTAGGAAGTCTATGGTCTCCCATGCTATTGAGCTGGTGCTTGTACAACAGAAGCTTGGTCATAGCTAGGCTCTCGATAGGGGAAATACCCACTTCTATAAGGAGAATAGGATAGGGTGTATTGCTTTTAATTTTAAGGTTATACGTTATAAAACGCTTGTGGATTTGCTCAATATTTCTCCAGGATTCTCTAGAGATGCTACAACCCCAAACCTCACATCCATATAAGATAACAAGAGTGACTAAAGTTTCAAAGAGGAACTTCTTTCTATCCCACATTACGAGGTTTTTCGTTTTACAATTATTTTCAAGACCAAAATAAGCTTTCCACCCCCCATTAATCCTTTTTTGAATGTTATAGTTCCAGTTGAGCTTGTGATGAATATCAATTCCTAGGTACTTGTAAGAAGACACTTCCTCCAAGTTACTATTGTCATACATAAAATTAGCAAAGTGTCCTTCTTGGATTTGATAATCATAAATTTTGTTTTTTCAGTGTTAACAAACATACCCATTGTAGAGCAGAAATCCTTAAGAAGTTTAAGTTGCTTATCTAGATCAGATGGACACCTTGCGAGAAGAACAATATTGTTAGCATAGAGAAGAAGGATGATGACTATCCTAGCTAAGATCGTGCCAGCACATCCTGCTTCCTCTAAACAACCTTCTAGCTTGTCGATGTAAATTCCAAATAGGGTAGGGGAGAGGGGGAAAACTTATTTAACTCCGATATTACACTTAATATCTTTCGACAACCCCTCATTGCTATTTAACTTGGCAATTACATTCTCGTATAACCTTATAGTGGCCTCTCTTAGCTTTAAAGGAAAATTTAGCTCTTCTAATCTATTCCATAGGTTGTTTCCAGGAACTGTATCGAAAGCCTTTCTAAAGTCCACAAAGCAACAGAAGAGATTAGATTTATCATTGCGACATTCCTCCACAATGATCCTAAGCGTAACAAGGTGGTCCGGTGTTGAGTGCTACCTTCTAAATTCCGCTTGGCCTTTAGCCTGCTTACCTTCACTTTCAAGCCAAATGCTCAACTTCTTTTCCAAAATAATACCATATAAATTGGCTAAGAGAGGGCTGATCATAATTGTCCGATAATTAGAGGGGTTATTTGTATCCCCACTTTTAAAAATAGGGATAATGAGGCTTTGAGTCCAAGGTTTAGGGAACCCTTGCTTGACCGCTTGGTTGAAAATCTTGTGGATGTGGGGGATGAGGACAGGACCTCCAATTTTTAAGATTTCCACCTGGTAACCTTCAATGTCTTTAGCTTTCCCATTTTCCAGGCATTTAACCCCAAAATCAATGTCTTCTAATGAGAAAAATTCTTTCTTTGTGAGCAGGGTTTCAAAGTTATCCCTAACATTTGGAGATTCATAAAGATTTTTAAGATAGGAATTCCAGTCGTGTAAAACAATTTTATTATTATCTTTAGTTTTCCTAGTTAGAATCTGCCTCCAGAATTTCTTAGGATCCACCTTAGAGAGGTGTAAGAGATTCTCTTGTCTTTTACAAATATATTGCCTTTTTCCCCTTTTAGTTAGGGCTTTGTAGATTTTTATCTTGTCAATTTTGAGAGATTCATCAACAACTTCCTTAATTTCTCTCCTCGCACTTTTACAATATTTGTCATACCATGGGTTGGTTTTGTTATTTCTTTTATTACTTGAGACTTCAATTGAGAACTTGTTAATAGAATATGTGAGGGTTGTAGTAAAATTATGATAGACGTAGTACACTCAAAATTATATTATTTATTGCACTCTTGCGTTCATTTACAATACAATTATATTATAGTTGAACTTAGATCCAACTACTTCTAACATTAGAGATAGGAGTTAAGAAAATCTCTCAACTGCCTATTACAAATCCCAAACCAATTCCAAATTCAGCATGGAAGCCATGGAAGCATTATGTTAGAGTCCCTCCCTTTATGCTTACATGGAAAACATAAAAAAACACACATTACAACAATGATGATGATCTTTGTTTGACTCGTCTTCATCAACACTTACATCCACTCTCGAATTTCGCAAACATCGCTCTTTCTTCACCACCACATCTTTGAGTTGTCACTCGACCTCCATTTAAAACATCATTTCCTATAACCATCATTGATGAACTTTGTAAGATCAACAATATTGACATCTCGGCTTGTCGAGGCTTTTGTGATAAGAGATATCAAGTAATGAACCCCTCTATGGACCTACCACCATCTATTAGATATTTCACTTTCGACTATCCGTTAGTTGCTAGGATGGAGGTATGGATATTGAATGTGTTCAAAAGCTGATCAAACAACTTGACCTTACTAACACACAATAATTTATGTTCGTAAAACCAGGGCTTCAAGTTTAAGAACCATCAATCCTTTTCACAACAAAAATTCAAATAAATAGAAAACTACTTAACAAAGATATCTCACAACAAAAAACTCAATAATCATGAAATATCAGTTGTTATCCCGACATAGACAAGTCACCATGTCCCTCCTTGGAAATTCAGGGGTTTTTCATCTAGTTTAATATTTATCTTGGAGTTTTCTTCTTCATGAGGCAATTGTTCGAGAGGTCAATTCTGGCAAAATCACAGTCACATATTGAGTTTTCCAGACTCAATAGGTTTATAACATAAACTCCAACTAAATTTAAAACATGTTTCATTTCACATTGACCAAGGATTTTGATGAGCTCCGATACCAAAAAGGGAATTTGAGGAGTAAATATAGTACAAGAAATACACTCAAAATTATATTCTCTATTGCACCTTTGCATTCATTTACAATACAATTAGATAGTTGACCTTAGATCCAACTATTTATAACTTTAGAGATAGGAATTATAAATATCAAAACAAATCCAAATTCAAGATGGAAGCCATGGAAGCCATGGAAGAATGATCTCCAAGTTATAATTATTAAAATTATGTAATATTTTTTTTTGTAAGCAAGCAAAGAATTTAATAATACCAAATTTTTTTACATAGAGTACACTGAGGTGAATTGTAGAAAATAGTGTTCGGACGAAGAGATGTCTGCAAAGTGATAAATATGGTCTTAAATGAACTAGAGAGGGACCATTTTCTCCTGAAACGAAAACCAAATGGTCCTTTGGAAAATGCAGAAGATAGTTTAAGACAAAATGAGCATCCTCCATACAAAAACGGTGCCTTCTAGTTTGACTAGAAAAATCAAACAACTATGTAGACTGAATTAAGACAAAGGCATATATTGCCTAATGAGGGACCTGGTCATGTTGTTTACTTAGCTTTGGATATTATTGAGGCTAGAATTGCTTAGATTTAGTCTTCTTTTCTTGCTCCAACCTATCCAGATAGGTAAATGGATCATCATATCATTTTGGCAACCAAGAAGGACAATCCCTTTCAATCAAACAATCACAAGATCTTGTGCCTTATTGTGATAATTCACCTTTGGGCACCTAGGCAGTGCTGGTGGGAATATTTCATTGACTGTTGACTTTTGTCTCAAGATTATTGCTAGATGGGGAATCAAAAACCTTTAGAAATTTTTCCTTTTCCTGTGCCACTGGAAGGCCAAGGTGAGGAGGTGTACCAAGCTGGTGTGAGTAATCCATATTTGCAAATATTTCCTTGGAACTAGTGGATGCTAGAGTTAGGGGATGGGAGGGAACTCAATTCCAATTGACCTAGAGAGATTTCATAGCGAGAGACGAGTATAGTTTAGATGGAAATCAAACTATACCATTCGGTTTTAGGCTCCTCCTCTAGCTTCTTCCATGTTCCAAAGGTGGTGCGCTAACAAGTTCTTCACTACCTAGAGTCCGTTACCCAAATTCCTTCACTCCTTTGCCTCCATTTTTGCAACCAAACAATGGATGTGAGCTCGAATATCCTGGTCAAAATGATCCTCATATTGACCATGTCAAGGAGGGAGGGGCGAACACCTGCATCCTCTGCCACCATGTATAACTCTGTCATGTTCTTGAACCATGTCTGCCTGCCTAGTGTGATGGTGCCTGAAGCAATGAAGTGTGGAATTTTTTACTGCAAATACATTGCCCGACTTTTTAGAGCCCACTGCCTACAGGATATAATGAAGGAGGTGAGGAAGGTGTAGTAGCATGAACCTGAGCAAAATAATGAATGCTAATGTAAGGCAAATTTTGAGCCAGATCTTGAGGGAATGTTCCAGACAACCACATGTAATTATGATTGAGTCCCATTGATTGAGTTTTGCGGTGCCAGACTGCCACCCAGACAAACATTTGAATGTGAGCATGATGTTTGTCATCTGTTTCCTCACAGGGCACTCTACTCAATGTTAAACCTGGATCTAAGATAAAATTATGTAATATTTAACATAAAGTTTAAAAATATTTTTAATTCAACCTTTATACTATTAAAAACATGAGAATTCAAACTCTATGAGGAAAAATGTGAAAGTTCAATATATATTTGAGTTAATTTGGCATTATATATATATATATATATATATATATATATATATATATATATATATTATAATAATTAATATTATGTAATATTAATATAAATATAAAATTTTTAAATATATTTTGATTGAAAAAATTACTAATTTTAACAAAATTTTAACCATGAAGTTCTCCAAACCATGTTTTTTTCCCATTGTATTCTTAACCCATGGTTGTTTCCATGGTATTCTTCTCTGATGTGGCCTATTTAAAGGCTAATAATTAAACTGACCTAGATCCATCTTAACTTTGGATCTACCAAGATCCAAGAGGGATCAATGAATTTAGGATTGGTATTTTCTTGAGAAGATACATCGTCAATAAGCAACAAGGAAACATTGACAATATTTTCTCCTTCTTTTTGGACATAAAATTTTGGATTATAGTTGGGTGATGTATCCCAAGACATCATCACCATGGATTAGTCAACATCCTCAAAAGAATCATAAGGTAAAATAGGGAACTTTGAAATATTTTGACATGTTAGTGCTCAAGATACGAAAATCAAATGCATTAATCAAGCATGCCTTCTTCTTTGTACAAGAAACTTCATGGGATTTTATATCGTAGTGTTGGTCTTCCAACTAAATGATAATTTTATCTTCTAAGAAAATTCCATTGATATGGCATATAATTATGGTTAAGGCTTTATAGAGGACTATCTCTCATATTAATGCCTCCCATATCAAAAATTCCATCTTGCAGTAAGAATTCTTCAACTACATATGCAACCACATTTATTGTTAATTGTGGAGAAAATAATCTCATAATTTTCAAGACACATATAAGATCACAATTTATAGCATCTCTTATTAACATATGAAGATAGCTTACAATGCCAAGAAAAAAACCCTTTATACCACTACAATTTTTCTACTTGTAATATTTGTCAATTACTATTCTCCTTTTAGTTGATTGACTCTTGGCCTTCTAGTCCCTAAACTAGTTGGCCTTCCTAGTTCGCTTTCTAACCTTACATAATTTTGAGTCTTCAACCGCATGTTGACTATGGGGATATTCTTTAATTCAAAATATTTATACTACATAATTTTGTTTCACTTCATATGGACCTTCAACCAACAATGCCTATAAGCCAAATAAATATTCGTGACTTGGGGCAACAATTTTACTAACTTACCTTATCCATTACACTCAAGGTTTGGGACTTGCAAATTTAGGCCTTCTACCCTCATCAAATTCAAAATGGTACCCAATTAAATGTCATCTTCCAACCATTCTCCCTTTTCCCAGTCTTTTTTGAAGAGGACTACTTGACCTTTTCCTCTATTGCCTAATTGCATAACACTGTTTCAAGTGTTGTCTTCCTTTGGCAATAAGTAACTGGCATATGCAAAACCCTCTACAATATTTCTTATACATAATAAATATGCACTTAAAGTTTACATAAATGTGAAAAAAACATACATTACAAACACCAAAAGAGAAACTCTCCCCTAAGCAATGGAACTATGAATAAACCTACATGGTGACAAAATATTTTCAAGAAAAAAAAAACAATCCAAAATCATGTAATCCAATATGTGTATGCATCATTATTCCCTTACATTATGAAGGAGAAATGCATGTGTTTACAATAACGAACTCATGACAACAATTTATATATCATTATATTCCTATGAGATATTTGCATTACAAGTTTATGTTCATCAAGCTTCATTAATAATCTAAACTTCAAGTCATTTTTTATAAGTTTTGGTGTCAAAGTTCCTTTTGTTAATGGTCTTCTTCTAGCTTGCACAACATGTTTCTTTTAATGAATTGAAGGAAGTAGAAACCATGTTGACGATATGGCATAAGATGGCAATGCTCTTGAATGAAAACTTTCATTGAAAGTATACAAATATGCCTTTAGTTTCATTTAGGCTAGATTTCATTGTGAGAAGCATATTATTGTATGAGCATCATTTAGGCTAGATCTCATTGCGATAAACATATTATTGTATGAAGATATAGATCCTTCACTAATTAAACCATTATAGTTTTATTTTTTTTATTGAAATCCAAAGAAGGAAACTTGTGATTGTTGTGACAATCCCTTGAATTGTTTTATTTTGGATCCCTACAAAAAGGAAAATAGGCCAAAGCTTGCTTGAATCTCCACAAGAAGATTTTAGTCTTCGTTCAAGATTATATTCAACTTGAAACCAATATGGCTAGCTTTAATATTTTTAAAAACTTACCTTATTGTAATGGGCATACTCATATGAAAAAGATTGACAAACATTTTCAGGCACGTATATTTCAACAATTCAAACACTTTTAAATATTTGAAACAAAAGATGAAGGCCTTTAGATCTAAGGCGAGGAAGCTTATGAGTCCTTATAACCACTGTGTGCATCTTCTTGTCAAATAAATCTTCACACAAGAGTATGGTGTGAGAAAATTTTGGTGCCTAATTCACAAGGTAATAATGCTTGTAATGGCTCTTGAGTGAATAAGATTCCTTTCACTTAATCTCTTCACATAAACTAACTCGTGAATTTACTTAGCATTCAAACCTTTTGTCAAAACAAGAGTATATTGCATATTCGCATCCAAACCTTTTGTCAAAACAAGACTATATTGGATATTCAAAGTCATTTTTAAGCAAGCATTTGCAAAGCATGAGAACAATGTATCCACTACTAACATCGAATACTAAAATAATTCATTGAGGAAACTTCGATCCAATTTGCAACATGAAGCAATTCTATCAATTGCATGTATTTGTTAAGTAAAGAGGTAGCATATCATGTTGCGTTCTGTGATAAAAGAAATTAGCAAAAGAAACATTTTTTACCCATTAACTATGTAAGAAATAAAAGTACGGAATGCCTCTGCTTATAAAATCGAAGAATGAAGATCCCATAGAAAATCTCATACACATGAAGACACAAGAATAAGAAAAAAATGGGCTTTCCAAAAACTTTTGCTGGATTAGATTAAATCCCTTGAGCGTTTATTGGGGAATGAGAGTTAATATGAAAAGTCTAACTATGAGTTAATGTGGAATTAGTATAACTATTAAATGTTCTTCCCAAGCATTTAGTAATATAATTTTCAAGCAAATTATAAATTTTAATTGTTTAAAATACATTTTAAATATATAAATAGATTTAATATTATAAAAATAAAATTTAGTTGACTTGAAATGGAGTTTGACAGAAATATTAGAGACAAAAATGGATTTTGACCTTGTTGAATTGGATCAACAAGCTGATTTTGAGATCACTAGCATTGTCATCAAGGAAAAATAAGGCAAGATTAGAGAGCTACAAACTAATCTTGATAGATCTAAATTTGTCATTACTTTTCTTGAGCAGGAGAACCAACAACTAAAGACCAAACACTTCATTGATGAAGTGAAATTCATCAAAGCTCAAAGAGAGGTAGAAAAAGCTAAAGTCTTTATTGAAGGGACACTAGAAAACTATGGTTTGCTAGATGAAACAGAAGAATGAGTGCCAAGAAGAAGGCCAAGGACTAGAGGTTTGAAAAGAGCCCTAGAACTATAAAGGCAGAAAGAAAGAGAACTAGAAGATGAGGTCAATCTTAATGAGCAATTTGTAGTTGTAATCCATGAGAATAAATAAGGTTGGCTTCAAGCAAAAAATGACCACCTTTAGAAGCGGTTGAAAAGGGCTAATAAAGACAATGATATTCAGAGAAGGATGGCAAAGCATTATGCCAAGAGAAACAAATTGCAAGGTCAAAACTTAAGAAATCTAATGCAAAAATTGAAACCCTAACCATCCAAGAAGAGAAAATAAGGCTTGATATCCTTGCTGAAGCCTCATTCCATGCCTAGCCCTTATCATCAGTCACCATTCATCAAATTTGGGCAAGTTTTGATACACTTCCAATTTTTTGGTCAAAAGGAGACCACCATTGGATTCATAGTAGGGAAAACATACAGGTCAACCAATTTTCTAGTCTTGTTTGGTCAAACTCGTAGGTGAAAAAGTAAAAAAAAACTCAAAAAATCGCAGTTCTGCCTCCTTTTTCACCTTGGCATTGCAATCTTGAGCAGTCTTAGGAGAATCACTTTGTGGGAGGTAAAATCAAGTCAACTCTGCAAACCAAGCAAATATCTGGAAATTAGTCTGGATAAGATTTCTAATGAGCTATCTTGAGCTCAGTTTGGACACCTGCATCCCATCCAAAAATCAGCTGCAAGATGGAGGGTGCTCATGGCACTGGCACTGCGCACCTGACACTAGTGCTGCACTCTTGACCAGTGTCTGATTTGTCTGAGTTTTCTCTGCAATTTAGATTTTCACCTTGAGAAATCATGTTTTTACTTATGTAATTGATGGAAGTAAATGTAATTATGGTGTGTTTACACTTACCTAGGGTAAATACAATAGGTGAAATTTTTTGATGACATGTAATGAATTAGTTTGCAAAAAGTGAGGGATGAGTTAGTTTGACGTCCCTACACTCTAGGTATTCAGCTTAGTTTTTGGTGGAATGACTCCTCAACTTAGCAATTCGACCCCTGAGGTTGGGAGAGGTTGTTTGAGGTCTATATCATGTACTTTTTGACTCATGTCACAGATTAGAGAGTTGGATGTTGATGCATTGATCAGAGACTCTAGTGTAATCTATTTGGAAGGAAATTAATGAAAAGGTTGCAGCTATTTCTTTGGGATACCTATGGTATGGAGATTTAGCATTGTTCTTCTTATGTTTCATTATGTATGAATGTTTTGTTTCATGATCCATTTCATTTTTATGATAAGTTGGTTTTCAAGTTGATAAACATAATACATCTCTCATGCTCTGTTTTGAGAAAACCTTCATAGTTTGTTCATATTATTTAGTTTAGAAATAATTTGTGCTTAGTCTTGCTCTTTATAGCTCCTCACCTATCTTATCCAGCCCACCCAAGAAACCCTAAAGTGTTAGCTTTCCTACCTACCTTGCCCCATTGAATCTCTGCAACCATAATTTTATTTGCCATGACCTAGCCTCTTTGACCTAATCCTCATCCAACAAGACCAATTCAAACAAACCCTTGTACTCATACATAGCCTTAAACTCTAATTCATCCAGCCCTATTTGTTGTGACTTTGTGGAGAGAGCCCTCTCCGGTTTGGTAGGGCTAGATACTAAGCTAAAAGATTGATATGTGGTTAATTATTTTGGGATTTATTCTTCAGCCTTAGAGATCTGGCGGAGTGATAACAGATGGAATTATCGGCGATTATTCATTTGAAAGTTATCTTATTATGTAAAGGATTATGTACTTATTTTGGCTCCAATCTCATACGTATACCCTTTTTGCAATGTTGTTATCGATGCGGAGGGCCAACATAATAGTAACCTTGAGAAAAAGAAGATATGGTGATCCTTGTTGGGCCTCGTATATGCCCATGTTTTCATCATGAATTATCATTGTTTATACCCTAAAACCCTATGGTTTTTAGCCCATTCCGTACCCTAATTCCATCACTTGCTTCCAAATACTCTCTATGGTTGATTATAATTAGTTTTCTTCACTTATATATGATTAAAGATGATTATTCCATGTTTTACAGATGAAGGTGTTGGTAAGTACATTTATCATAGGGTTCCATTGTCGAAATCCTCCACAAGCCAGTTAAGTATGGGAATGCCTAATTTAGGGCTTTGACACTTTTGGCGTGCTTCTGGAGAAATTGAGAGAGGTTATTATAAAAAATGATGTTATAATACTTCTCCATAACTTGGGTTCCACCCAGCTCACTCATATGGGTCTCTATAAGGAAATTAGCCAATTTGTCCAAATCTGTAATAAATTCTAAAATGCCAACTTACGCCTCGATTTACGTGCATCTGAAGGCGAATGAAGAAATTCTAGGACATGGGTTTTGGTCCTAGTATAGCATATTTACTAAAAATAAAATATTTTTTCAAAATACCTTACGGTTTGGGATATATTCAGGGTTATTTGAGGCTAATTTATGTAGAATTCGAAATTTCCATATTTCTCAAAATCTCCCAAACAACCCTGTTATGGTAAATTATGAACTCCTTTATTCCCTATTTTTCCTTCCTATGACCTAAATCACATCAGCTACTAACCTAAGTTGTGAAATTACTTCTATAGAACTCATTCAGCTAAAGGAAGCATGAACGCTGACACCTAAGCTGGATTTGGAAGAAATGGACTACCCAAATCATGCTCAAGGCTCAACATTCCAACAAATCTCCATGGATTTGATGGGATGTCCAGCTGGCCATTTTCTAGAAATCAGGCTCAGCTCGATGACTCTTATGAAGCAAGCCTCTAGATTATTGCATAGTTATGCGAAAGATAGGAATAGTTAGAGTTTGTATCTTAGGTAGAGTGAAATGCTAATTGAGAACATGTCGTAGGATCTCTAGATCAGTTTGGTTTCAAATATTACCATGAACATAATTCTTTACTATTTTTATGTATGTAACTATGCCTATGAAGGCTTATGTAATGTCATGAATTGGGAGAGTAGTGTTTTGCCATTCCATTTCGCTATCAAACCTAGAGATTGTAAAATTTGTTATTCAAAAATTAAGCTCATTTTGTGATCCATTATGACATGTTACTGATCCAATTTCGGATTGTTATGAACTGAATGCATTTCTGAATTATATGAGTTGAATTTTAGTTCGCTTCTGTAATTTTTTGAGCCGTCTCCATGTGTGCCAAGGGCCCACCACAATCCAGATCTAGCTTCCTGTATTTATATCCGTAGGTAAATATTGTGTATGTCTTTTTAATGTATCACTACATTAGCCCCAAGGGTTAGCTCAAGTGGTAGTGAGCCAATACGTGGGCCTCTCCGTTGAGGGAGGTCACGAGTTCGATCCTTGAGTCCTTTGGGGTCAGGCGCCGAAAGTCCGTCGAACAATTTACCGCACGTATCATCCAGAAATTCTGGGGAAGTACGCCCGGGTTTCCCGTGAGCTTTCCCCTTGTGAAAAAAAATGTATCACTGCATTTCAATTAGAATTGTTCCTAAGAAATTAACTTAGATTCAATTTCAATTACTTGCCAAAGAAATTTAAATTCCATGTGCGTGTGTTAATATTTGTTTGGTTCCAGTTAAAAAAGGCAGATCTCGTTTCCTATTCGATCACACAGCGAAGTGTTTAACGTCGTGATATATATAAAATCATTGAAAGGATGTGTGAATTAATCCACATAGTGAGTACCCTATTTTGTTTTTAAACGCTAGGCGCATTGAGTGAATTGGTTAAACACCGAAATCACATTTTAACCTAGTCTATAAGTTGCCAGAAAATGAATGATGAAAATTTCAAATTTTGTATGTTAAAGGGATCGAAGGCTCTAAATTAGAATGCGTAATTAGATACTCTGGATCAATCTTTTCATAGTTAACGAGTGTCATTTTAGAAATTGTTTTAAACATTGTTGTTTCAATTGATTAGGAAAAGTATTGATAGGAACAACACAAACAATAAGTGGTCTCAAAGTAGATTTCGAAATAGCTTTAGAGAATTAACAATATTTCCATACAGTTATTGCATTAAAATTTGAATCTTGTTGGTTTGGAATTGTTTCTCTATGGAATGTAAGTGTAATTTTGAATAGTATCATAGGTGAGAAATGAAGTCTTGATTCACAAATAAATGAGATGCATCCGAATTTAACTTGCTCATTGCATGCACAGTGTGATTCCATTTGTGTTGGTCAATTTCATTACAATATGTTTTCAACTTCTTCTGTCATCAACAAGATATTCTGAGTGTGAGTATTGTAGGTAGTTTATCTTAATTAGGTGTCCATAGGATCTCAGTTGTCCAATTTGCAATCTCTGCATTTCAAGTTTGAAGTGTCTTTTCACTAGACTTCGGAGCATTAGATTGATTAGCTAATTGCAATTTGATTGAGATGGTTGAATTTTTCTAAGTGTGGATCTCATTAGCATTGTGATTGAATTCTTAGTTTCTAAGTTAAGGTAGTTTCCATTAGCATTGCCTTAGTACAATGTGCTTGTTAGATTTCGAAGTAGTGTGCCTTATCTTTTTCATTGGGAAAATAGAGTGTTGGTTTGCTGTAGTCTTAGGTAGATTTCTTGAATTTAGTTTTGTTGAAAAATTGAGGAGTTTAATTCATGTTAATGCAGCTATAGCATAGTCTCTCAAGTGTATTTTTGTGTGTCTTACAACAATTCATAGTTGTCTCATTTTTCTTTCCATTTTGAAAATATAACTAGGGTTTGATAAGAAAATTAGGGTTTAATATTAAATCTTGTTCCCGGAAAGAAAATCAGGGTTTGATAATTGAGCTAGATTCTAAAACCATTTAGTTAAGAAACCAAGTCTGTTAATTCCGATTGATGAAGTGAGACAAAGTATTTAGATTAAGACAAGGATCTTGTACTTGTTGACAAAACAATGAAATTAATGAGAAGCCTTCTCATTCTAGGGTTTGAATTGAAGAAACATTATTTGAGTATGAGATTAATTGCTTGGTCATGAGATTAATTTTCAATTACAAGTAGATTAAATATTTTAGTTCTTTCAAAGTGCAATCTGCAAAAATCCAAAAATTAGGGTTTTGGATTGTGAGTGAAATATTGAGTTACTGAGTTAATATATAAAGTCTGAATTTGCTTCGAAATAGAACTTGTGATAAAGGAATTAGGTCTTCATTTAAGTCTAGATTTTAGTCCAAGAACAGATAGTTCAAGTTTATGGAAATTTCAAGTTTTTAAGTTGAATTTGATCATTGATTCTACTAATGTTAGAGAGATGGTTTGATTTATTTTTGTAAGATTGTTTGTTCATATGCATCCATGTGTTTCATTACTTAGTTGATCATCATAAGGAAACCTTAAATCTCTGACCTAGAAACTGAATCAAGAAGTGCAGTGCAAATCATGTTTACGAGCTCGAATTAACAATTAAATATTAGGAGGATTAATCTAGCAATTATTTCTCCCAACATTTTGGCATCGTTGTCGGGGAGTTGTAATTTTTTATTTAGGTAACTATTATCAGAGTTTTAGGATCTTGCAGGGCTGTCAGAGGGCGAAGAGTGTATGGTAAGACGTGAGCGAAGAGCCATGCATCCACTTTTGTGGGGTTGCTCCAATGTCTGACCGATTATTGCTTGTTCTTGAGTTTTTATTTCCTTTTTCTTTATGCGTAGAAGTAAAAGTATAGCTAGGGATAGTAAAGGTAGATTCATTTCCAATGCTTGTTTTCTTGAAATCAATAGTTTTTAATTAATTTAGATTAAAAATTCAAGCTTTGAACAACAAAACATTTTTGGGGTGTTGTAAGAACCCTCTTTTTGTACTAATCCATGTTGCGGATAGGGATCATCAACTAGCAAGAGAAATTCAAGAATGACCGAGAGCTTGAAGAATGTCCCTCGAAATACTTTCTCAAATCCTAACAGTAGCTGGGATATCTGCCTCTCAGGAAGAGTTCATATTCACCACATTTAAAAAAATACTATCTCTCCACAGCCAGAAAAGGATTTGGAAGTCTCCCTTGATTCCTCTTGCCTATTTGATTGTATGTTACTTCCTAGTTTAAAGTATTTTAAGTTAGATTTCTGCAAACATTCTATATATGGGAAACAAAGCAAGGAGAAATTTAAAATTGGAAAACATACTAGTAAGGGAATCCTTGATTATATCCATTCTGATGTTTGGGGTCCATCTCCTACAACCTCATATGGAGGATCATAATATTGTGTATCTTTTATAGATGATTTCTCTAGGAAAGTATGGGTCTACATGTTAAAAAGAAAGTCTGATGTATTCGCAGTTTTCAAGCAATTTAGAGCATTAGTAGAAAACATCATTGGAAGAACCATTAAATTTTTAAGAACTAACAATGGTTGTGAGTTTACTTCAAAGGCATTTGATATCTATTGAAAGGAAGTTGGGATTGAAAGAAATAGAAATACTGCTTATACTCCTCAGCAAAATGGAGTTGCTGAACGCATGAACAAGACTCTTTTAGAAAGAGAAAGAAGTATGCTTAGTAACACCAATTCGCAGAAGGAATTATGGACAAAAGCAGTAACTACGGCTTGCTATTTGATAAATTGATCACCATCAACTGCAATAGGATGCAAAATTCCTCAAGAGGTATGGAAAGGTCATCCTTGTGATTATTCTAAACTGAAATTTTTTGGTTGTGATGCATATGCTCTAATTCCGAAACATCATCGTTATAAATTAGATCCTAAATAAAAAAGATATATATTTTTTGGATATGGTGATGGGATTAAGGGATACAGGTTGTGGGATCCTACTACTCACAAGATCATCATTAACAGAGATGTTAAATTCAATGAATCTTCACTTGATAATCCAGATGTAGATAATAAATTGAAACATGAAAATGTACCTAAATTTCAACATATTCAGTTTGAAACCAGTTCAAATACTGATGATAGTCAAGATGAACAAGTTTTAGATGTAGATCATGAAGAAGTTCCTACAGATAATAATCAACAAATTGTGGAAGAACCAGAAACATATTTAAGGAGGTCCACGAGAATCAGACACCCTCCTAAAAGGTATGATGATTATGTTACTTTAGTTGCTTTAACCGCTAATGATGATGAACCTTTATGCTATCAGGAATCTGTAGAAGGTTCTAATAGTAATAAGTGGAAAGAAGCTATGAAGGATGAGATGAAGGCATTAGACAAGAATGCCACATGGGATCTGGTGGAACTTCCTAAAGACAGAAAAATTGTGGGATGTAAATGGGTTTACAAATTGAAAAGGGGTGTTGATGATAAAGAAGAAAGGTACAAAGTGAGGCTGGCCGCAAAAGGTTTTTCTCAGAAAGTAGGAATTGACTTTCATGAGATATTTTCACCAGTTGTTAAAATTGTTTCAATTCAGATTGTCTTAGAATTAGTTGCTTTACTTGATTTAGAATTACAACAACTAGATGTTAATACTGAATTTTCACATGGAGATATAGATGAAGAGATTTATATGGAACAACTTGAAGGGTTTGTTCAAAATCGCAACAAGAAATTTGTCTGCAGGCTCAAGAAATCATTGTATGGTCTGAAGCAGTCGCCTCAACAATGGTACAAGAAATTTGATTCTTTCATGATGAGCCAAAATTATATAAGAAGTGAATATGATCATTGTGTTTACTTTAAGAAATTAAGTAATGGCATATTCATTATCTTAGTGTTGTATGTTGACGATATGCTTTTAGAAAGCAAAAGCATAACTGAGATCAATAGGTTAAAGGCTCAGATGGTTAGGACGTTTGATATGAAAGATCTAGGAGCAGCAAGATAGATTTTGGGCATGGATATTTTCAGAGACAAGAGCAATGGTAAGCTGTGGTTATCACAAGAGAAGTATATTGAGAAAATACTCTTAAGGTTTGGTATGAACAATGTGAAACTAGTTTCAGTCCCTTTAGCTTCCCATTTTAATATTTCTTCAAGTTTATGTCCTAATACAAATGAAGAAAAGGAATATATGTCTCGAATACCTAATGCTAATGCAGTAGGAACTTTGATGTATGCGATGGTCTGTACACGACCAGATATTTCACATGCAGTTGGAGTTGTCAGTAGGTATATGGAAAGTCCAGGGAAAGAACACTGGGTAGCAGTGAAATGGGTGCTTCGGTATCTGAGAGACACAAGTGATTATTGTATCACTTATGACATAAGTAGTGAATTTGTTTGCGGATATGTTGATTCCGATTTTGCAGGTGATTTGGATAAGAGAAGGACAACTTCAGGATATGTCTTTACTCTTGCAGGTGGAGCCATTAGCTAGATGTCAAAGCTACAAAACATTGTTGCTTTATCCACTACAGAAGCATAATACATAGCTGCTTCACATGCTTGCAAAGAAGCGGTTTGGTTGAAAGGTTTGTTTGGTGAGTTTGGTAGGTTGCAAGACAACATTAAGTTATTTTGTGATAGTCAAAGTGCAATTCAATTGGCTAAAAATCCAGCCTATCGTATTAAATCAAAGCATATACCTATAAAGTACCATTTTGTAAGACAGGTTATCATTGAACGGGGAGTCTCTCTTGAAAAAGTGCATACAAAGGAAAACTGTGCAGACATGTTCACGAAACCAGTTTTATTATAGAATCTATGATGGTGTCTGGCTTCTCTTGGCTTGCAGAGAAAATGAAAATAAAACAAGAACGAGGTATCAGGCTAATTGCTGTCAAGGTGGAGATTGTTGAGATTTTTTGATATTAATTTGGCTAAAAATCTCATGGATATGACAACAATAGGATTTGTTCCTAAACCGATTGCTTTAAATCCTAATGAGGAGATATTCTATCCTATTTTTCTATGATAGAATTAATTATTCAGTTTCTTCTCTCTTCTATAAATTGTAAGCCCGTAGAGGAAAAATGGATGAGGTGTGAGGTGTGTGGAAGAGGAAGTGCAGATGTGCAAATTTGCTGTTGTAATATGCTGTTGATGAATAATATTGCCGATACCTCTGTTTGGTGGATGTAGCCCAGATTGGTTGGGTGAACCACGTTAATTCTTGTCTTCATTGTTTAATGGCTGTGTATGTGATTTTAGTTTTCCGCTGTGTTAACTCTTACACCAATTTGTATGCCATAGTACCAATCTTTTGAAACACCTTGTAAGGACCATAGTACTTTGGTGATAATTTATTATCCTTCTTAGCTTGCTTCAGGGACATTTGTTTGTATGGTTGTAGCCGTAAAAATACCCAGTATCCTACTTCTCTCACTGCAATGTTCATCTGCCTATTGTTTCATTCTCTTTTGTGCCAAATTTAGGTTATCCTTTAAGAGTTGGTGAACTTCTTGTTGATGCTCGATGTGATCTTCCACTGCTTGAACCTTAAAATTTTCTCTTAAAGAAGATGTGATGGATAATGGATGATATCCATAAAATGCCATAAATGGGGTCATTTTTGCTGAAGTATGGAAGGAAGTGTTATACGACCGTTCAGCGAGAGGTAACCACTTGACCCATAATGTTTGCTTATCAGATACAAAACAATGAAGATATCCTTCCAAACATTTATTCACTATCTCAGTTTGACCATCAGATTGAGGATGATAAGATGAGCTATGAGCTAGTTGAGTGCCTAAACAAGAAAATAATTCCATCCAAAAATTTCCAGTAAAAATGGGATCTTTGTCACTTACAACAATATTTGGGTTTCCATGTAGCTTTTAAATTGTAACCATAAATGTAGTAGAAATTGTAATTGCTTTAAATGGATGAGATAATGCACAAAAGTGTGCATACTTGGTAATTCTATCAACTACCACCATGATGGCACTCTTTCCTTCGGACTTAGGTAAGCCTGTGATAAAGTCCATTGAAATATCCTCCCAACGTTGACTTGGAATGGATAAAGGTTGTAGAAGACCCGGGGTCTTAATTGTCTCAACTTTATTTTGTTGGAAAACCTAACATTCTGCCACAAATTTTTGAATATCAGATTTAAGGTCATCCCAAAAAATTCTCTCTTCACCCTGTGGTAAGTTTTTAAAAATCATGAGTGTCCTCCTAAAGGAGAAGTGTGCAATTCCAAAAGAATATTTTGTTTTAGTTGGGAATTCTTGCAAATAATATATAAGCAATCTTTGTACTATAGGGAATCATTTTTCCAAATAAATGTATAAGATGTACTAGAATCTTTCTGCAACTTTTGAATGAGTGTTCACACTTCTTTGTCCTTCTTCAATTCATCCCTTGCTTTGATTATCCAATCTAGATGGATAATAGAAATGGCACAAAGAAATGCTTCCACCTCTTTCTTCATAGTGCAACTGCAACAACATTTAGCTTCCCTTTTTTGTAGATGATTTCAAAGTCATAACCCAACATCTTTGTGACCCATTTTTGCTACTCTTCTGAAGATAGTCTTTGTTCCAAAAAGTGTTTAATACTATCACAATTAGTTTTTACCTTGAAGTGTCTTCCCATTAAGTAAGGTCGCCATTTCTTTAGTGCATGTAGTATTGCCAACATTTCCTTCTCATAAATAGCTTTCTGCAAATACTTTCCTTTCATTGGAGGACTTTAAAAAGCAATGGGTCTTCCTTCTTGCATTAAAACAAGACCAATTACATTTCCTGAGGCATCACATTCCACAATAAAGGTTTTTGTGAAGTCTGGCATAGCTAAGGCTGGTGCTAGGCACATTGCATCTTTAAGATGTTCAAAGGCCTTAGTTGAATCAGGAGTCCATGAAAATGCATATTTCTTTAAAAATGTTGTTAGAGGTGCTACTATTCTCCCATAATACTTAACAAACTTGCGACAATACCTTGTTAACCCTGTAGAGGTTTGCCATTACACCAAAACTCGCAAGTGTTATCAAACTTCCAAACCAGTAACTAGGATCCCCAGGGTGGAAATTATGGATTCCATAGAGGTGTAGTGATTACTCCAAAACCCCCCCTCAAACGCAACTCAAAGAATCAATACACCCCTCAGATGCAGTTCAGGGGAATAGAACCTGGGTCCAGGCTCTGATACCATGTAGAGGTTTTCCGTTACACCAAAAATCGCAAGTGTTAGTACACTTCCAAACCGGTAACTAGGATCCCCACGGTGGAAATTATGGATTCCATAGAGGTGTGGTGATTACTCCAACAAACTCGAGAAATCCTCACAACTGCTTTATGGTTGTGGGGAATTTCCATTCCTTAATGGATTTAATTTTGTTAGGGTCTACCTTAAAACCCTCGTGAGATACAATATGACCCAGATATTCCACCTCTTGTACTCCAAAGAAAAATTTGGATGCTTTTTCATATAATTGTTTCTCCTCCAATAGTTTGAGCACCTGGTCAACATGTTGAACATGATCCTTCCAAGACCTGCTGTAGATTAGTATGTCATCAAAAAATACTAGCACAACGTTTCTAAGGAAGGGTTTGAAAATGGAATTCATAAACTCTTGAAATAGAGAAGGTGCATTGGTAAGGCCAAAAGGCATGACCAAAAATTCATAATGACCCTCATGAGTTCAAAATGTTGTTTTCAGAATATCTTCAGTCTTCATTCTAATTTGATGATATCCTGAACAAAGATACAACTTGGTAAAATAAATTTCTCCATGTAATTCATCCAATAATTCATTAATCACAGGAATGGGAAATTTATCTTTAATAGTGAGCTTATTGAGCTCCCTATAATCTGGACACATGCGCCATGATCCATCCTTCTTGTGCACCAATACTACTATAGCAGAGAAAGAACTTTGACTAGGTTGAATTATACCAACCTCTAACATTTCTGTAATAATGTGTTTAATTTCACTCTTTTGGACATAAGGATATCTGTAAGGCCTGTTGTTTGGAGGAACACTTCCCGGAATCAAATGAATAACATGATCATGATCATGAATAGGTGGGAGTCCTTTGGGAGTTTAAAACACCTTGGAATGATTATGCAACACTTTTTGGAGATATGGAGAAATAGATAATTTTGATGTTGGAACTTCTAGTGAGCATAATTGTGAAATTACGCCTTGTTGTTCTTTCTTCAGAAGCTTTGCCATGAAATTAGAGCTTATTATCTTTACTGGCTTCTCTGTGATACCTCGTAATTTGATTTCCTTTCCTTTCGAAAAATAATTCAAGAAAAATTCTTGAAAATTAAAAGCTACCGTCCCCAAAGATTGTAACCATTGTACTCCTAGCACAACATCAACACCTCCCATTGGAATGGAAAGAATTGGACTATTCAATACATATTCCCCCATGGTTGTAGGTTTTAACCCGGAAATAAAATTATGTACACACGAATCTTATAACAGAAAATAAACAATAGTGAGAGCATAAAACATAAAACAGATAAACATAGATATTTTCCCCTGGATCCCAAATTGGGACGACTAGCTTGATTTTTCATTATATTCCTTTTAGTGTTACTACACATATATATACATGCCGAAGCATACATAAACCCCAATCCATTAACCCTGGATTAGAACATAACCGTAGTTCCCTTGACCGGATCTACAAAATACCAGGGGCCGAAAACCACTGTACCCCAAAACCATGTGCAAAATCATGCACAAAACATGGGTGAGTCCGCCTATGAGTGGGTCCGCACACGAAACAAATTTTTGCCGGGGCGCTGCCCCGGACCCCAACAGTGGGGGCTGCCTCCCCCCTTGTGACCCCCCTGCTGCGCCCGGTGCAACGTACAACATGTGGGGCTAGTTGTGGAAAGAATATAACACATACCCAAAATTCTCCCACTTGTTGTTTTCTTTCCATAGGGGGCCACAGGAGAGCTTAGTCATTGGGCCAATTCTTCAACACCCATTGTTTCTCTACACCAAGAGAACTTCTGAGTGCTCACAGACTTCGTCAATGCATCTGCAACATTCTTCAAAGTGTCCACCTTTACCAGCAACACTCTTTTAGCCTCAACCATATCTCTAACAAAGTGATATTGAACATCAATGTGCTTTGTCTTTGAATGATAAGCAGGGTTCTTAGCCAAGAAAATTGCACTTTGGCTATCACAGTCTATCCTTATAGCTTGCCGTACCAACCCCATACTTGAACACAATCTTTGCAACCAAACTGCTTCCTTGCTTGCATGAGTGGCTGCTATGTATTCTGCCTCTGTAGTTGAAAGAGCCACTACAGACTGTCTTTTACTCATTCAACTGACTGCGCCTCCAAATAGGCTAAACACATACCACTTGTAGATCTTCTTTGGTCCAGATCTCCAGCCCAGTCCGCATCAACAAAACCACGAATGTCCAACATTCTTTCCAATCTTGGTCTTCCCTGGTAGCACAAGCCATAATCACTAGTGCCACGCAAATATCTGAAAACCCGCTTCACTGCTGTCCAATTCTCCTTCCCTGGGTTTGACATAAACCTGCTCAATACTCCCACTGCATGTGCAATTTCTGGTCTAGTACAGACCATTGCATACATCAGGTTACCCACTGCACTTGCATATGGAACATGGGACATATCCTCCTCTTCTTCTTGTGTCTTGGGACACTGTTCAACAGATATCTTTACACCTACAGGAATAGGAAAATTCACTAGTTTACTATCCTACATATTGAACCTCTGCAATATAGTCTCAACATACTTCCTCTGGTTTAACCAAAGCTTCCTCTTTGCCCGATCTCTCTTAATTTCCATGCCCAAAAATATAGTTTTCAGCACCAATATCCTTCATGTCGAATTTGGAGAACAGCTGGGTCTTCAAATCTTGGATAATTTCTTTGTCATTTCCAATCAACAACATATCATCCACATACAAGACCAAATAAATAACACAGTCACCAATTAATTTAAAATAAACACAGTGATCCTCCTTGCTTATGGTGAAGCCAAGTCCCCGTATATAGGTATCAAATTTCTGATACCACATCCTTGGTGACTGTTTTAACCCATACAGAGACTTCTTCAACCTGCATACCAGTTCTTTCTTACCCTTCACCATAAAGCCTCCAGGTTGCTTCATGTAGATCTCCTCTTCTAGATCCCCGTGAAGAAATGTTGTCTTCACATCCATCTGTTCTATCTCAAAATCAAATGCAGCAGCAATAGATAAAAGTAATCTAATTGAAGTAACTTTGGCAACAGGAGAAAAAATATCACCAAAATCAATTCCCGGCACCTGGGAATAACCTTTCGCTACCAACCGAGCTTTGTATTTCTCCACCTTACCTTCTACATTCATCTTCTTCTTAAACACCCATTTGCTCCCAATGGGCTTCCTTCCACCCAGCAACTCCACCAGATCCCATGCATCGTTTTTGTGCAAGGATGCCATTTCATCAACCATGGCCTCCTTCCAGAGTTTTCCATCCTCTGAATCTACAACCTCCTTGATAGTTCTGGGTTCATCATTAGTTATGGTTAAGGAAAAACCTGAACAGAAAGCAGATGGCCTATACCTTTCTGGTTGCCTTCTTTCTCGAACTGATCTTCTCAAAGCTGGAGTTTGTGGTTCTTCATCTTCTAAGTCTTCTTCTGTTGTAGAGTCCGATTCATCCTCCTTTAGCTCAAACTCTATCTTCTCAGGTTCCTTTGGTAGGACTTCATGTTTAACAACATCTTTCACTTCTCTAAACACCACATCTCGGCTGTACACAACCTTCCTTGTTTCTGGGTTCCAAAGCTTGTAACCCTTTAAACCATCCTTATACCCAATAAAGATGCACCTTTCACATTTATTATCCAACTTGGTCCTTTTCTCCTTTGGAACATGTACATATGCATCACATCCAAATACCCTTAGATGTGAAAGAGAGGGTTTCTTACCAGTCCATACCTCATGTGGGGTCTTATCCTCCAACGCTGATGAAGGTGATCTGTTAACTAAGTAACATGCAGTTTCCACTGCCTCTGCCCAGAATTCTTGTCCTAAACCGGTACCACTGAGCATGCTTCTTGCCTTTTCCATCAGTGTTCTGTTCATTCTTTCTGCAACTCCATTTTGCTGAGGTGTGTATGGAGTAGTTTTCTGTCGTGCTATACCACACTTCTTACAGAACTCTTCAAATTCCTTCTTGCAGAACTCCCCACCATTATCTGTCCTCAGCGCCTTTATCTTCTTCTCTGTCTAGTTTTCCACTAGAGCCTTAAATTCTTTAAATTTGTCAAAGACTTCAGATTTCTTCCTCAAGAAATATATCCATGTATTCCTTGAGAAGTCATCTATGAATGAAACATAGTACACAAACTTTCCCAGTGATGTAACTGACACAAGCCCAAACACATCACTGTGCACAAGTTCTAATATCTTGTTCGCCCTCTTAGCACCAGAAGGAAAACTCACCCGATTCTGCTTCCCATATACACAATGTTCACAGAAATCGAAATCCATAGAGCAATTAGACATACCTTCTACCATACCATTTCTATGTAGTATCCGAATTCCCTATTCTCCAATATGTCCAAGCCTTTGATGCCATAGCATGGTCTTTTCTCTAGAGACAGCTAGGCTTTCCGCTCCACTTTCAGGAACCACATAACTATTACACCCATCAATAACAGTGTTACCTTGTCGCTTGTATAGAGTTCCACTCCGAACTCCCTACATTAATACCAGTGCTCCCCGAACCATCTTGCAGGCATCTTTCTCGAACACTGTTTTTACACCTGCATCATCCATCTTGCTTACATAAATCAGATTTTTGGCCAATGCAGGAATATGAAGAACACCAGGAAGTGTTCTAATCCTTCCACCTTGCAGCTTTAGCTTGACCTTTCCACGTCCGATGATTTTGGCCTTCCTATCATCCCCTAGGAAGACATCACCATCATATTTCTCATACTCGCAGAACCACTCCCTATGGGGAGTGAAGTGAAAGGATGCACCTGAGTCAATCAACCATGACTCATGATCTACATGTGCATTTGAAGAAGAAGCCAAATACACATCCCCACCTTCATCCGAGGTGGTTTTTGCCTCTGCAGAAGGAGCATCATCAGATCCATTTCCTTTCTCAGGAGCTTTAGATTTGCAGTCCTTTTTGTAGTGCCCTTCCTTTCTGCATTTCCAACATACCTTTACAAACTTTCCAGGAGATTTATATCTCCCTCTAGATTTGGATCTCCCACTCGAAACCTTATTCTTGTTTCTGTTTTGGGACCTTCCTCGTATAGATAAGGCATCTCCATTCTGGCCCTCCATATTTCTTCGTCTCATTTCCTCCGAAAATAAGGCTAAGACAATGTCATCAAAACTCAAGGTAGTTGTATTGCTACCTATTGAAATAACCAGACTGTCCCACGAATCTGGTAGAGAACACAACAAACTGATGCACTTATCTTCATCTAATATTTTAAGATCAACAGATGACAGCTGACTTACCACAGTATTGAAGGTGTTCAGATGCTCTGTCACTGAGTCTCCATCCTTCATCCTCAGGTTATACAACTTTTTACGCAGGAACAACTTATTCACCAGAGACTTAGATTGGTACAAAGTCCCAAGTTTTTCCCACAAATTCTTCGCCGTAGCTTCCCTAGATACATTCAACAATACTGAATCTGAGACACACAACCGTATTGTGCTCTTAGCCTTCCAATCCATTTTCTTCCAGTCTTCATCTGATATTTCCATTGGTTTAGTACCTGGATCTACCATGATCCACTGATCTTTATCCACCAGCAGATCCTCCATCTTGAGCTTCCATAACTCAAAACTTTGACCATTAAATTTCTCGATCTCTATCTTTCCGCCACTCGCCATCTTCTTTCACCGCAAGAATCGATCCCGCAGATCTCCCACTGAACAGGGTCTACCTCAAGCCCGAGCAAAAAACCCTCAGCAGCAAAAGCGTCCCCTTGAAGCCGAAACAGCTTTGATACTGAATGTAGGTTTTAACCCTAAACATAAATTATCTACACACGAATCTTATAACATAAAATAAACAATAGCGAGAGCATAAAACATAAAACAGATAAACATAGATATTTTCCCCTGGATCCCAAATTGGGACGACCAGCTTGATTTTTCATTCTATTCCTTTTAGTGTTACAACACATATATATACATGCCGAAGCATACATAAACCCCAATCAATTAACCCTGGATTAGAACATAGCCGTAGTTCCCTTGACTGGATCTACAAAATACCAAGGGCCGAAAACCATCGTACCCCAAAACCATCGTACCCCCTTGTGACCCCCCTGCTGCGCCTGATGCAACGTACAACGCGTGGGGCTAGTCGTGGAAAGAATATATCACATACCCAACAATGGTTAGCTTGATATTATGGCATTTTCCAGAGCAATTTATAGTTTCTCCATTTGCAACCATCACTTGAAATTTTGGTGCTGGGTATATGAAACAACTCAATTCCTTGGCTACCTTACAATGAATACAATTATGGGTACTACCTGAATCAGTCAACATTATTACATTTTTCTTCATGATATGTCCTTATATCTTGAGAGTTTGAGGAGTGGTAATTCTTGCCAATGCATTACATGATATGGTCAAACTCATTTCTTCTTCCTCCTCTTCACAATCTATGTAAAGTAATTTCTTCTTAGCACACTTATGAGCTTTGGTGTATTTGCTATCACAACTGTAGCAAAGCCCTTTTGGTCATTTTTCTTCCAATTGTTGTGATGTAAACCTTGTAGGTTTTGGAAGTCTAGGAGTACCAACACTTCCATCTTTATAGATGTGAGTGGTAGGCTTCCTTGTCGCCATAATTTTACATTCAATTTTTCATGCCAACTTGAATGCCTTCTCCAATGAATCAGGTTCCCAAATGCGAAATTCATGTTGGATGTTATCCTTTAAAGTCCCTATGAAGACATCAATCCTGTGTTCCTCTGGAATATCAATTACCCTTATATTCAATTTCTGGAAGTCCTCAATATGCTCCACCACTGAACCATTTTGTTTGAGATTTATCAATTGGGTAAAGAAGGTGTTGCTCTTTGTATCCTCATAATGTGCTATCATTTCCTCCATAAAAATTGACCGAGTGACAATTTTTTTATGGGAGCAAAGCAGTTGATACCATAAAAATGTATTTTGTTCTAAATGTAAAGTTGCAATGCATACCTTTTGTGTGTTTTTCACATTATTGAGATCAAAATATTGCTCCATTTGTAGTATCCATGTTACATGATTGTTGCCATCAAACTTAAGCATATCCATCTTTGGAATATGGTGGTTCTTCAATCCAACATTAGAGTTTATGAAAATACGATTAACATTTATTTTGTTCTCGTCATGAGTTTCGTCTACTATCTTTACACCATTAGGAATCATTTCTTGTATTAACCTTGTCATAAAACCTTCCTTGTCTACTTTTAGATCATTCTTCATGTCTTCCATGTTGTCTTTCATTTTTTCATCGATCTTAGCTTCCATGCCAGATTCCTTGCCATCCATCTTAGCTTCCATGCCATTCTTCAAACCATCCATCTTAGCTTCCACACCTTTCTTCAAACCATCCATCATAGCTTCCATGCCTTTCTTCAATACTTCCATTTCATTTTTTGTTGCTCTTTGCGAGAGCGAAATTTGGTGCACTTTCTCTTGTAATTTTGATATATCATGTTGCGATTCTTCCTCTTCATGAGTCATAGTAGAGCCTTCTAAAGGCCTAACGGGTGTTGAATTCTTTTTAGTTGGCATTTTAGAACCCAATACTGATATATATGCATCAATATGCCCTTGGAATCACTTCAAACTAATTTTTCACACAAGACTTATTCAGTTCGAAAAAAAATACACACATTTTTCTTGCTTTTGAGGAGATCGATATTGAAACTGAATTATCTATGTGATTTTGGATCTTTAATACTTTAGATTTGGCCCTATATTAGCCCTCTGAATCTTCTTTCGAATTCCGTAGGTCTGACCTGATTTGGATTGTTCAAAGAAAAGTTATGCCCAATATCCCACAATGACCTAATTATGGGTTGGTTCAATAGATCTAACTTGTACTACATGCCATGTTTCACTGTTTCCTCCTTCGGCTCTTAAATTGATACAAAGGAAACTATAGTCCATGTACTTGTGACCACTTTTTACATAATTCCAATTTGATGCTCAAAGAGAGAGTTATGACAATTTTCCCATGACCACCTCTTTGAGATGAAATTCAGGAGCCTAAAAAAACCCTACCATAGATCATATTTCCAAAATATCGCGAACCAAGATTTGAAATTTTTACAGGAAGTTCCTTAGGATTTCAGCTTCATGTGATAAATATTTCATCTTCTGAGGCTTCGTAGAAAAACAGTTATAGCGAAAATTCCACGATGACCTTTTTGGAGCAGCGAAACCCTAGAATCCAAAGCTTTGATACCAAATCTTATGAAACCAGCTCGAAAAATAGAATAAAAGAGAGATCAATACCTTAGAAATAAACCAATTTGAGGGGAAAACCTCCTTTACATTACATAAATGAACAATTCTTGGATGATACAAATGAAAAAACCTTCTTCTATATGTAAGAGTTAATGGGTTCACAATATAATCCTACCGACCTAACAATAATAATGTAAGGGTACAATAATAACAATGTTGGGGTTACAGGAGTACAAAAATAACAATAAGGGGGTTACACTAACAACAATAAGGGACTATACAAGTAATGTAGGGACCTAACACTCCTATGGTGGACCAATCCTATAAAACCATCATGAGCTCTCATAAGAATCCTAACATGACCTACTCGAGGAATATTTCAGTCATTATCTGAGTTATTTTGTTTTCTTGAGTCTTTAGGGTAGCATGATCAACCAGTAAAGATTATTAATTAAAAAAATTTCACGCCATCCTGCGCTCTTAAGTAGTAGATATGTCTCCCCATTTATTAATTAACCTCTAAGGCTAATCATAATTAGAATCTACAAAAATATTTAGGGGAGGATAGCAGGCCTTGTAATGAGCTGACCTACCATGATCACGAGACCTAACATGCATGACATTAATGCTCCTAGTCACCACACCATAGTAATGGCTTTCAACCCAAAAAGCTGGAATACAAAAGGTCTCATCACGAGTTGGCCTATTCATCCATGTTACTTCTTATGAGTGGCAATGGCATCAGCAGGTTACCAAGCCAGGATAATGGCCTTTATCTAAAAGTCAAATAAGCTAACTCTGAATTTATATCTAGTAAGTGGGACGCAGAAATTTCGTTAGGTTAAAAGGCATCCCTGTCGAGGCTATAGACACCTGCTGGAAGTAGGGCCATGCTTATGGTATCAAAGTTAATTTTACACTATGATTTACTTGGTTGTTTTTGTCTTTTCCCTGAAATCACTATCATATCTATCTGAGAATGGATTTAAGATCATTTTAGTAATATGCTTTGGAGTTCTATCTTTCATAAATGATTTGGTTTTTATGGATGTGGGACCCCTAGTACAGGTGATTCACTCTTCTTGAATAAGAGGAGCTTCAATTATAAGCTTGGGTAATGTTAAGACAATCATCCTCGGAAGGTAACATTTTCTCATTTTTCCCTACTTTCGATCCATTTTAAGGCCTTGGTTTTTAAATAAAGTCACTTTTACTTGTAATAATGAGGCTATTGAAAGTGAAGACCTGCCACTTTGGATTACTATTGATGATTTGATTAATCATTTTGGGATGAAATTATCCCTGCAGTAACAACATTGTTAAGCATTCCTTTAGTAGCCCTAGCATTAGTTATATATTTTTGGAATAATAAAACTCAGTCTTAACATCGATGGATCCTAGGTCACTAATTTTTCTTATCTTATTGATGCAAAGGCTGTTGACATCCCATGAAACTTACTTACATGGTCTCACAATTAGCCCTATGGTTTAAGTCAATGGAGCATTAATTTAATATAGAAACCCTAGACCTTCAGTTTTTGGTCTTTGTCAGAGGTTTTGTTTGCATGAGGAAATGCAATATGATAGGCATGAGGGAGAGAGATGATTGGAATTTTCATGTTTAACTCACATTTTCACCCTATTCTTATTCATGGTTTTCATTATCATTGTTGGGCTAGTATCTTAAACTTGGAGCATGAGCAAGTAATTTTTCATTATTTAACCTATTTACTTTATTTCGATAAGATTTGCATGGAAATAAATATTGATGATGGTGCTTGTGTTTTTCCAGGAAGCCATATGAAATCACACATGCATCAACATTTTCGAGATAATGTGGATATTGAGACCTTTTTCCTTCTTCAGCAGATCATATCAACAATCACATCAGCTCAAGCCATTCCATCATTTACTTCATCTTGCAACACCAAGGACATAAAAAACAAGGGTAAAAATTAAGGCAGATGCAGCTTAATATTCTTTAATTGATTAAGATATTTAAGAAAGCTTTGATGATTAACCACCACATATTCTGTATATTTGGTTTTCAATATACCCTCCATTTGCATGCTACTTTGAATTAGGTCATAGTCATATTGGTTCATGTAAAAAAAAAAAGTAACAATAGTACCTTCCCCTCATACATTCACACATATTTTCAGTTGAATCCAATAGAGGATGAATTCATTGCTGCCTTTCATGAAGGAACCATCTATAAGCATTGGCCTCACAAAAATAGAGCATGCAAGCACATGTCTTCCCATCTCCATCACCACCTCATATCATATACAATTTCCATTGTCACCTATCATCCTATTCATCATTTTCCTCCTACCATATCTATTCTCTTTCCTCGATTGGTATCGCTTTCAAAATCAAATCTTCATGTAGTGTTGCTCCACAAGAACTAACCTTGCCTAAAAGCCATGAAGCCATAAAAACATAGATATGAGAAAAGTATTTGTTTGCATGAGGACATGAAAAACATTAGGCATGGGAGGATGTTGGGCCTCGTATATGCCCATGTTTTCATCATGAAATATCACTGTTTATACCTTAAAACCCTAGGCTTTTAGCCCATTTCGTACCCTAATTCCATCACTTGCCACCAAATACTCTCTATGGTTGATTATCATTCGTTTTCTTCACTTATCTATGATTAAAGATGATTATGCCATGTTTTATTGATGATGGTGTTGCTAAGTACATTTATCATAGGGTTCTATTGCCGAAATCCTCCATAAGCCAGTTAAGTATGGGAATGCCTAATTTAGAGCTTTGACACTATCGACGTGCTTCCAGAGAAATCGAGAGAGGTTATTATTAGAAATGATGTTATAATACCTCTCCATAGCTTGGATTCCACCCAAATCACTCATATGGGTCTCTAGAAGGAAATTATCTAATTTGTCCAAATCTGTAATAAATTCTAAATTGCCAACTTCTGCCTTGATTTCCATGCATATGAAGGAAAATGAAGAAATTATGGGACATGGGTTTTGGTCTCAGTATAGAAAATTTATTAAAAATATTTTTTTTTTCAAAATACCTTACCGTTTGGGAGATATTAAGGGTTCTTTGAGGCTAATTTATGTAAAATTCATAATTTCCATATCTCTCAAAATCTCCCAAACAACCCTGTTATGGTCAATTATGAACTCCTTTATTCCCTATTTCTCCTTCCTATGGCCTAAATCACATCAGTTACTAACCTAAGTTGTGAAATTACTTCTGTAAGACTCATTCAACTAAAGGAAGCATGAACGCTAGCACCTAAGCTCTATTTGGAATAACTGTACTACCTAAATCATACTCAAGGTTCAACATTCCAGTAGCTCTCCATGGGTTCGATGGGGTGTCCAAGTGGCCTTTTTCCAGAAACCGGGCTTAGCTCGATTTATCTTATGAATAAAACCTCCAGATTATTGAACAATTATGCCAGAGATATGAATAGTTAGAACTTGGTTATCTTAGGTAGAGTGAAATGATATCTGAGAACAGGTTGTAGGATCTCCAGATCAGTTTGGTTTCAATGATTACCATGAACATAATTATTTACTCTTTTTATGTATGTAACTATGCATATAAAGGCTTATGTAATATCATGAATAGGGAGAGCAGTGTTTTTCCATTCCATTTCGCTATCAAACCTCGAGATTGTAAACTTTGTTATTCAACAATTAAGCTCAGTTTGTGATCCATTATGACGTGTTGTTGATCCAATTTTGGATTGTTATGATCTGAATGAGTTTCTGAATTATATGTGTTGAAGTTTAGTTCACTTCTGTAAGTTTTCGAGCCGTCTCCGGGTGTGGTAAGGGCCCACCACAATCTAGATCCAGCTTCATGTAATTATATCCGTAGGTAAATCTTGTTTGTGTGCTTCTACTGTATCACTGCATTTCGATTTGAATTGTTCCCGATCAATTAACTTAGATTCCATTTCAATTACCTCTCAAAGCAATTTAAATCCCATGTGTGTGTTAATATTTGATTGGTTCCAGTTAAAAAAGGCGGATCTCATTTCATATTCGATCACACAGCTAAGTGTTTAACGTTGTGATCTATATAAAATCATTGAAAGGGTGTGTGAATTAATCCATAGAGTGAGTACTCTGTTTTGGTTTTAAACGCTAGACGCATTGAGTGAATTGGTTAAACACCGAAATCACATTTTAACCCAGTATATAAGCTGCCACGAAATGAACGATGACAATTTCAAATTTTGTGTGTTAAAGGGATTGAAGGCTCTGAATCAGAATGCGTAATTAGATACTCTAGATTGATATTTTCACAATTAATGAGTTTCATTTCAGAATTGGTTTAAAGATTGTTGTTTCAATTGATTAGGAAAATTCTGTGATAGGAACAACGAAAACAGTAAGTGGTCATGAAGTCAATTTCAAAATAACTTTAGAGAATTAACAATATTTCCATACAATTATTTCATTACGATTGGAATCTTGTTGGTTTGGAATTGTTTCACTGTGGACTGTAAGTGTAATTCTGAATAGTATAAAGGTGAGAAATGAAGTCTTGATTCACAAATAAATGAGATGCATCCGAATTTAACTTGCTCATTGCATGCATAGTGTGATTCCATTTGTGTTGGTCAATTTCATTGCAATACATTTTCAATTTCTTCTATCATCAGCAAGATATTTTGAGTGTGATTGCTGTAGGTAGTTGAGCTTAATTAGGTGTCCATAGGATCTCAGTTGTACAATTTGCAATCTCTGTAGTTCAAGTTTGAAGTTTATTTTCAATAGACTCTGGAGCATTAGATTTATTAGCTAATTGTAATTTGATTGATATGGTTGAATGTTGCTAAGTGTTGATCTCATTAGCATTGTGATTGAAATCTTAGTTTCCAGGTTAAGGTAGTTTCCATTAGCATTACCTTAGTACAATGTGCTTGTTAGATTTCGAAGTAGTGTGCCTTATCTTTTTCATTGGGAAAACAGAGTGTTGGTTTGCTGTAGTCTTAGGTAGATTGCTTGAGCTTAGTTTTGTTGAAAAATTGAGGATTTTAATTCATGTTAATGCAATTTTAGCATAGTCTCTCCAGTGTATTTTTGTGTGTCTTATAACAATTCATAGTTGTCTCATTTTGCTTTCCATTTTGAAAATATAACTAGGGTTTGATAAGAAAATTAGGGTTTGGTATTGAATCTTGTTCCCGAAAATAAAATTAAGGTTTTATAATTGAGCTAGATTCTAAAACCATTTAGTTAAGAAACCAAGTTTGATAATTCCGGTTGATGAAGTGAGACAAAGTATTTAGATTAACACAAGGATCTTGTACTTGTTGACAAAACAATGAAATTAATGAGAAGCCTTCTCATTCCAGGGTTTGAATCGAAGAAAAAGCATTTGAGTATGATATTAATTGCTTGGTCATGGGATTAATTTTCAATTACAAGTACATTAAACCTTTTAGTTCTTTCAAAGTGAAATCTGCAAAAATCCAGAAATTAGGGTTTTGGATTATGAGTGAAATATTGAGTTACTGAGTTAATATATGAAGTCTAAATTTTCTTCGAAATATAACTTGTTATAAAGGAATTAGGTCTTAATTTAAGTCCAGATTTCAGTCCAAGAATAGATAGGTCAAGTTTATGGAAATTTCAAGTTTTTAAGTTGAATTTGATCATTGATTCTGCTAATGTTAGAGAGATGGTTTGATTTATTTTCGAAAGATTGTTTGTCCATATGCATTCATGTGTTTCATTACATAGTTGATCATCATAAGGAAACCTTAAAGCTCTGACCTAGAAACTGAATCAAGAAGTGCAGTGTAGCTCTTTACGAGCCTGGATTGACAATTAAATATTAGGGGGATTAATGTAGCAATTATTTCTCCCAACAATCCTTATCAACTTTGTTGCTGAAGATTCTTTGCCCAAAAAAATCATGATTGCGATTTTCATACTGATTTCTGTGTGGTTTCCAGAACTTTCACATTGACCTCATGCGTTGAAGCCATATATTTTCTTACTTTCGACCATGAGTGCTATATTGCAACAAATGATTTTCATTATTTTTTTCATTTCATTCTGAGTGCACCAATTTTGATTTGATATCACAAATTTCATATTTTTTTGTTGTTCATATTCCAATATGCATCTCAATATTTCCAGATATGGTATTTCATTTGTTTCCTCCTTCTTGCCTGATGCAATGTATTTTATCTTCTTCTTTTTTGCATCTGTGATCAATATGAGCATGATCTCGAATGTTGTTTGGATGGATGTTGTTCGGATTTTTTTTTTGTGTGCAGATTTTAAGCCTAGATGCCCGAGGGTTGGTTCGACTTCAACAATTTTCTTTTGCAAGTGAATTCTTATTCTTATGGACCTACAAACATCCAAAACCCTAATTAAAACCACTAGAGGTGCAAAACAATTTTCACATTTTGACCATGTTCAAATCGAAAATATTAAAGACCAGTGACACACAGGAGAGAAAAAATTATCTCTCGTTAGGATTAAACCGAAGCTGTCCCAAAAAGATTTATATATTATACCATTCCTAGGGGTCACACACAATACTGAAAGAAATAAAGTGAGCACACAACCATAAGACTACTAAAATATCTCATTTCAAAAGAATGAATCCAAAGAAAGGGAATATTATTTACTTTAAATTAGGACCCTACTATTGAATAATGAAAATATCTAGGAAACCACTTAAAGATTAGCGAACATATGATATAGCGTTGTTCATTTAAATGACATTGCTTCGCTTCCAGCAAGCCTAGATAATACCCCGATGAAGTTGTCATGGTACCATACAAGTATGGCCCCGCTGTCAGTGAGCGTCCATAGCCTCAGTGGGTTTGGTTTCAACTCTCTTTTGACCCACCATTTTGATTATAATTTAGAGAATTAATTTTAATATTTATTGTTTTGAAATTGGGTGAAGAGAGCAGGGTTGTAGATGAGGATATATATTGAAAGACCGATGGAAGGCTATTATAGATTGAAATCACTAGATTTATTCACATCTACCAAAGCAAAGTAATTTATACATGTGGAGGTGAAATGGGAGAGATTCAAAATTCAGATTGATGACAATTCGTTCGTCTATTTAAATGGGCTCAAATTATTTGAACCAAGACTCTATGTTCCCCTTGATAAATGATTAAGATATGAGAAGTAGGTCACTTATATCTAGTTATAAATAGAGAGTGAATATTTTCCCTGTGTGGACCAAGTGGTGTTGCCATTTAAAATAAGATTCCTCCATATAAAAAGCTGAAATCAAACCATAAGAGGAAATGTACATAAGAAAAAAGAAAATTAAAAACAAAAGGAAACAAAACTAAGTAAAATCAAAATAAAATGGTTAAGCCTAAAAGGGAAACAAGACAATATAAAACAACCAAGATCATGTTTGGATAGGTTAAGATGATGATATAGGTGTCTTTTCCAAGTGTTGATCATGATGCAATCATGTTTACAAAAAGTGTTTATGATGACATTATCAAGATATTTATATTTATTCAAAATAAGATTATTAAAGATAAAACTAAAGATAAAGCTTAAAATGAAAAAAAAAATGATGATTATGATGATTAAAGTCCTAATTTTCCATGACTTTTTTATTCAAAACCTAAAATCAAAATAATCCTAATCCTACTATATACACACTATACAAAATTTGAATCAGGGAAAATGGTCAAGTATCTGTATATTTTGAATGCAACCATCACATTAGTTTTGTCCCTGCAATGAGAGATATGACATGTATTAGTAAAGGCAGTAGAAGAATGCTATAGAAAAAACAAAAACATAACTATGTACATCTAATCTTAATAAGTTATAAGAGGACACATTATGTATAACAACCTTCCCTTGAAACAATTCTTCTAAGAAAATTTCAAAAGGATCATAGAAGTAAGGGTCAATACTTGACACATCTTGAAGATCATTCCAAGGAGAACAAACCGACATGCTTAATTCAAATGGTATACCTTTAGATATTGCAGCTTGTTGAAATATTTTAGTAGTATATACATGATTATCTAATTTATTGTTGTCAAAATCACAAGGAGAACTGGAAAACCTAATGCTATAAAGATAAAGCAAAGAGATTTTATCATGACAAGCTTCCATATAATTATGAATATGAAGATCATGGGAAACCTGATGATCAGATACATCAAAAGATACAATGTTGTGTTTATCCATAGGAGAAATTTAAATAGTATAAAATGAATCTATTGACAGATTTAAATCAGGATCTCTTTGTGACGAAGGTATTTTAACAATCTCATTATTGAAATATTTGTCATATATGACCTCCCTTTCCTGAAATTCGTGTAATTGGTCTGATTCATAAGAATCAACAGAAGGAAATAAAGGTGACTGAAAATTATCAAGTATGGATAAAGATTCCTTCTCACAAGAACAATGGTCCTCAAAGAAAATTGAATTTGTTCGTTTTCTTCAGAAAGATCTATGATATCATTGTGGTTTATACTCTGATATGAGAAAATGTATGGGCACAAGAAATAATGAACTCCAGAGTATATAATATCATGCACATACATATGATTTGCCTCATCATGGATATTTTGATCAGTGTGGATTGAAGATAGATCTTCTGATAGAATTGAATCTGCTTTCAAAGGAATATTATCACATTGTTCATAATTCAAACGTTCTTGAGGTGTGATATTTCGTGCAAAAATTGAATGAGATTGATTAGTATGTTCAACAAGTTTAAGAAATATATCAAGAACATATTGTTCTTCTGTGTATGATCTATTATAGTTACTGGAAGAAGAAACAAGGAAATGAAAGCATTGTAATAGATCATCTTCAGAAGGAATATATTTGAGGGGAAATCTAAAACAAATATATTTATATCTATTATAAAAATCATCAATCGATTCATTTTCTTGCATCGTAATATTTAATATGCTAAAACATTACTTGTCATACTAAAAAATTTATGTGCTGAAAGGAAAGTTTCAACAAAGTGTTCCCAAGAATGTATGGATTTGTCTTGAAGTGTAGTGCACTATCCTCTAATCTGACCTTTAAACGTAAGAGAGAATAACCTACATAGCTCATTATCATTAGTGATATTAAAATAATTACTTTTGACCAAAAATTGTGAAACATGATTTACATTAGAAACACAACTCTCACTGTCATATGTTTGTCTAATCAAGGATAGGATAGGTTTCTTGAGAAATCCTTTGGTAGGTTCAGGTGTACTAAATGCATGACCCAAAGGATGAGCTGTGACTAAAAATAAAAATTTCCACACAGATATAAATTTGTGGCCCTCCTTCTAGTGCCAAAAATGTTGATGCCTGGAAATGTCCTAGCTCAACACGTGAGAAATTTCCTGGTTAGAGTCCCAATATTTAAACTATTTTCTATTGTT
Organism: Pinus albicaulis; assembly: GCA_034641835.2. Taxonomy (NCBI): domain Eukaryota; kingdom Viridiplantae; phylum Streptophyta; class Pinopsida; order Pinales; family Pinaceae; genus Pinus; species Pinus albicaulis. The sequence goes on from CM076581.1 coordinate 119,279,234, forward strand.
ATGGAAATCCTAACTGGTTCAAATGAGTTTCTAGTTACCCTTGTCCTAGGACTAACCTAAGTTAACCTAGTCTAAGTTAGTATGTACAATATGCACAAGGACAACCTTCAGTGTGGTTATGAGTGATGGTTATCAACATTAACAGATTGAAGGGAGAAATGAGTCATCTATATGATATTGTCTAGGTGAGATGATCCTTTATGATTTGATTGAAACCAGGGCTCAGTCTAGCCACTGTGAGGCCTGCTCCTATGCAAGGAGACTTAAATAATAAAATAACCAAATGAAACTAGTTTTATGATGCAAAAAAAAACATAAAAAGAAACCTATCTTGACTAAGCACAGGATAACCTCATCCCTAACCAAGAGCTACAATGTTATAATGGGAAGGGGAAGAACAATGTTTGATCTTAGGATGAAGATTTACTCCCAAACCATAAATTAATTTGAGGTCTTTTAGTACAAATGTGAATAAAATATTCTTGCTAGAAAACTATCAAGATAACTCTATTCACATACCTAAAATGAGTTATAAAATGAGTTCATTATAATTTACATAAGCATAGAGAATGATCTTCTCAAATCATGTAAGAGGACAGAAGAAAAATTGCTAAAGATAAATAAACACTTATTAATCTTTATCAACAAACCCCATGACATACATATAAATAAAGATAATGTAATATCTCTCTCTATATATATAACCAAAATATTACCATTTCAAAATGAGTAAATTAGAGGTATCGAGACCATAGGGTTGCAATTCTATTTTGTAATCCATCTTTTCACTCTTCTATTTATGGAAAAAGGGTCTCATTCATATATATGTTATGTTATTTCCTTTGTTTTGAGATTGAATTGTATTTGACACTACTCGATAGCGTTATTGAAACTATTTTGTATTTTTCTATGCCATTTTGGTTTCATCTTGTGGAGAGAATTGTATTTGACACTACTTGATAGCGTTATTGAAACTATTTGGTATTTTTCTATGCCATTTTGGTTTCATCTATGCCATTTTCTATGCCATTTTGGTTTCATCTTGTGCCATTTTGATATTCGCTCCACTACCACACTACATATAATGATATTCGCTCCACAAGATGAAACCAAAATGGCATAGAAAAATACCAAACAGTTTCAATAACGCTATCGACTAGTGTCAAATACAGTTCAATCTCAAAACAAAGGAAAGAACATAACATATATATGAATGAGACCCTTTTCCATAAATAGAAGAGTCAAAATATGGATTACAAAATAGAATTGCAACCTTATGTTCTCTTCTTCCCTCTTTTTATGTCGATCTCCTCCTCTTCTATGTTCTCCTCTACCTTCTCCTCTATGTTCCGCCTCCTTCCCCCTTCGTATTTCAACCTCCTTTGACAATCAAGGGAAAGTTTGTTTTTGGTTCCTCCTCCTTAGGTTCCAAGTCTTCAATTATTAACGGAGTTGCAACAAATTTTATCTTAACTAAGCAACAACTTCCTTAATTGATGGAATTAAGGATGATTCTTCATTTGAAAACTATCTTATTATGTAAAGGATTACAAACTTAGTTTGGCTCCAATCTCATTTGTATACCTTTTTTGCAATGTTGTTATTGATGCGGAGGGCCAGTAGCACAATAGCCCTGAGAAAAATAAGATATGGTGATCCTTGTCAACTTTGTTGTTGAAGATTCTTCACACAACAAAATCATGACTGCAATTTTCATACTGATTTCCACGTGGTTTACAGAACTTGCACATTGACCTCATGCATTGAAACCATATTATTATTATTATTTTTCAACCGTTAGAAGTCTTAAGATATCGGGCCTTATGCTAGTAAAAGACTGTAAAAAACTGATTGCTAACATCGAAAAGATAAATCAAGTGCATTTGAAATGAATGATTGGGAATTATCGCGTTATCATAACAGTGAATATGCAGACAGTTTATTGAAAAAAAGTTAGTTACTGAATACACAGACAGTGAATATTGGCAGACAGTGAATACGCGGAGGTAAGTTACTACTGTCATACCTTCTTACGCAACAGTGAATACATAGACAGTGAATACACGGAGGTAAGTTACAGGCAAAATGTTTAGTAGCTTTCATTACAACAGACAGTGAATACCTAGACCAAATCAGCACAGGCGAGTTCCCACGCTCATGAGCCTTTCACTGTGATCACATGTAACACATGTAAAGACTTGAACTCCATCAAAGAACTGGTTTAAAGCTTAGTGCTCAAAGCCCAGGCTCTATATTTCTCTACTTCTAGGGTAAATGCAAGTAGAGCGTGCTATTCAGACACCATACTTTTTTGGACTTACATTCACCGAAGTCTTCTGCAAGTTTTGTGCTCTGCGCTCTACTGGTATTTGGGCTAATAATTTTCATTGAATTTAGCTGCATTCCACGCGGAGGTAAGTTACAAGCCAAAATTTTAGTATATTTCATTACAACGGACAGTGAATACCCATACAACGGACAGTGTAACAAAGGACAATGAACAATGTGGAGCCACTCAGCGAAGTGCCAATTACGACAGTTTGTATGTCAACTATTTGACAAAATTTCCCTGAGAACAGACAACCGGTCTACTTTGAATTACATGCATACAGATTTGAGGATTTTCTCATATTAACATGGAAAGAAAATCAGTAGAAAATGTTGAAAATGGCAAGGAAATATCAAGTTATATGAAAACTAACCATTTAGGTCAAGTCAAAATTGTTTCAACATACAAAAAAGGGAAGTGGATTTGGGTAAATGCAAAGCAATATTGGGGCATTTTAAGACATATACTTGACCACCTCAAATGGGAACAAGGACAAAGAGAAAGAAAAAGAAAACGGGGCCAGAGAAAGAAAATAAATAAGGGCAGCAAAACTAAAAAAGAGTCAACCATTTATAGATAACTGGTATACTTTGAATTACATGCATACAGATTTGAGGATTTCTCATATTAACATGGAAAGAAAATCAGTAGAAAATGTTGAAACTGGAAAGGAAATATAAGGTTATGTGGAAACCAACCATTTAGGTCAAGTCAAAATTGTTTCAACATACATAAAAGGCAAGTGGATTTGGGTAAATGCAAAGCAATATCGGGGCATTTTAAGGCGTAGACTTGACCGCCTCAAATGTGAACAAGGACAAAGAGAAAGAAAAAGAAAATAGGGCCAGAGAAAGAAAATAAATAAGGGCAGCAAAACTAAAAAAAGTCAACCATTTACAGTCCCACATCCACACCTCTCATTTGGTCATCAGATCTATATGTTGAAGAATTGATGAGAGCCAGGACAAGGCTAGAGATTTTGGAAGCCAAAGAATAGGAAAGGGACCACAAAATTTCAGAGATCACATTTGCAAATCGATTTTTAATGGAAGGTAATATAATTTTAAAAGAACAAGTAACAATATTACAAGAGGCTCTAGAAACATGAAAACAAGAATGGAAAAACATGAAGACATCGTGGAAAACCATGACAAGATCAAGGGTAGTAGACAAGGATGTGATAATTCCTAAAGCAACTCAGGTAGATACTCAAGTATCTCAACCAACAAATCTTTCAAAATAGAAGACAAAAAAGAACAATATGGATGGAGATCCAAAATAAATCAAAGATAGAGTTAAAGACGCTAATGGTTACATAAGGACATGGGAAGAAAAAGTTGCAAGTGCTCGTAGAGTACAAGAAAGAGACCACAAAGAAAGAAAAGACAGAGAAACAAAATTTATTATCAGGGGAATATGAGATTATGGGAGGAATGAAAGTACTCTTAATTTGGCAAGGGAATTTCTGAAAGAGAAACTACATTGGAAAGGGGAAATTTTCCAAGCAAAGAGGGTGGGAAAGATATGTGAAGAGAGGCCTCGCCCCATAAAAGTCACCATGGCAACCGTGCATGAAAAACACCATCTCTTGAAAACAAAGAAACTCTTGAAAGGCTCATACTTCTTCCTAGATGAAGGTTTAACCATCAAACAACAAGAGGAGAGAAGGGAAGAAGTGAAAAAATTAGGGCAGCAAGAAATGAAGAGAAAAGGGCATGGTTGTACAATGGTAAAACAATTATTGCAGTGTTTGGGACTCAAGACAAAATAGGGAAGCAAGCTGACAGTAAAGAAAAAACAGAGAATTTGATAATAGGGAGGAAAACAACAAGAGCAACATGGATGGAAAGGGGTGAAGACTCAAAGTTTAGTCTTATGTGTCAAAATGTGTAGCAGTCAAATCCTACCCAGGTCTACCTAAGTTTAGTTTGTTGGAATTGTAGAGGCTATCCTTGGAGGAGGGGACCTGGGTTAGGACCTATTGCGGAAGGTAGAGACATAATCTGTCTCACAGAAACTCATGAACATGATGGTTGCAAAACTCCTGTGTTTTATGGTTATTTGAAATTAGCAGTTTGGAACAAGGTAGCAAAAAATGGCAAAGGGTATGAGGGAATACTGGTTTTAGTGAAAGAAAAGGAAGGTTGTCACATTCAGTTGATGAAAGAAGACGAAAACAAACAATATTTATGGTTCAAAATATCAGAGAATGAGAATCACATAAGAATTACAACATGCTATTTTGCCCCTCAAGTCTCAAAAACTTAAAAAAACAAGGGGATAGACAACAAAGATCCGTATGCAGCTTTAAAGCAAGATATTGCTACGTATTATCAGCAGGGAGAAGTGATTTAATGGTAGATTTTAATGCTAGAACAACAAATCAACAAGCTAATATTCTTTGTTGCAAAGAGGATCATAATCCCATTTGGCTCACTGAAGAGGAGAATCCCCAATGGGTGAGATGTTCAAAAGATGACAAAATTAGCAACCATTTTGGAGAGGAATTTCTTACACGGTGCGGGGCTTTCAACTTAATTATTTTCCATGGTCTAGACAGATGGAAAATTTATGGGAACTTCACCTGAAACACATACAATGGGGCAAGTGTCGTTGATTATGTGATTTGTTCACAAAACTTGATAGAAAAGACATATGAAGTCAAGATGGAGAGCATAATTGGGACTTAAAATCAGACCATAACCCAATTTATATGAAGTTATCATGGGTAGAAGAAAGGAAACATAAGAGAAAAACCCAATGCTCTCGACAATCACTACCAAGGGGAAAATCTTTTCTAACACAAGAAAATTGTACTATCTTCAAGACAATGATGGAGAGATTAATTTAGAAAGAGAAAACAAGCTTCCAAAGCTTCAACAATCATGAGTTAACAAATATAATTCAAAGGGCACTTGAGAAGTTCAAAAGAGAAAAAAATAGGAAATCAGAATCAAACTGTTTTCCTGTAAATGGTTGGTTTGATGAAGAATGAAACACGACAAGGAGAACCTTGAAAAAGATAGGCAATGAGAAGTTATATACGCATATATTAAAAAGGAAAAAAGATGAGTTCATGCAAACAAGGAGAGAAGAGTTAATATATCTAGGCAAGAACAAGAACTTCAACCAAGGAAGAAGCAAATCGAAAATAATATTACAGCTAATCAATGGTTTGAATGTGAAAGACAACTCTATGAGAAAGAATCAGAATAGGAAAGGCAAAAGACTTGGTTGAACTTCAAGCAGGGTATCTAAAATGGGGAAGGAACACTCTTCATGGAAATATTCAACAACATCATTCAACAAGGATTCCCAAGAGACTGGACAACTAGCCTAGCAATACCCGTTTTTAAAAGTGGAGACATTAAGAATCCGTCCAATTATAGAACCATTATGATCAATCCTTTGTTTGCAAAGCTTTTTGACAGCATGGTAGAAAATAGAATCAATAAGTGGGCAGAAGTGAAAGAAAAGAGGGAAAAAGGACAAGCAGGTTTTATGCCGAAGCATTCTACAGTGGATCATGACATCACGTTGAGACACATTACTGAAAAGGTTTGGGGGGTAAAGAAGAAGTATTTTGTTGTTTTGACATTTGAGACAGTGCTTAGAGATAAGTTGTGGCTTAGAATGGAAGAACTTGAAATTCCTTTGCATTATAGAGCTGTTGTCCATAGACTTTATGAAGAGGTGAAAGTCAAAATCAGAACCTCAGCGAGTATTTCAGAAAGCTTTAGAAGTGACATTGGAGTCAAGCAAGGGTGTTCGCTATCCCCTACTCTTTTTGGTTATATACTGATAAACTGGAATAGTGGCTAAATTTGCAAGGTGGGGATGGTGTTCGGTTGGGGGGGTTTGTGATAAAGCTTATTTTATATGCTGATGATCTTGTTTTGATTTCAAAATTGGCCCATGGATTGCAGATGCACCTATATGCCCTTGAGCATTTTTGTAGAGAAGTGGGGATGCAAGTCAATATTAGCAAGACCAAGATAATGATTTTCTCTAATAAAAAGAAGCAAAGTCAACATACGTTCTTCTTTGAAGGCAACATTATTGAAGAAGTAAATGAGTACAAATAGCTCGAGATCGATTTCAACAAAAAACTTAATTGGGAGGGCTGCAGAAAGAAGAGAATCTTAGGAGAGTGGAAAACATTGTATGCTCTTCAAAACAGATGCAGAGAAGCAGAGTTATGGGATTGGAAAACGATTAAAGTGCTTTTTGGACTACTAGTTTGTCCAGTGATGCTATATGGGTGTGAATTGTGGGCTAGCAACATGCCTATCTCAAAATGGAAGCAATTTGAGAAAATCCAAAAACGTTTGATCAAGAGCAAGTTCAAAATAAAAAGTTCGGTACATTATAAGATAATGTTGAGTGAAACAAGGGCAATTCCCATCGAAGCAATTGCTATGGTGCAACTCATAAGATATCTAAAAAGAATTGAGCAAATGGGAGTAGGTAGATGGCCTAATGTTGTCTTCAAGGAAGGCATGAGTGAAAGAAAGAAAACATGAATGAGACAAAACTACACATGGATGCAAAAATGGAATATCTACCTCAATGCTTGTCCCACAAATAGCAAAGAGCTAGAGAATTTTGTTATGGATAAATTTCGTAAACAAGTATGGGGAAAAGAGTTGCGTAGAAAGAAGAAGTACTACATCGAAGAATTCAACCCTATGTATGATATCCAACAAAAAGAGTACATTGGAGCTACCATTCCGTGGAGATCAAAGGTTCTTATTGCTCAATTAAGAACCAACTCGCATCATCTTCGGTGTGAAATAGGGCGGTGGAAAAGGCTTAAAGAAGCGTGGGAAGAATGAGTGTGTACATTTTGCACGTCTGGAGTAGTGGAATTAGAAAAACATTTCAATATGGAATGTGATGTGTTCAAAGACATCAGAGAAAGTTATGGGAATATGTTAGCATCGGCCTCTTGGCATTATCTTTTCAGCGATGAGATAGTTGGAAGGTTGGGCCAGCTCATCATCAATTTGAACAAGAAGAGGACTGAAAAACAAAAGACAAAAACAGAAAACCCATAGTCCCATAGGCTATTTTTAGTCTCGTAGATGTTAAAATTTCATTCATTCATTCATTCTGCTTACTTCCGACCATGAGTGCTATATTACAACAAATGATTTTCATTATTTCTCTCTGAGTGCGCCAATTTTGGTTTGATACCGCAAATTTCATATTTTTTCGTTGTTCATATTCCAATATGCATCTCAATCTTTCCATATACGGTGTTTCATTTGTTTCCTCCTTCGTACGTGATGCAATGTATTTTCTCTTCTTTTTTTGGTATCTGCAATCAATATGCCCATGATCTCGAATGTTGTTTGCATGGATGATGTTTGGATTTCGTTTCTGTGTGTGGATTTTAAGCCTAGATGCCCGAAGGTGGGTTCGACTTCAACAATATTCTTCTGCAAGTGAATTATTATTCTTATGGACCTGCAAACATCCAAAACCGTAATTAAAAAACTCGAGGCCCAAAAGAATTTTCACATTTTGACCATGTTCAAATCGATAACATTATCTTGTAACTTAGCTTGGAATAACCTTAATGAAGGTGTAGACGAGCAAAACCAACGTGGAGTGATTTTGAGAGTCATTACATTGAGCCATTTATTAACCATTACGTTGAACAATTTGAGCATTAAATTAGTTTTAATGCTTTTGGCAATAGAATTGTTTTGAATGTTTCTCTTTTGTATTGAAAGGTTTAGGATGTTTTGGCATTAAGGTAGTCTTAATTCATTTATTTCTTATGAAGAATGTTTTCCTTTTTTTATGACGCTGCAAATTGTAGCATTTAGGTTTATATTACCTGCAACATATTTTGTTAAAATGTTTTATAAATATATTTATTATTATTATGTAAATACATATTTACAAATATATTTATAAACAGATAATCATAAATATAATAATATATCTTAATATTCATGATCATAATATATCAGATATGTGTATATTAATATAGAAATATTATGAAATGTCATGAAGAAGCAAAATCAAGCCAAAGACTAAACAATTCAAAGATAATTCAAGAATACATCTTGCCACGACAAAACCAATGAAATATTTTAAAAGATCTCAAGGTTTACTTTAGAGGCTAAAGTTAAGTAAACTGAATTTTGGAAGGTTGTTGGAGAGCCAACGATAATGGATGTGATCACAACAAGTAATGACGACATGACAAACCAAATGTTGTAAGACAAACCAAACTCAAAATGTGAGGGGATATGGAAAAATGAAACCAATGATGCAAACATAGCTATGAGGAGAGGAATAACAACGTGAAGTGACACAAATGTTGTCATGTGAGAAAAGAGTCACAAAGCAAAAAGCGACACTTTACGTGAACGTGATTAAGGCCAAAAGGAAACTTAAAACAAAATTAGAAACAATTTTACATAAACGGTCCCCATATCTTATTTATAAAATATGGGGGTGTTTTGGCTAAAACGCCTCTATAATTTTGGAATAAATTAGTCTTCAAGATATATTGAAATAGAATGGGATTTTTACATATTTGGAAGAAAATGCATAACAAGGTTTAATAGGACTATTAAAGAACTTCTGATGGAAATAAACCTAAGGGAAGGCTCCCAAAGGTAATTAATTTTGAATGAGGAACTTGAAAATATAATGATATCATGGACTATTGCAAAATTGCATTTAGTGCTTAAGATGTCATGAGCAAGGGTGTTTGGTGAGGGATTCTTAACACCTTGAAAGGAGATGGGAATGGAGGAAGATGGAATAAAATAAAAGGAGAGAATATACCTAAGGTTAACCTTATAATCAATGAAGAGTTAAACAAGAAATGACTATGATAAAGGTGAAAAGGTAAAGGTGGTTCGAGGAGGTACATCTATAACGGGTAAGACCAAGCCTTGTTTCATTACAAGTTGAAAGTGATCCAAAAATCACTAGAAACAAAGGAAAGGTCCTTGGAACTAAACTTAATGAAGTGGTATATAATGAACCCATGCTAACAATAGAAACAAAATCAAAAGTATGGCAATAGATACTAATCCTCCTTCTCTTAACTTTAATAATTGTAAATATCAAAGAATAATAATGTAAATAATCTCACCATGGACTAAAAGGACAAGGAAATTTCACATATTCCCTTACTTTATAGTATCCTAATAATCTAAACCCAAAGGAAATCCCAAAATATTTTGAAAACAACTATGGATAGTAATATAAAGTCATCGAAGACAAGAGATTTAGGTGATAGTCCTCCTAGTTCTATTTCAAATCCTTGCATGATAGGAATAAACAAACCTAAGATATTTCTTAAGGCCAAAAAAGGAGAGGAAAAATCAAGAGAAGAGAAAATTGAAGTGGGGTTGGCATTAAATCCTTTGAAATGAAGTGGAGTAGGTAGAAAATATTTTACATTGTTAGTAAAAATAAATGTAATGAAATAAATCCTAGAAGGAAAATGGCATACCTTTAAGGGTGTCCTTACAGTATGGAAAGCCTCAGTGAAAATTAAACCATGACCATTCTCTCTCTAAATGTAAGAGGGGTGTATCCCTACTCTCAAAAAAAAATATCTCTCAAGTATATGATTACTCAAATTAAGTTAGAGGTGATTTTTCTACAAGAAACTATTTGTGAAGGGGGTAGAGTGAAAGGAATTCTCTCAATTTCTTGAAAGATTGTAATTTGGTTACCTTGAACTCCAACAAGAAATCCGGGGGGGGGGGGGGGGGTAGGTTTATAGGCTAGAACTCCTTCTTTAATTTCATAAACCCATATTCTTTGAATTTAGATCTATTAAATAAGCTTAGTTTCATGAAATTAGGAAAGTCCTCTTTAATGCTTAATATATGTGCGTCATATGAGGAGAGAAAATATTTTTGGGACAATTTGGATTTACAAGCATCCTTAATGAAGATAATTTAATTCTAAGACAGATATTAATTTTACAATGAGAATAGAGGAAATATGGGGCTTTAGTTTTGGGACAAAACCTTTATCAAATTATTTTATCCATTTGTTTAAAGATTCAAGACTTTGTGATGTTGATTCAATAAAGATAGTTCTTGTTGCCTCAAAATTTAGCATTCCTTATGAGAGGCATCACGTGGCAAGAGCTAGACTCAGACACAACAATGAGGTTTTTTTCATTGTTACCTTAACACTACACCTCCTGCTCTTTAGTGGAATTTCACCACACGGGAGGTTTCCCAATATAAATCACCTAAAAGGTCTTCTTAGTCAATAGGTTCAAGGCGAAGTAAGTGAATGGATTAATTAAGGTAATTCTTATTTGGATTAGGTAACAAATATTTATGTCAAGGAGCAATGTACCATAAATTAAGCCTAGATAAGAGTACTTGAGGCCTAGGATTTCAAGATATGATTCAATAACAATGCATCTAGGCATACAAGCACAAGAAAAAGGTTTAATTAAAGGTATGATGTACAAGAAGTTATGGTAAACCTTCAAGAATCCCTAGGTTGAAACCCTTGTGTAGAAATAGAGTTTTATGAGGCCCTAAACACTACAAGGAAAATACCCTCTAGTGGAGGTTATAAAGGAGGTTTTTAGTGTTATAAAATTTTCCAAAATTGTCAAAAAAACATTTGCTACAACATTCGTTTATGGTTAGGGAGGTTTTGGTGGAGCTTTTAATGGAAATTCAGCACAACTAAAAAAACTGGGCAACCAGAGGTTATTACGGATGTTTTTCTCATCGGTGCACTACTAAGGTTTCAATGCACCGGTGCGTGTCATCTAGACGGTGGCCTCGGGGCAGTCGAAGGTGCATGCACTGGTCCGTCAAAGTATAAAATCGCACCGGGCACAATTTTGGTGATACAACTCACGAGGCTATTCTAATTGGTCTTGGGATTTGTGCGGTGCCTATATGTTGTGAAACCAGCTCCAAAAATAGAAGAAAAGAGATGTCAATGCCTTAGAAATAAGCCACTTCGATGGGGCAACCTCCAATACATTACATGAATGAACAATTATTGGATGATACAAATGACAAAACCTCCTTTCTATATATATGAGTCCATGGGGCCACAATGTAATCCTAGTGGGGCCACAATGTAATCCTAGCCAACCTAACAATAATAATTTAAGGGCACAGTAATAAAAATATGGGGATTACAGGGGTACAAAAATAACAATAAAGGGGGTTACAATAACAATAATAAGGGACTGTATTAGTAATATAGGGACCTAACAGGCTCCTCTCCTTCAAAAAAGTGTTGTCCTCAACACTTGAGTTTCTCCGGGTGCTTTTGTATAAACTTCTCATCCTCCCATGTAGAATCTTCAGTGGGTAAGTTCTTCCATTTGATGAGATACTTTGAAATTGATCGATTTCGTAGTTGTTGAGTTCTTGTTTCCGTGACTGCTTCAGGTTCCAATATGGTTTTTCCTTCCTCATAAAGTTCTAGAAATATTGTTTGAACTGGAATTTTGTCCCCTATAACATTTTTTAAGCATGAAACATGGAAAATTGGATGCACTCGTGAAGAAGCAGTAAGCTCCAATTTGTATACCATAGTACCAATATTTTGCAAAAACTTGCAAGGACCATAGTGCTTTGGCGATAATTTATTATCCTTCTTAGCTTGCTTGAGGGACATTTGTTTGTATGGTTGTAGCTGTAAAAATACCCAGTCTCCCACATCAAAAATTCTCTCACTGTGATGTTGATCTGCCTGTTGTTTCATTCGATTTTGTGCCAAATTTAGTTTATCCTTTAAGATTTGGAGAACTTCTTGTTGATGCTCGATGTGATCCTCCACTGCTTGAACCCTATCATTTTTCCTTAAAGAAGATGTGATGGATGGTGGATGATATCCATAAAGTGCCATAAATGGGGTTATTTTTGCTGCAATATGGAAGGACGTGTTATACCACAATTAAACGAGAGGTAACCACTTGAATCATTATGCTTGCTTATCAGATAGAAAACAATGAAGATATCCTTCCAAAAATTTATTCACTATCTCTGTTTGACCATAAGATTGGGGATGATAATATGAGCTATGAGCTAGTTGAGTACCCAAACAAGAAAAGAATTCCATCCAAAAATTTCTTGTAAAAAACGGATCTCTGTCACTTATAATAATCTTTGGGTTTCCATGTAGCTTTTGAATTGTTTCCATAAATGCAGTAGCAACCGTACTCTCTTTAAATGGATGAGATAATGCACAAAAGTGTGCATACTTGGTAAGTCTATCAACTACCACCATGATGACACTCCTTCCTTCGAACTTAGGTAAACCTGCGATAAAATCCATTGAAATCTCCTCCCAACGTTGACTTGGAATGGATAAAGGTTGTAGAAGACTCGAGGTCTTAATTGTCTCAACTTTATTTTGCTGGAAAACCAAACATTCCACCACAAAATTTTCAATATCAGATTTAAGGCCATCCCAAAAAAATCCTTTCTTCACCCTATGGTAAGTTTTTAAAAATCCCGAGTCCTAACGGAGAAGTGTGCAATTCCAAAATAATATTTTGTTTTAGTTGGAAATTTTTGCAAATATATAAGTGATCTTTGTACCATAAAGAACCATTTTTCCAACTAAATGTATCAGATGTAGTAGGATCTAGTTGAAACTTTTGAATGAGAGCCCACACTTCTTCATCCTTCTTCCATTTATCCCTTGCTTTGGTTATCAAATCTAGTTGGATAATTGAAATGGCACAAAGAAATGCTTCCACCTCTTCATCCTTTCTTGAGAGTGCATCTGCAACAACATTTAGATTCCCTTTTTTGTAGACGATTTCAAAGTCATAACCCAACATCTTTGTGACCTATTTTTGCTGCTCTTCTAAAGATAGTATTTGTTCCAAAAAGTGTTTAAGACTATCATGATCAGTTTTTACCTTGAAGTGTCTTCCCATTAGGTAAGATCTCCATTTCTTTAGTGCATGAATTATTGCCAATGTTTCCTTCTCATAAATAGCCTTTCGTAAATACTTTCCTTTGATTGAAAAACTTTCAAAAGCAATGGGTATTCCTTCTTGCATTAAAACAACACCAATTCCATTTCCTGAGGCATCACATTCCACAATAAAGGTTTTTGTGAAGTCTGGCATAGCTAAGATTGGTGCTAGGCACATTGCCTCTTTAAGATGTTCAAAGGCCTTAGTTGCTTCAGGAGTCCATGAAAATGCATCTTTCTTCAATAATGTTTTTAGAGGTGCTGCTATTCTCCCATAATTCTTAACAAACTTGCGATAATACCCTGTTAACCCGAGAAATCCTCGCAACTTCTTTATGGTTGTGGGGACTTTCCATTCCTTAATAGCTTTAATTTTGTTAGGGTCTACCTTAACACCCTCGTGAGATACAATATGACCCAGATATTCCACCTCTTGTACTCCAAAGAAACATTTGGATGTTTTTGCATATAATTGTTTCTCCTGCAATAGTTTGAGCACCCTGTCAACATGTTGAACATGATCCTTCCCAGACCTGCTGTAGATTAGTATATCATCAAAAAATACTAGCACAAATTTTCTAAGGAAGGGTTTGAAAATGGAATTCATCAACCCTTGAAATGTAGAAGGTGCATTGGTAAGGCCAAAAGGCATGACCAAAAATTCATAATGACCCTCATGAGTTCGAAATGTTGTTTTCGGAATATCTTCAGTCTTCATTGTAATTTGATGATATCTTGAACGAAGATCCAACTTGGTAAAATAAATTGCTCCATGTAATTCATCCAATAATTCATCAATCACAGGAATGGGAAATTTATCTTTAATAGTGTGCTTATTGAGCTCCCTATAATCCGAACACATGCGCTATGATCCATCTTTCTTGTGCACTAATACTACTGGAGCAGAGAAATAACTTTGACTAGGTTGAATTATACCAGCCTCTAACATTTCTGCAATCACACGTTCAATTTTTCTCTTTTGGACATAAGGATATTTGTAGGGCCTGATGTTTGGAGGAACACTTCCTGGAATCAAATGAATAGCATGATCATGATCACGAATAGGTGGGAGTCCTTTGGGAGTATCAAACACCTTGGAATGATTGTCCAAGAATTTTTGGAGATCTGGAGAAATAGATGATTTTGATGTTGGAACTTCTAGTGAGCATAATTGTGAAATTACGCCCCTTTGTTCTTTCTTCAGAAGCTTTTTCATGAAATTAGAGCTTATTATCTTTCCTGGCTTCCCTGCGATACCCCGTAATTCGATTTCCTTTCCTTCCGAAATTTTTTTCAAGAAAAGTTCTTGAAAATTAAAAGCTACTGTACCCAAAGATTGTAACCATTGTACTCCTAGTACAACATCAGCAGCTCCCATTGGGATGGAAAGCATTGGACTATTCAATACATATTCCCCCATGGCTAGCTTGATATTATGAAATTTTCCAGAGCAATTTATAATTCCTCCATTTGCAACCATCACTTGACATTATGGTGCTAGGTATAGGAAACAATTCAATTCCTTGGCTACCTTACAATGAATAAAATTATGGGTACTACCCGAATCAATCAATACTATTACCTTTTTCTTCTTGATATGTCCTTTTATCTTGAGAGTTTGAGGAGTGGTAATTCCTGCCAATGCATTACATGATATGGTCAGACTCATTTCTTCTTCTTCTAAGGTTTCTTCCTGGGGTATATCCTCTACTTTTGAAGTTTCTTGTTCATTTTCTTCCTCCTCTTCACAATCTATGTAAAATAATTTCTTCTCAGCGCACTTATGACCTTTAGTGTATTTGCTATCACAACTAAAGCAAAGCCCTTTTGCTCTTTTTTCTTCCAATGTTGTGGTGTCAACCTTGTAGGTTGTGGAAGTCTAGGAGTAGCAACACTTACATCTTTGTAGATGTGAGTGGTAGGATTCCTTGTTGCCATAATTTTACATTGAATTTTTCTTGCCAACCTGAATGCCTTCTCCAATGTATCAGGTTCCCAATTGCGAAATTCACGTTGGATGTTATCCTTTAATGTCCCTATGAAGACATCAATCCTATGTTCCTCTGGAATATCAGTTACCCTTATATTCAATTTTTGGAAGTCCTCAATGTGCTCCACCACTAAACCCTTTTGTTTGAGATTTATCAATTGGCTAAAGAAGGTGTTTCTCTTTGTATCCTCACCGTGTGCTATCATTTCCTTCGTAAAAAATTATTTAATTATTGATTTTTTCGGAAACAAAGCTATCGATACCTACTTCAAATGTATTTTGTTCTAAATGTAAAGTTTCAATGTGTACCTTTTGTGTTTTTTTTCACATTACAGAGATCCAAATATTGCTCCATACGTAGTATCCATGTTACGGGATCCTTACATCAAACTTCCTCTTATCCCTTATTTGGAATATGGTGGTTCTTCAATCCAAAATTAGATTTTATGAAATCACAATTAACATTTATTTCGTTCTCATCATGAGTTTCCTCTACTATCTTTTCACCATTAAGAATCATTTCTTGTATCAACTTTATCAAACCTTCGATGTCTGCTTTTAGATCATTCTTCAATTTTTCCATGTATTTCATTTTTTATTCCATTTCCTCCATATTAGCTTCCATGCCATCCATCTTAGCTTCCAAACCATTCATCTTAGCTTCCACGCCTTTCTTCAAACAATCCATCTTAGTTTCCACGCCTTTCTTCAAAACTTCCATTTCATTTTTTGTTGTTCTTTGCGAGAGCGAAATTTGTTGCACTTGCTCTTGTAATTTTGATATGTCATGTTGCCATTCTTCGTCTTCATGAGTCATAGTAAAGCCTTCTAAAGGCTTAATGGGTGTTGAATTATTTTTAGGGGCCATTTTAGAATCCAATATTGATATCTATTCTACAATATGCCCTTGCAATCAATTCAACTTGATTCTTCAAACAAGACTTATGCAATTCGGAAAAAAAATACACCTTTTCTTGCTTTTGAGGAGATCGATATTATTGAATTATATCTGTGATTTCGGATCTTCAATATCTAAAATTTAATACTAGGGTAGCCCTATGAATCTATTTCAAATGCCACGGGTCTAACACAGTTTGGATTCTTGAGCAAAGTTATGTCCAATCTCCCACAATAGCCTGGTATGGTACAAGTACGATAGAGAGAACATGTATACGACTTGCCACGTGTCATTTTCTCCTTCGACTCTAAAATTGATAAATAGGAAATTAAAGTATGTGTGCTTGAACCACTTTTTACATAATTCCATTTCCGGTGCTCGGAGAGAGTTATGAATACTATGAATATTTTCACGATCAGAATCTTCTGATAGAGGTCAGAAGCCTGAAAAATCCTAACTACAGACTATATGCGAAAATATTGCGAACCAAGATTTGAAATTTTGTGATGATGTTCCTTAGGATTTTGGCTTCATGCCCTAAAATGTTTAGGTTATAAAACTTTGTAGACAACACATTATAGAGAAAATTCCACGATGACCTGTTTGGAGCAGCGAAACCCTAGAATCCAAACCTCTGATACAAAATGTGAAACTAGCTCCAAAAATAGAAGAAAAGAAATATCATTGCCTTAGAAATAAGCCACTTTGAGGGGGAAACCTCCAATACATTACATGAATGAACAATTCTTGGATGATACAAATGATAAAACCTCCTTTCTATATATAGGAGTCCATGGGGCCACAATGTAATCATAGCCGACCTAACAATAATAATTTAAGGGCACAATAATAATAATATGGGGGTTACAGGGGTACAACAATAATAATAAGGGGGTTACAATAACAACAATAAGGGACTATACTAGTAATATAGGGACCTAACACTATAGGTCATCTCAATGCACCGGTATGTAGACTTTTAGAAATGTACTGATGTGTCGTATCAGACAAACACACCGAAATTTGTAATTGGTATTGGTATTTGTGTGGTGCCCATACATCGTACAAATGCGCTAATGCGTAGTCTCACATAAATGCACCGGTGTGCAATATTACACAAATGCACCGATATTTTTAATTGGTTTTGGTATTTGTGCGGTGCCCATCGGTCGTTAAAACACACCGGTGCGTTGCAACATACACACGCACCAGTGTACAGTAACTGACAGTGACAGTGACAGTGCAATTATTGTGATTTTTAAAAATTCATTATTCATCAAAAGTCGACACATATATATCATATAACAATATTCATATTAATTAAATTTTTACTAGTGCATTTGCATGTGATGTTTGGATTAATTTGTTATATCATATCATCAAATTTCACATCTCTTCATTATAATATTTAATCATCCATAAATTTAATCAGTGGTGTTACATTTCACAACGACAATGGAGAATGCAATAGAATAAATTAATATATATATATATATATATATATATATATATATATATATATATATATATATATATATATATATATATATATATATATATATATAGTCTTTTACATACAAAATGGGATAATTATTGGTATCCCTTTGTCTTTCAATTGGGACACTATGTCCATTACATTAAAGAAAATGTCTGATTTCACAGACAAATATTTCAAAAAATACAATGCCTTGCTTTGATATCCAAACATAGTGATCATCATTCTTCACTTGAACTGCTGTCACTGCTAGAGCTACTTCCATGACTTGGGTTATTTTTAGAAATGTTTTGTTTAAGGTGTTGATTGTTTCCTTCTTCTTCACCTTCCATCTACAAACATAAAAATAAACTATAATGAGTGTATATACATTGGTGAGAATAATGAAAATTGCAATATTAAATAATATACATCAATGTAAATCGAAAAGAAATGACGTACCATAGCAACAATTGACTCATAAACTATACACATTCTTTCAAAACCATGTGCCATGCCATCTTTCAAGATTTCATCTATTGGCGCAATTCCATACTTTGTTTCCTTCAAGTTTTATACCCCATAACAAATCATATATTTAATAAAAAAGTTTTTTTTGTTCTATTAATTATAGACAGACTAAGTAAAACAAGATCAATAGATGCTTACAAATTCCACAATTAATTTCTGATATGCCAACATATACTCACAACCCATATTTAACCCAATCTCAATCAATTCATTTGATGGTTCTTCTTTGAATGTTAGCACCTGTTTGAAGACAGTCAATGATGTTTTTTGTAAAACAACTTAAAAAATACAAAAATGAAATCTAGTTAAGTTGTTATAAGGAAGTAACAATTACTCACAAACTTATATATCAACCCTTTTCTTCCTTGTCGTCTTATTTTATGTGCTAAATGGGTTCCATTTTATTTTCTTTTCTGCAAGAAAATACTTGAAAATTAATATTTAATGCTAAATTGTTTATTTATTGTACCTAATGATCGAAAAATTCAATGATTACATATTACATTTGAAGCACGTTGTTGTTGAGATGTCTCCTCCTATGATGCAATTTTGTCCATTTATTTGACCATCTCCTTGTACACCTTTTTGGACATTTCTACTGGCATATTTCTGATATCAGCTCATTCATCTTTTGAGATTTTCATAATCTTCCTGAAAAATGTAACATGACAATAAACGATTTAATTTTTATATTGATATATGAAAAATAAATATAACAAAAGTGATATTTATAAATAATTCTAGACAAACATTTAAAGGAATATTACTTTTTCATTCCTTCTATTTTGTTGTTGTACGTTTTTTCTATTAAAAGTTTGACATGTCTCATTGACCAATTCTCTAGAAACTCTTCCTGTAGTTTAGATAAAATTTGGTTCTTGGAATCATTGGATTGATTTTTTTATTGTAAGTGGAAAGAACGTCTATACATTTGTTCCACTAGATCCCTCAAACTTTTGTAAAAGTTTTTCCCCCTTTCGTTAACCTCCAACACCACTCCAGATGAGCTAAGGAGAAATTCATTTTCATTTGCATGTTGTATTTTTTTTCTTTTATAGAAAAACATTCCTTTTCTGAGTTGTTGGTCCTTGTAGAACATTAAACATATGTGAATTAATATATTGTTTGACACAAGTTATCTAATAATTTTAAGTATATTATTAATGAAAATTAAAAAAAGAAACTCATATTGGATCGATAGTATTTATTCATTCACCTGATTCATCCTTTTGCAATTTTTCCATCAAGATTTTACACTCTTCTGGTCCTAGATCATAAATAATCTTATCGAGCTTCATCATTTTGTGGCTCTGCATGATACACAATAAAAAATACATATTAGTTAAACTTACATATAGTTCAAAAATAATATTTTTTGTAAAGAATTTACAAAGAACTTGCCTTTTTTGCTTTTCTTGATGTGTTACCAATTTTTTTGTTACTTGATCTCTTGCCAGTCATTTCGTTATCAATCTGAAACTTGTACCATATCATTGATTAATATATTTATAAATAAATTGTTAAATTTTTAGGTAAAAAAAAAAAATTCTGAAGAAACTGGTGCGCCATTCATGGTGTACGCATCGACGTCGGTGCATGGGGGTCTTATAAACGCATAGCCCAAATAGTGTAATAGATCGTACGGTGCTCTATGTCAACAAGGAGCACTGGTGCGTTAAATGTTAACCACCACAACGATTAACACAGAGAAAATAATAAAAATCGTCCAGTGTTAGTTTTTGTAGCATAAACGCCCTGCGCAAACAAGGGACCACCATATGGTTCTCTCTGTCAACTAGGAGACCTGGTGCGATGCGTTATATGTTACATTGTGCACTGATTAACACAATAAAACAATTTTTTGCGAAACAAAATGTTCACGGTCCGCTATAATGAAATAGCGCACCGATGCCCTATTTTACATATGGCGCACTGATTAAAATTTTTTATTTTTTATTTTTTATTACATAGTACTTTCGCGGTGCGCTGGGAATATACAGTGCATCAGTGTGTTAGGTTATGCAGGGCACATCGATAAATAAATAAATATTTTTTTTCAATAATTCATGCAAGGGCCGACATGGATTGGGATCCAACTATGCATGTCGTCCCATGGGTAGGATGTCAATCTTATCTTGATGATGAACCTTGGTAGCTGGTTCGAAACGTCGATGGAAGAAAAAAACACACTCAATGCGATGGATCAAGAAGCAATTTCATTAAAAAATACAAACCCTATAAATCTAAGATGAAAATTCTTAATTCTGAAATCACATAAACAGGGAGAAGAAAGGGTAGAAATAAAAAGAATGAAGGATTTAAGGTAAAAATGGATTTTTTTTCTTTTCTTTTGTTTCTGAAAATGAAAAATAAATTGAATTTTTTTTTTTTTACTTCATAATAAAACTGCAGAAAAAAAGTAAAAAAAATAATCAAATTTAATCATGAGATAGTTTGAAATTCTATTCTACAGGGTTTGAATCACCGAGGTTTGGAATTCAGTTTGTCTGAATACTTCTGTTCGAACGTATTTCGCTGCTCCACAATGCTCTCGTGCTCTCTTGCTCCAAGTATGTCTCTTGCAAATCTCTGGCTGAATTTTTTTGCAAAAAAAGTGAAATAATGAAAAGTGTTTAGTATTTAAAGAGTTGTTTTATGAAATTAGATTTTTGAAATATTTTTCCACCCATTTTTCAATTTTCCCTTTTTTTTCACTTAAACAAAATAGAGTTGCACTTTTTTTATTTGTGGTTATTTGTCACCGATGCGCCACTTAATATCACCGCACTGATGCATCCATTGGTAACACGACACCAGTGCGTAGTAACTAAAACTCACCAGTGTTCAATAACTAAAAGGCACCAGTGCGGTTATATGTACATTAGCACCGATTTGCGATTAAGGCATCGAAATTAATTTTAGGTGTGTACACCAAAATTTAGTGAAATCCAACCATAGAAATTGAGAATTAGAATTTTGTTTATTCTTGATGCAAATATGCAATTAGAATTAGAATTTTGTTTATTCTTGAGAATTAGAATTGGATAAATTCTTGATGGAAATAACTATTCTTCCAATGCGTTTTGTTTATTGCAGGAGGTCCCCACTGATTATGTGGATAGAATGCAATGTGGGGTGTGTGAAGATGCAATACTACAGGGCCCAAGTGGGAAATTGTGGCATGTGAACCTGTGCTATGCTAAGATGTGGGTAGTTTTCACAAATGGTTGGAAAAGTTTTGTTTCTGAGCAGTTTATTGAAGTTGGAGATATTTTAGTTTTTAGACATGTTGGAAATGTACATTTTGCTGTGAAAATATTTGGGGCATTTCGTTTCAAAGCTACACCTCTTCTTCTTTCAGAAAAAGAAACTTGAACCTTTCCACAACCTGCAACAAGAAAAGGTGCCAACAGGAGCCTTTGACATGCATATCTATTTCTTCAGTTGAGGTCTTGAAGGAATTGATTATGGCCAGTCTACTTCGCTGAGGAATCTGCTTGAATTTTCTTTGGTTCTACCGAAGGGTGCAGTTACTAACAGATACATGATTGTAAGCTCCCTCCAACCCTCATTAAGTTGTAGAATATGGATAAAACTCCATATAAATGCATATCATTTGCGTAAAATGCCTCGAAACACAGAATGGAGTGTTTTCTTGTTTGAAAGATGTGTGTTATTATGGTGAAAGAAATTAGTCTTTCTATTTTGTGTTAATATGGTGAAGAAATGGAATAGTGCTAAAGTATATGACAACAGTCTTCAATCATATTCTCAAAACATATGGGTTCTTTGTTAAATGCATAGATATAATATTCGTTTATATCGCTGCTAGGAAAAATTCAACTGAAATACCAATACGACAGGGTCGGTATTGTCTACTATCCCATGAACCCATAAACCCCACAAAAAATCTCAAAAAACTTTTAATAAAATGCAAAATAGTCCAATTTTATTTTATTTTATTTATTTATTTATTTTGTCTATTGCATTCGTGACACTTAAATTCTTCTAAAATCTGTTCATGGAATTAGCATCCATAAGAGGCAACGCAATGGTAATATACTCAAATTCTTCTAAAATCTCTTCAATGGAATTATTGCATGTGAAATGGTACATGTGTTATTAATTCATCAATATTTATACTTTTTAAAATGGTTTTTTATAAAGAAGAGGACTTAATTACCTTATACCTTATAAGACTCTTTTTTTTTTCGAAACATTATAATATGTATTTTGAATTAATGTTAAAATCAATATTTTACTTGATAATTTGCAATTATGTTGATCTCAATAAAAATGGCGTACTGTATAAAGTTATTTTTTTGGTATGTAAGATCATAATAAAATAATGATAATTCTAAAGTACATGAATTTATTTGCATTATTTTCTAAAATTTATTATGTTACAAAAATTCATATTATTCTAGATTTATTATTTTACAATTATTTACAATTTTACAAATTTACAAATTTAAAAATTTTAATAAAATCATTTCACATTAATACAATTAAAATTTTACAAATATTTTACATACAATTACAATTTTACATTTTCACATACAATTACAATTACAATTAGAATTTCAATTACAATTTTAGAATTTTACATACAATTATAATTACAATTAAAATTTTACAATTACAATCATTTCACAGTAATACAATTAAAATTTTACAAATATTTTACATAAAATTAGAATTAGAATTAGAATTAGAATTACAATTACAATTTTACAAATATTTTACATACAATTACAATTACAAATACAATTACAATTTTAGAATTTTACATACAATTAGAATTAGAATTACAATCATTTCACAATAAATTAAATATTACAATTACAATTAAAATTTTACAAATATTTTACATACAATTATAGTTAAAATTACAATTTTACAATTTTAGATACAATTAAAATTAAAATTTCAATTACCATCACAACATAATATTTAATAAATATCATGGTCATTTAATATTAAATTAATTAATAAACATCACGATCATGATAACCATCATACAAACATCATATTCGACTAAAAAACACATTCAAACTCGCTAACATCATCGTGATCATGATCATCTAACAAAACACAATTAGCATTGTATAACATCATCACAACAAAAACATCAAATATACATCTCATGTCAAATAACTCATGCTATCACATACACATCTATCTGCAAGCTGCACATTAAATGAACATATCTAACATGACCTAACAATATACACATCATGATGATCACTAACATGTAAATTAAGTACAACTACAACATGAGCATAAAATACATGGACCATATTTATATACATGTAAATTAAGTACAAGTGCAACATGAGCATAAATTACATGGACCATATATGTGTGTGTGTATATATATATATATATATAATTGAATAATGTCAAAAATATACAACTGTAATATAAATGTCATGGATCAGCTGGTGTTACATCATCAATAGGAGTACTAGTCGAGGCTTGCTCAGTCAATGGTGCAACCTCGATGGTCGATGGTCCAGCCTACTCATGATCATGAGTACTACTGGATGTTGCAAGCTACTCACTGGACATGGCTGATGGTCCAGCCTACTCTCCATGATGACTGCTGCTAGATGCTAGTGGAGGTTGTTCATCTGGTGCGGCGCGAGGTGAATGATCATCAGATGATGAGTCGTTGCTCGTAGACTGTCGATCACGTGCTGCGTCTCCACCACACCTATAACGTGCAACGGTCCTCCTCAACCACATAACTAAGGTCGTAGCTCCTACGACATGCCGCATTAGGCTGTACATGTCACGTGTCATGCCTCTCCACATATGTAACAACCTACCATCGACTTGTATGTCTCTCATATTAGCAGGCCTAATGCCCGCCTCAAAAATCAATACAGTGAGTTGGTCGCCCAACTCCATCCTGTATCTGCTATCAAACCGACTGCACCTAACAAAAGGCGGTATCGGCGCACCAACAAGAGCAGGTCTCTCTGTGTTGAGATTGCAACAAGATGATGAGCTTAGTGGAAAGGAGTCGCCTTCACTAAGTGGGCTTGCAGGCTATTTTTGGCGCAAAGTCTATTTTTAGACTATGTATATTTTTAGACATATGGATCATGTTCTATGAGTTGCAGGATGCTATTTGTGGATGGTTTGTGAAGTCGAAAAAAATAGATGGACTTCTATTTTTAGACATATTGGGCGGAATCTATTTTTAGATTTCCAGTCTAAAAATAGATATGTCAAATATTATTAGCTCTTAATAATATTTAGACTCTAAACATTATCTTATTCTCTTGGAGCACTTCAGTTAAGTGAACAGATGTGGCACAGGAGTTGATAGAAGGAATTACTTTATTCCTGAGGGTTATGTGGAGCTATTGCATGGATACTTCAGTTAGAACTCATGTGACAGAGTTTGGTGGAGTTGATTGAGGAAGTTAGTGGATTTGTATTCAGTTTAACTAATCTAAACAAAGTTGAGCTATTTGTATTCAGTTTAACTAATTGATACAATTAGTGAGAGTGGTGTGAATTAATGATTAATTAATTCACTAATTATAAACTCATAAATCAACCAAAGAATGCATTAGTTAACTTCAGTGCATGGAAAATTTCAGTGGAGACCAATGCAAGAATAGGTGAAAGAGCAGGTTAACTATCAGTTGTGACTATACTATTGCTATTTGAAACACACAGATAGGTGGAGAAGCCCATGAGGATTGTGCAGTTCAAGCCAGGTGGTTTATCTATTTAATGAAGCCATCCCATAGCATTGAAACACAATAGAGGCTAGCCATCAAGTGGAAAAAGATTGGAGCATGTGTTTTGCTAGATCTAGCTTGATAGTGTGTAGCAATTGAGGGTGTGCATGAGAGCTTGTGAGGAGCTTTTGTACTATGATTGTTACATGATCTCCATGACATATAATATACAGATAGTTGGGGTTTTCAGCTTTAAGCTTTCCCATTAAATACTATGTTCATATGTGTGATTGTTTGTGGTTTTAATGCATGCATGCAATTGATTTTATTTCCGCATGTGATGATCAATGGTAGAAGAGATTCTGTATTATGCATGAAGCTAAAATAGTGTGTGATCAGGAGAATCTCGGTGAATAATATATCAGTTATTAAAATTTCTACATGGTATCAGAGCGATATTGATCATTGGAGCAATTGCAAAACATTGAAGCGGTTGAGTTTTGAGCTGGTGGAATTCGAATTTGCAGCAGTGTTTTCTTGGTGTCGAAGTTGAGATGTCTTTCAACGGATTGCGATTGGAGTATGCCCTTGAGGGCAGATCAAATTATATTGCATGGAAGGACAGATGGAAGTGGTGCTAGATGAAAATGGGTTGAAGGAGTTCATAGATGTTGAAGTCCCAAAGCCTACTTCTACTGATGCTGCCGTACTTGACGCATGGAAAAAGAAGACAACAAAGTGTCGAAGGATTCTGTTGGAGGGTGTGAAGGATCACATAGTGTCCAGCCTTCATGGTAAGGCTTCTCCATTCTTGATGTGGAAAGCCTTGATAGATTTATTCCAAAGCAAGAGCGACCAGAGGAAGTTGGCGCTCAAGGACAAACTTAGGAACATAAAGATGGAGAAAGGCGACAGTATGCCCAAGTACCTCACGAAGTTCATCCAATGCAGGGATGAGCTGGGAAGTGTGGGGGTGACTGTTGATGATGAGGACTTGGTGAGATTGGCTCTCCTTGGGCTTCCGAAGAGTTGGCATTCCTATCAGGACTCTGTCAATGGTCGGGAGAAATTGCCAGGATGGGAGCGACTTTGGTCGGATCTTGTGCAAGAGGAGATAAGGTGAAGTACCAGGGATGGATCTTCATCAAAGAACTCTGATGAAGAGAATTATGCTTTGGATGCCAAAGCAAAGAAGGGGAAGAGAAAGAAAGCTTCTCAATCCGGTGCGAAAGGCAAGAAGCAGGACATGTCCAAGGTGAAGTGCTTTCACTGTCACCAACACTGACATTATGCCACAAATTGTCCACAGAAGAAGAAAAATAAGTAGACTGCTGGGACTACAGCTGGAGAGGCCTTAGCCTCGCAGTTTGAGCTGGATTTTTTGCTGATCGCATGCTTGGTCTCAAGTATGACAGGATCAATGTTGTTTTTGGATAGTGGTGCATCTTTTCACATGACAGGAGATCGAGATTTGTTTACTGATCTGGATGAGAAAGATCTTGGAGTGCACATCGAGATGGGCGATGATGGTAGATACAGTGTGACCGATATCGGTAACATTTCCTTTGAGAGGGAGTCTGGTAAACCCTTCAGATTGAAGGAAGTGATGCATGTTCCAGGATTGAAGAAGAATCTTATCTCTATGGCGATATTAGAAGACAAGGGATATGATGTTGTCTTTAGAGAGGGAAAGGCTTTCCTATGCAGTAAGGCAGCTGGTGAGACCCAGAGGATAGGGGTTCGAGTTAAGAACCTTTATCAATTGCAGGTAGATGGCTATGCAACAATGGCAGGCAAGGCAGAAGGAGTGGTGAGTCGGGATGATGGCGAGTTGTGGCACCAGAGATTGGGCCACCTTCACCATGGATCTTTGAAGATACTGCAGCAGATTTCTACTGGGCTTCCTAAGGGTACTCTTGCGCAGTCAGATCAGTGCAAGGGAAGTACCTTGGGAAAATTTGTGAAAGCCACATTTCACGAGAAGGGTAGTCACGCCACGATGATCCTTGAGAGAATTCACACAGACGTTTGTGGACCTTTCTCAGTAGCTTCGACAGCAAAGCACAGGTACTATGTGATATTTGTTGATGATTTTTCTCGGAAGTGTTGGATCTTCTTCATGCAGAAGAAGAGCGAGACATACTCAAAGTTCTGTGAGTTCAGGGCGCTGGTTGAGAAAGAATCGGTAGAACTGAAGGCTCTAAGGAGCGACAATGGTGGTGAATTCATCTCCGTAACCAAGGACGTTGCACAAGTGTATGAATTAAGACCACTTACAAGACCTTTACAACCTGGCGTTGCATTGAAGCCAGCGAGCGAAAGAACAGAATGATCGTGGGTGCTGCACGGGCGATGTTGCATGATCAGGGCCTACCCATTCACTCGTGGGCGGAGGCATGCAATACTGTAGTATATGTGCAGAACCATTGTCCTCACAAGATACTTGGCATGAGTACACCCGAGGAGGTGTTTTCTGGTAAGAGGCTTGATATTTTCCATTTGAGGATTTTTGGTTCACCTGTTTACATTCATGTGACGAAGGATGCCAGGAAGAAGAGGGAGCTGACCGCAGAGGTTGGGATATTTTTGGGGTACACCGATACGCCCCACAACTATCGTGTGTATTTTCCGCATACGTAAGACCGTTGTGCGACGATATCAAATTTCAGAGGAAAGCCATGAAGTGTTCACTGAGAGGGAGCCACACTCGTATGCAGATGAGGAGGAAGAGCTATTAGTTCCCAAGTCCTAAGGATGAGTCTCGTGATGTGGATCAGCCACAAGATGAGGTTCATGGAGTGGAAGAGACTACTTCAGTGGGGCCGCTAACCGTCAAGGTAAGGAAGCACACTCAAGGTAAGCCGAGCGACTGCCTACGTAAGGTCAGAGCACCTACATCACAACAAGCAGTATCAGAGACAAACACCTAATCAGACATCGGATACACACGGCGAGCAAGTGTATCGTGATAGAGCCATCCTCTTTCGAGGAAGCTGTGGAGGACCCCGCATGGATAGATGCCATGGTGGAAGAGTATGATTCGATTGTTAGAAACAGTGCATGGGAGATTGTCCCGAGACTAGAAGGGAAATTAATGGTGGGTTCGAGATGGATCTACAAAGTGAAGTAGGCAGTTGACGGGAGTGTGGAGAAGTACAAGGCAAGATTTGTTGCCCAAGGGTTTTCACAGATAGAGGGGATCGATTATGAGGAGACCTTTGCACCTGTCGCAAGGTATTCTTCTATATGGATGATTTTTGCTCTCTCAGCGCAGATGGGGTGGCATATTCATCAAATGGATGTGAAGACTGCGTTCCTCAATGAATTGATTGAGGAGGAGGTGTACCTAGAGTAGCCCGAAGGTTTTGAGATCTTCAGCAGCGAGTCACATGTGTGCAGGCTCAAGAGAGCGCTGTATGGGTTGAAACAAGCACCTCGTGTTTGGTACACACGGATAGACAGTTATTTCACCGGACTTGGATTCTCTAAGAGTGAGGTTGATCCTAACCTATACCAGATTGTGGTGGAGGGTAAGTTGCTGATCATTGTAATTTATGTAGATGATTTGATTTTGACAGGTGATGAGTTGTTGATACTCTCATGCAAGGAGGATCTTGCAAAAGAGTTTGAGATGAAGGACTTGGGCCTCCTTCATTATTTATTGGGATTGGAAATTTGGCAGCGCAGTGGTGGACTATTTGTTTCTTAGGGTAAGTATGCCCAGGAGATACTGGAAAAGTTCAACATGCATGGATGCAAGCTTGTTGATAATCCTCTTCCTGGTGGATGGAGGAAGGAGGATGCTACTTCGACAGAGGTAGTGGATGCCACTGTTTATCGACAGTTGGTGGGGTCGCTTATGTATCTGGTCAATACACGACCTGACATATGTTATGCTGTGAACCAACTTTCACAAGCTATGGTTAAGCCTACCAAGCTCTTTTGGAAGGCAGGGAAGCATGTATTGAGATATCTCAAAGGCACATTGGGATATGGATTGTGGTACAGACAGTCGGATGAGGTGAAGCTATGTGGCTTCACGAATGCAGATTGGGCAGGGAGCCCAACGGACATAAAGAGCACATTTGGAGGGATTTTCAGTATCGGGTTGACAGCAGTTTCTTGGTACAGCAGGAAGCAGAGATCCGTGGCACTCAGTTTAGCAGAGGCCGAGTATATGGCAGCGCGTTTGGCTGCATGCGAGGCTATATGGATGAGGAAGATCCTGGTCAGGTTGTTCAGTTCACACTTAGAGCCTACTGTGATTTCTTGTGATAATCAGAGTTGCATAAAACTCTAGGTTAATCTAGTATTTCATGATAGATCTAAACACATTGACATCCGGTATCATCATATCAGAGATTGTGTGCAGCGGAAGGTCATGTTACTTTCATACATTCCTATGGAGGATCAGGATGCTGATATCTTGACGAAGGCGCTCACCAGGAGAAAATTCGAATACCACAGGGGCAGGATAGGGGTTGCAGATAATCCTTATCTTGTTGAGAGGGAGTGTTGAGATTGCAACAAGATGATGAGCTTAGCGGAAAGGAGTCGCCTTCACTAAGTGGGCCCGCAGGCTATTTTTGGCGCAAAGTCTATTTTTAGACTATGTCTATTTTTAGACATATGGATCATGTTCTATGAGTTTCAGGATGCTATTTGTGGATGGTTGGTCAAGTCGGAAAAAATAGATGGACTTCTATTTTTAGACATACTGGGCGGAATCTATTTTTAGATTGCCAGTCTAAAAATAGATATGTCGAATATTATTAGCTCTTAATAATATTTGGACTCTAAACATTATCTTTTTCTCTTGGAGCACTTCAGTTAAGTGCACAGATGTGGCACAGGAGCTGACAGAAGGAATTACGCTATTCCTGAGGGTTAAGTGGAGCTATTGCATGGATACTTCAGTTAGAACTCATGTGACAGAGTTTGGTGGAGTTGATTGAGGAAGTTAGTGGAGTTGTATTCAATTTAACTAATATAAACATAGTTGAGCTATTTGTATTCAATTTAACTAATTGATACAATTAGTGAGAGTGGTGTGAATTAATTATTAATTAATTCACTAATTATAAACTCATAAATCAACTAAAGAATGCATCAGTTAACTTCAGTGCATGAACAGTTTCAGTGGAGACCAGTGCAAGAATAGGTGAAAGAGCAGGTTAACTATCAGTTGTGACTATACTGTTGCTATTTGCAACACACAGATAGGTGGAGAAGCCCATGAGGATTGCGCAGTTCAAGCCAGGTGGTTTATCTATTTAATGAATCCATCCCATAGCATTGAAACGCAATAGAGGTTGGCCATCAAGTGGCAAAATATTGGAGCATGTGTTTTGCTAGATCTAGCTTGATAGTGTGTAGCAATTGAGGGTGTGCATGAGAGCTTTTGAGGAGCTTTTGTACTATGATTGTTACATGATCTCCATGACATATAATATACAGATAGTTGGGGTTTTTAGCTTTAAGCTTTCCCATTAAATACTGTGTTCATGTGATTGTTTGTGGTTTTAATGTATGCATGCAATTGATTTTATTTCTGCATGTGATGATCAATGGTAGAAGAGATTTTGTATTATGCATGAAGCTAATATAGTGTGTGATTAGGAGAATCTCGATGAATTATATCTCAGTTATTCAAATTTCTACACTCTGCACCGGCCTCTTGATGATCCTCGACATCTGGCATACACTGATCGTCATCAGGATCCACACCTGGATCATGTGGTGGTGCGAGCATGTCCTCACCATAAAAAGACCCAATGTATGCAAAATATATACAAGTACACAACAATAATTAGACAATTTCATTACATAATTTAATAAAAACAAGTTAAAGAACATGTTAGAATAAATTTAAATAAAACAGTAATATTACCTCTATCATCCGGTGGCTCATCATCTATGAAGAGGATGTTGGCACACCCTCACCATTCCAAACTAGAATAAGGATAGGGGACCATAATGAAGGGATGCTCGTCAACACTAGCTAGAAACTCCAGTGCATCATGCGATATCCTCACTGGAGACACAATCTTGCCCCTCTTGGGCATCATCTTCCCCCACATGTGCATTTGTGCCTCGAACATCGGCCTATGAGGCTGCCGAAAAAATGTAGGCCTCGTCTCTGGAAACCTCTCAAAAAATAAATAAAAAATCTCTGAAGCAAAAGGGAAGTTGACCCTCCCTTGTGCATGAGCACGACATCTATCCAAGTCTGTATAGAATTTCCACAAAGAAATGACAGACCACATGACAAGTCATGGCTTCTGTACTTAAGAATTAGCATAATATAGAAGTGAGTAACTAATGTGTTTCCCATCACCGATGTTGTGTGAAATGGTTGAAATAAGAAGTGAGAGGCACCTCACCTCCTGATTACCAAATGCACCAATATGTAACTGACCTTCAGAGACCTGAAAATCTGAAGGAGACAATATATCTGCGCTAATGTATCTCTGGGATTACACCAACTGACTCCTTTTTGCATAGCCAACTGGAACCTCTGGGAAGAAGGGAAAATCCACCCCTATCCTCGATAGCCCTGTAATGAAATACATGTCCTCCTCAGTGGGCGTGTACCACTAGTTAGGACCAACCCGGAAAGCTTGTCGGTGGGCATTCCACCTGTGGATAAGATGTCTCAAAAACACACCATGGCCCTTTAGGGAAGTAGCCTCCTCATATAACTTAAGGAGGCCTACATTACTTAGGAGCTCCTGGGTATCTACTATAATAGGGTGAGGGTACACATCTCTCTCCCTCTCTCGTGCCTCCCACAGGCGAACCATGTCATACTGCTCCACCTGTTGTTGCTGTTGTTCCCCCTCTTCTCTCATTTCACGTCTCTGAATGATTGATATATTAAATAATTTTTTTTTATTAAATTATACATGTATTTAGGAATATACATATATAATTTTTTTGAAAAACAAAAAAAACAAAATAGTTGGCGTGCCACAAAAAACAGGCATGCACTGATTCTAGTGCGTCTTGTTTTTGTCGTGCATCGGAGGTGGTGCACCAGATAATATTCAATGCTCTAGAGGTGGTGAACTTGAAAATTTTCAGCGCACCGTTGACTATTTATGATGTCAAGAGTGTGGTGCATTGACTAAAATCTACGCCCCGGGGCGTATATTTTGGTCAGCACACCAACCTCCTGACATCATTACATAGTCAACGATGCGGTCTTTTACCAAGCCGCATCGTTGAACCTGTCAAAATGCAGAATGCAGTGTGCTAACAAAAATATCCACCCCGGGGCAGATATTTAAGTCAACGGACCACATTTCCGCTATTCCACATGGTCAACGGTGTGACTCGGTAATCAATAGCACCGCACTTTTAAAAAAAAATTAAAATGACATGGTGTGCCTTCGGTACCACCCTGGAACTGGTGCGGATACTGTTAGCACCGGTTGTTGTGCGGCTTGTAAATTTACAGGAAACACCGCGAACCAGTGTGAGCCGAACGGCTCGAGCACACCACGTGAAATTTTTTTTTTTCTTTCTTTCTTTAAATGGTTAATTTTAAGGTAATTTGAAATTCTAATCCGCTAAAAGGCTTAATTATGGAAAAAGAAGAAAAATACCTATACATTTGGCTGTTGAGGAGGCATATTGGCTGTAGAATTTACAAAATAAAATTTTCTCACCGTTTTGCAAAATTTAAGTTGGAGATTTGTGGGAATGCATAGCATCAGTGCGTGCAATGGGTGCAATGGGAGCACCGATGTCAGGGCGGCTCAAACAAGGATAAAATGCACCGGTGCTTAAGAGCTCTGGAGCACTGAGAAAAGTGAAAAATGCGATTTTTTGGTCGTAATTTATTATTATTATTATTTAACCCTGTTCCGGCGTGGGGTTTTATAGGCACACGAGGGCGGTTTCTGTTTTGGTGTGGGGTTTTATGATGCACCGGTGCAAAATCTTTGTAAAGCACCGATGTGCAACAATAATAATATGCGCTGGGTTGGTTTGTATGGAGCACATGGTGTCCAATGTGCTAATGTTTTTTGTGCACTTGTGCTTTCTCTTGTTGAATGCACCAGTGCGGTTTAGGTTGATAAGCGCACCAGAAGAAAAACATCCGCAAAAACCTCCACCCGCCAACCTCCTCTAGTAACCTCCGCTAGAAACGAATGTCTGGGGTATTTTTATAAGGGGTTCCTAAAAAACATCCACTAGATGGTCTTTTCCTTGTAGTGAAATTTCCTAGGGTTGATGATGTCAGTCCTAATGAGTGAATTTCCACAATGAACAACTCTAAATTTTGAGTTTGTGAGGTAAAAAATGGTGAAAACATGTCGAATTAGCTCCAATGCTTCAATAGCTCAGGCCCTAGTTGAATTTATCCCTTACCCTAGCCCTAACGACTTGCCTTGCAGGGCTATAAAGTTAAGATACAGGAGACAAGGTAAAAAAAATTAAGATTTTTTATCATCATGGGATCTTAGTGCCTTTCCCTACTTGGGTGATGGAGTCTTAGGGATTTAAACCATAGAGATATAAAAAATTTTCATGTAGTAAGGGGGGAAACCCTAGTTTTCACTTCTTAACTTTAACTATCTTTCCATGAGGGGATAAATTAACTGGAAGAATGCTCAATAAGAGTTATTCTATGGACTTCAAGGAAAACAGATTAAACATGCAACAATTTACTGAGAATTTTCAATAAAGATTTACATTTAGGCAAGGAACAAATAGAGAACCTTAGCAATATTTCATTACAGGTAAAACCATAAAATATATGCAGTAAATATTCATAAATTCTCCAGGAACATGCATGCTTTCAATCCCAAAACGATGTCTCCAACATAAAAACTAATCTCCAATAGCCAAAATCCACTTAAGATTACATCTCCACAAGTAGAAAAGTACAATATGCTAAGTCTAACTCTTTAAGAGAGGCCAAAATCCATGAGTGTGATGATGAAAAATGAAAGGAATCAGTCCTCCTCCTATAGGAGGTTTATCACTTCTAGTAGTCCACTAAAATCCCCTGAAGAAGTATAATTTTGACAGACAAAAAGTAAGATGGGTTACAAGTCAATCCAATAGCTAAAGAAAATATGTCAATAAATGACAACAAGTGTGAATTTTAAACCCTCAATAAGCATTATGTCATTCCATTTTAGGGCTCAAAATGAACCAAAGGTGCAATGGAAGGGTTGACTGAGTCTCCAAGCATTATGAACAACATTAATTTGAGTAAGGATCCTCAAATCAAGCCTCAAAGCATCTTCATGTATCCAAAATCCCACTTTGGGAGCCCTGTGGCATCTCTATTGATGTCATCTAGACAACGTGGTGTAATATTTCTCCAACATTGGGGATCTATGAAGTGCAACAAGCCATCCTAAATCATCCTTAGGGATAATCATCCTCATCTGAGCTTTGGATCAAGGCATGACCATCAAGTAGTGCCAAGGCCAGCATGGGAGCATGTTGGGTGGACTGGTACATCATCAATAATCTTCAATGCTAAGCACTATGATCTCAATGTTTTGACATATGAGGGTGATTTGGGGTGTCCATCAATCTCTAACATCATATAATTACCCAATGCTTTAATATATAAGGGCAACACTGCATATGTAAGGTCATCATGCTCTCTGAAAGTATGGTATAGCCTGAGAATCATGTGGAGTAAGAGTGGAATATTTTTCCCTCAAGGTTTCAACTTCTCTATGCAGGATGACCTGGAAAAACCATCTAAAACTCAAGTGAAAGAAACCATTCATTAGATATAATAAACATTTATGCATCTAAGTGGACCATACTTAATTATAAAGGGCATAATAATACTTCAAATTAGGTTCACCTTCAAATATCTAACTAGATGAAGTCCCATAATGGTGTTCCCTACTTTTGTAATATCAACCATATTAGGTGATTCCAACCCCCAAGGGGGGATGAAATTTCCAAGGTTAACCCTTCAATCCATAGGTGTTAATGAGAAAAGGTGGCAACGAAAGAAAATGACTTCATGGCCATGTGCCATGGTCAGGGACTAACTTATGAGAGTCCAAATCTTAATTTTATATATGTAATATAGGTATACATTTTAGAGGCATGAGTTACCCCTTTCCTTCGCCTAATTTTTGCACCCCTCTAGTGCGCTTTTTACTTATTTTTGACAATTCTTTAACTGGTGCATAACTCAAGGGTCAAATATTGCTCTATATGTTATAACATTTATTTTACCCCTTAATATGAGTTGATTTCTCACTCATTAGGGTAGGTTCATGTAATGGTTCCTCATGATAAGTTGGGGCATCAAGTACTCACAAATTAGGTGATAGCTAATGAGGGGGGTAGACCTCATGCTAAGTTTTGTCCCAACCATATTTTTCATTTTGACTTTTAATTTTATTTTGTTGTAGCCATCTTATGTTTTTTAATTCTTTTAGCTACATCAACCTTCGAGGAAATTTTTTTCGTCCCTACTCAAGGATATGGATGTATGAGTTTTAAATCCCAATGAACCAATCATAATTAACCTGAAGGGTTGAATTGGTATCAAGAGGATGATGAAAAATGTAAATATGGAATGGTAATGGAATTTATACTTCAATCCAAGTTTCCCAAGTAGTGACATTCCTATAACCCTAAGGTCTTATGGGAGGTTCCACTAGACTAGAGCTAAAGACTAACCCCCTGGTAAGGTGAGATAACAAGTTCTTTATATTCAATATTGGTCAATCACCAGGTCACCCCTTTTTCCATGTTAAAATGCCAAAAATATTGAGTAAAATCACTCTATTTCAAAATGGTTAAACATTTGTCGAGTGGTATCCCACCTTTATTCAATAAGAATGTTGGATAGTGAGAGGTGCATATGGTGGAGGAAACTATTATATCATCATTTTTAAGCAATGTGTAGTGTTGTTTGCTAGCTAGATATCTAAGATAGGAGAAAAAAATTCTCCTATAGGGTTAACTATATTGGTGGGTAACAATTCAAAAATAGAAAAACTTTAGAGTGTGAATTAAAATGGTTTCTAATAGATTGGATAGTTTCATATAGAAAAATTGGTAATTGAGGAGGTAGATTCCATTAAATATTGGGTTGGAGAGGGTGGATCATCGAATCATCTTCCAATACTTTTATAGATAGAAAAGGATGATAACAAATCACTTGGCCTATTTAAATTCAATCCTAAATGTATTGAAATGATGACTTCAAGAATGTGGTTACTGAGTATTGAAATGGGTATAATTAGCAAATGGAAATTTTGCTACATTTCAAATTGTCTAAAGTCTAAGGAAATCTAATAAAGTTACAAGAAATTAGAAAATATTTAATTTTCAAAATTCTCACAAAGACTTATAGGATGTTAAAGATCAAGTAAATCTACTATTCAACCAAAATTGTAGTGGAATTTTTTTTTTTTAATATGGAAAGAGGGCACTAAAAAATTTAAAACAGAAGAAGAGAAAATTGGTGGAGTAGTGATCCAGACTTATGAAAGAATGCAATAAAATACAGAAATACACATAAACGTAGAGATGCAGTGGAAATAACACTTCATTTCATTAATATCAAATAACTGAAATATACTTACATACAGAATGGAAACAAACTAGCTAGGGCACTGGTAGTTTATCTCTGAGAAGAGATGTGGCTACTACAGGCCTATGAAATGTGTTACAATGAGGCTAAAGGGCCTTTTTATTATTTAAAAACATAGGAAAACCCTAACCCCGAGAGATGAAATGCCAAGAGTTTGTGGGCCTCGTTGGGGTGAGTTGGGCAACCAATTTCCTGGGGTCGTAACTTGGTCATATTATCTCAGTTTGGCACGTATGTTATATCATCGAAAATATCTCTTGAGTACTAT
Source organism: Pinus albicaulis (assembly GCA_034641835.2). Classification (NCBI taxonomy): domain Eukaryota; kingdom Viridiplantae; phylum Streptophyta; class Pinopsida; order Pinales; family Pinaceae; genus Pinus; species Pinus albicaulis. The sequence continues at coordinate 119,315,965 of CM076581.1, forward strand.
AGGTTTTGCCACAAGCCCATGCCTATGTCCAGGGGTCTGCTGCAAACCTAAAAAAAACGTCGTTTAGGTGGTCAAAACTGCTTCGGAAGTTCAAGACCCGAAAAGCTACTAAAAATAGTAAATGCTGCTATAAAAAAGGAAACTGATGAAACTGACTGGAGGTCTAGGTGGAATAAGTGGGTGGAAACCAATATCCACCTGGATTATTCCTCCCCCCTTAGGAAGCAATGGTCCCCATTGCGTGCAGAGCCTCCATGAGGTGAGGAATTTTTCGTTGAACCTGGTCCCTAGTGAACCACTTTCCCTGGTTGAGGAGTTGGCCTGCTTTGACAAATCGATATAGATGGATCCTCTGCTGACGGATGTTATTGATCTCTGTGTCCATGATTTGATTAGTTGTGGCTTGTTCCATGCATTCTGGGTTTAACTTGTTGGTGTGAGTTGTTATGCCATGTTTGATGTGTCCAGTAGAGGTGGAAAGTAGGGTTGAAGGCGGTCCACATTGAAAACTAGGTGCAGACCAAGGAATGGTGGAATACTGAGCTCGAAGGCATTTTTCCCAACAACCTTGGTGATGGTGTATGGCCCTTATCGGAGTGGGCATAGCTTGTGGTGGGGTCCAATGAGGCGCTCCTTCTGCAAATCTAGCCACACATTGTTGCCCACTTAGAATCAAAATTTTCCAATATGTCATGAAACTATTGGCATATGTGTTGAATGCGCTCAATGAAGTTGTTTGCCTTGTCAGCTTCAGACTGGACATGAATCGAATCTGCCTAAGCAGCTGCAAATGGCATGGTTACGTCAATGGGACATAGTGGTTGGAATCTCAAGCCCACTTGAAAGGGGTTATGGCCGGTTGAGCTATGGAGAGCTCGTTTATAGATGTGTTGCACATAGGGGAGGATCTCATCCCATTTGCGTGGAAGATTTGAGTTGTACATGTGTGGAATGTGTATGATCATCCTGTTGAAAATCTCTGTTTGTCCATCAGTTTGGGGATGGAAAGTTGTGGACTTGGTGAACTTGGTGTCCAACATCAACCAGAGGCTGGACCAAAATGTACTGAGGAACTTGTTGTCCTAGTTTGATATCATAGTCTATGGGATCCCAAAGTGTACCCACATTCGTTCAAAAAAGAGTTTAGCAGTGGATTATGTTGTGATATTCTTATTGTAGGCCACCATAATGGACAACTTCAAGAATTTATTGATGACCACAAAGACACAGTCATTGCCATGCTTAGTAGAAGGAAGGCCTGACATGTAATCCATGGAGATGGATTCCCAAGGTGACCTAGGGGTAAGAAAAGAAGTATAGAGGCCTTGCTTCTTGATGGTCGGTTTAGCAATGGCATAGAAAGTGCAGGATCTGATGTACTTCCAAACATCATGTCGAAGGTTCGGCCAATAGAAATACTTCTGCAGTACTGCCACTATATTATCAACCCCAAAACACCCAACGACTCGACTGTAGTGTGCATCCCAAACCATCTTGGCACGTTCACTTGAAGGAACACAAAGGTGTCCCAGGTGACATAGCAGTGCATCCTGGAGGTGAAAATTTTCAACTTGCTTACCCTCCAAGAGCATCCTGTATGTGTGGCCGAATTCAGGATCACTTTTGTAGATAAGCGACCAGTTGGAAGTCTCATGCTCACAAGAGTTGAGCACAGTGGTTAGCACCACGATCGATGGTCAGCTCACGTAGTCTGCAACATTATTGGTGTTTCCCTTCTTGTACTTGATGTTCAAATGAAACTGTTGCATGTATGAGGACCACTTCTGATTGTGATTGTTCTGCAACTTCCCTTATGTATGTATGAACTGCAGGGGTCAGTGGTCTGTGTGGATGACCATTTCCTTCCCAAAAATGTAATGGTTCCATTGTCAAAAAGCATGTACAATGGAATATGTCTCTTTGTCATAAGTGGGATACTTTTGGACTGTGTCGGAAAGTGTCTCACTGTGATATGCCATTGGATGCCCCTGTTGAGTAAGAACTTCCAAAATATCACAGTTAGAGGCATATGTATCGATCTCAAATGGTTATTGCAAGTTTGGTAATGTGAGAACTAGGGTAGAGCAGAGGCGATGTTTCAACTCTATGAACGCCTTTTGTTGAGATTTAGACCAAAATAATTTTTCTTTCCCTCCTCTCTTGGTGACTTGACTCAAGGGCCAAGTGATATGAGAGAATCCCTACACGAACCTGTGATAGAAATTGGCAAGAACCAGAAAGATGCAGAGCTTTGTTAGAGTGGTTGCGGCTGGCCAATACCGAATGACTTAGATCTTGGTTGGATCAACATGCACCCCCACTCATCAATAATGTATCCCAGATACTAAACCTCGTTCATTCCAAAAGTGCACTTTTCCAAATTGGCACACAACTTGTGTTGCCGCAATGTTTGAAGGACGTGTGAGATGTGGTGGAGGTGCTCTTCCCAAGTTTGGATGAAGATTGGGATGTCATCCAAGTACACAACCACAAATGAGTTGGCAAATGGCCACAAGATGTCTTCCATCAGCCTCATGAAGGTTGTGGGGGAATTCGTCAACCTGAAAGGCATGAAAAATGATTTTAAAAGGCCCTCCTTGGATTTTAAGGCAATCTTCCCGACATCAGAGAGCTCGATTGGTACCTGGTGATACCCGAATTTCAAGTCAATCTTGCTAAAATTTGTTTTCCCCCTTGGTTTGGTCCAGAAGGTCATCAATCTGTTGGATTGGGTACCTATTCCAGACAGTGATCTTGTTCGGCGCCTGATAGTCAATAAAGAGTCTCCAAGTCCCATCCTTCTTCTACACCAACATGATTGAGCTCCCACAGGGTGATGAACTCGGCTGAATGTGACCTTTCTGCAGCAGCTTCTGAATCTGACTCTTGATTGTGTCATTCTCCATAACATAGTGCTGATATATTGTTCCATTGGCCAATGGTGCACCTGGGGTCAGATCGATGGAGTGATTGACCTGGCAGTGTAGGTGCACTCCTGTGGGTGAGGTGAAGATGTCCCCGTACTCCTCCATGAATTTTTCCATCTGTCGTTGTAATACAGAGGAGCCATGTCTAGAGGTCATGGCCATAATATTCTTATTTCCCTGAGGAGATCATCAGGAAAAAAAATTTACCAGTTTTGGAAATGAGCTTATTACATTGTTTAGCAGTAACCAAAGAGATGGCGGTAGGTAGTGCTACCTCCAGTATCCTACACAAATTATTCCCCAAAGCAGTAATAATAGCGTGAGGTCTAAACTCATACATAGCATGTCACTTACACAAGTATGGTTGACCTTACCTCACAAACATCAAGAGGAGCAATGTCACATAATACCTCATCCGTGAAGGGCTTGATTTTGTAGGTAAGGCGAAACTTCTGGCTGACATGGAGATCCCATCCTTGGTGAAGCCACTCGATGGTGTATCGTTGTGGGTGTATTGTGGTCGACACCTTTCTCTTGCTTCTAATTCAGAGATCCAAAGTCTCACTTCTTCTATTTGAATTTCTGCTCAATCTTGGCAGCATACTGGTATGCTACACCAAGCGAGGAGATGTCAAGGAACTCCATTTCCTCTTGATGTATCTGTGCACACAACTACGGTACTTCAACATCAATTTTTTTTTTGAATCTTTGATACCCAACTTTGTGCACAGGGTATGGAACAAATTTGTCATCTCATGAAAATCTTGACCCCTTTGGTGTCGCAATTTATTCCCTTGCATGTACTTGTCCTCATAGCTCCCCACAGGATAATATTTTTCCTTGATCGTGTCTCGAAATGAATCCGAAGTGGGTGCGGGTGAGAACAAAGAGATTTCCCTCTCGTCCTTTTGCTCACTGTAGGTTTCCCACTAGTCCTTGACATAGGGGGAAGCTTTGAGGAGTGTAAAAGTAATTTTTTCCAGGTTGAAAAAGTCATGAATCGAGAAATATCATTCTAATAGATTCAACCATATATCTACTACGTATGCATCTATTTGACCCTCAAATATGGGAATTTCAAAGTTTACTTGCACCTTAAAAGGAGTGGCGCCTCCAAAGTGGTTGCTGGATGCAAATACTCTGTCGGTTGGTAGTCGTCGAAGGATTTGGGAAAATTTATCCATCATCGCATTCCTTTATTTATCAAAGGTCTCCTCGAGCAATATTTTGATAGGATCTCCTGCTCCCTCCTCTTTATTTTCTTCCCCCATGGGTGGTTGTCGAGGTTTGTGAGGATAATCTTGCAAAGGTTCAACCAGATCGAGCCCTAACTCCTTATACCTCGACCTTGTTGGGGACAGGCAAAGAAGGATCGAGAAAGAGCAGAGTGCTCTGATGCCACTAATTCGGACTTATGCAGGAACACAATAAAATACCGAACTACACATAAACATAGAGATTCAAAAGAAATAACACTTCATTTCACTAATATCAAATAAATGAAATATGCTTACAGACATAATGGAAATAAAATAGTTAGGGCGTTGGTAGCTTATCTTTGAGAAGAGATGTGGTGGCTAAAAGCCTTTGAGCTATGTTGAAATGAGGCTCCATGATATTTTTATTATTTAACAACATAGGAAAACCCTAAAAAACCAAAACCCTAACCCCAGGAGATGAAACACCAAGATTTTGTGGGCCCCATTGGGGTTAGTTGGGTAGACAACTTCCCAAGGTTGTAACTTGGTCATATTATCTTTCTTTGGTGCGTACGATATATCATCGAAAATATCTCTCTGAGTACTACAGGTTTTTTCATAGGCCCGTAACTATGCTTATGGATATAAGCCTACTACAGATCTCAAAAAAATGTCGTTTAGGGGGGTCAAAAATGCTCCGGAAGTTTAGGACCTGAAAAATGCTAAAAATAGTAAATGCTGCTATAAAAAAGGAAACTGTTGAAATTGACTGGAGGTCTAAGTGGAATAGTTGGGTGGCCACCAATATGCACCTGGATCATTCCTCCCCCCTTAGGAAGCAATGGTCCCCATTGCACGCAGAGCCTTCATGAGGTGATGAAATTTTTGTTGAGCCTGTTCCCTGGTGAACCACTTGCCCTGGTGGAGGAGTTGGCCTGCTTTGACAACTCGATATAGTTGGATCCTCTACTTGCGGGTATTCTTGATATGTGTGTCCATGATCCGATCAGTTGTGGCTTGTTCCATGCAATTTGGGTTTAAATATTTTGGTGTGAGTTGTTCTTCTAGGTCAGATGTTTCCAATAGAGGTGGAAAGTAAGGTCGAAGGTGGTCCACATTGAACACTAGGTGCAAACAAAGGAATGGTGGAATATTGAGCTTGAAGGAATTTCCCTTACAACCTTGGTGATGGTGTATGGTCAATATTAGAGCAGGCATAGCTTGCAGTGGGGTCCAACGAGGTGCTCCTTGTGCAAATGTAGCCACACTTTTTCTCCTACCTGGAATTTGTGTGGCACCCGATATTGATCATTTCGCTACTTGTACTTAGCATTGGCTATGTCAAATATATCATGAACCTATTGGTGGATGTTATAGATGCGCTCAATGATTTTTTTTCACCTTGTCAGCTTCAAACTGGACATGAGACAAATCTTCTTGAGTAGCCGCAAATGGCATGGCTACGTCAATGGGACATAGTGGCTGAAATCCCAAGCTCACCTGAAAGGGGTTGTGGCAGTTGAGCTGTGGAGAGACTGGTTATAGTTGTGTTGTACATAAGGGAGGATATCATCCCATGTGTGTGGATTCATTGTGTTGTAAATGCGCACAATGTGTACGATCATCCTATTGATGACCTCTGTCTATCCATCAGTTTGGGGATGCAAAGTTGTGCACTTGGTGAGCTTAGTTTCTAGCATCGACCAGAAGCTGTACCAAATTTTACAGAGGAACCTATTATCCTGATCTGAGATGATAGACTATGGGATCCAAAAGTGTACCCTCACTCGTTCAAATAAGAGTTTAGAAGTCACTTCTGCTATGATATTCTTCTTGTAGGCCACCATAATGGCCATCTTCAAGAATCTATTGACGACCACAAAAACCCGAAATGTAATCCATGGATATGGATTCCCAAGGTTAGCTAGGGGTAGGTAGCGGAGTATAGAGGCCTTGCTTCTTGATGGTCAGTTTGGAAATGGCACAAGTAGTGGAGGATCTGATGTACTACCTGGCATCCTGTCGAAGGTTCGACCAGTAGAAATACTTTTGTAGTACTCTCAATATTTTCTTGACCCAAAAATGCCCAGTGACCCGACTATAGTGCACTTCCCAAGCCATCTTGGAATTCTCACTTGAAGGAACACAAAGGTGTCCCAGGTGAAATAGCAGTGCATCCTGGAGGTGAAAATTTGGAACTTACTTACCCTCCAAGTGCGTCTTGTATGTGTGGCTGAATCCTAGATCTCTTTTGTAGAGAAGTAGCCAGCCAGAAGTCTCATTCCCACAAGAGTTAAGCATGAAATTTAGTGCCACAATTGGTGGTCGGCTGAGGCATTTTGTAGTATTATTGGTGTTTCCCTTCTTGTACTTGGTGTTCAAATGAAATTTTTGTGGGTATGTGTACCAGATTGGAGGTTTCTGTGGTGTATTTTTTCAGATGTAAAACTCGAAATATCCACAATAGTCATTTTTAGTCTACGTTTCGAGTCTAAATCAAGACTCAATGGCCAATGATGGTGATAATTCTCCAACTTCCCTTGTGTTTGTATGAACTACATGGGTCAGTGGTTTGTTTGGATGACCGTTTCCTTCCCCAAAATGTAATTCTTCCATTGTCGCCAAGCTTGCACAATGGAATACAACTCTTTGTCATAATTGGGATAATTCTGGAATGTGTCGCAAAGTGTCTCACTATGATATTCAATTATATGCCCCTATTGAGTAAGAACTGCCCCAATAGCATAGTCAGAGGCATTTGTCTTGATCAGAAATGGTTGTTGCAAGTCTAGTAATGTGAACATTGGTGTAGAGCAGAGCCGAAGTTTCAACTCTACAAATGCCTTTTGTTGAGATCCAGACCAAGAGAATTTTTCTTTCGCTCCTACCTTGGTGACTTGACTCAATGGCCAAGTGATATGGGAGAATCCCAACACGAACCTGCGGTAGAAATTAGCAAGACCCATAAAGTTGTGGAGCTTTGTTAGAGTGGTTGGGGTTGGCTAATCCCAAATAACTTGGATCTTGGCTAGATCCACATCCACTCCCCACTCATAAATAATGTACCCCAAATACTAAACCTTGTTCATGCCAAAAGTTCTCTTCTCCAAATTAGCACACAACTTGTGTTTTTGTAGTGTTTGGAGAACCTGTCGGATGTGGTGGAGGTGTTATTTCAAAGTCTGGATGAATATTAGGATGTCATCCAAGTACACCACCAAAAATGAGTTGGTGAATGGCCACAAGATCTCGTCCATCAGCCTCATGAAGGTTGCGAGAGAATTCTTCAACCCAAAAGGCATGACCAACCATTTGAAAAGGCCCTCCTTGGATTTGAAGGTAGTCTTCCAGGCATCGGAGGGTTCGATTGGTACCTGGTGATACTTGGACTTCAAGTCGATCTTGCTAAAATATTTCCCCCCCTTGATTTGGTCTAGAAGTTCATCAATATGTGGGATCAAGTACCTATTCTAGATAGTGATATTTTTGAGCACTCGATAGTCAATACAGAGTCTCCCAGTCCCATCCTTCTTTTGCACCAACGTGATCAGTCTTCCACAGGGTGATGAACTTGGATGGATGTGACCTTTCTACAGAAACTCCTGAATCTGCCTATTGATTCAACGTTCTCCATAATAGAGCATTGATAGATTGTTCCATTGGGAAGTGACACACCTGGGGTCATATCGATGGAGTGTTAACTTGTGATTTTTCATGTCTCTAGTTATTCTCATACCAAGGATTTGTTTTGCGGCTCCCAAACCCTTCATTGCAAACGAATTTGCCAATTTGCTTTTGTGCACATATATTTCCTGCATGTTATAACCTGCAACAAGCATGCCATATACATATAATAACAATATAATATAGCTGCCATCATTTTTCTTTTTCAGATAAACACAATGATCAGAGTGACATCTAGTATAACCTTGTTCGGACATAAACCTGTCAAATTTTAGATACCACTACCTTGGAGCATGTTTTAAGCCATACAAGCTCTTCTTTAACCTGCACACTAATTTTTCTTTCCCTTTTACCTCATATCCTTCTGGTTGATGCATATAGATCTCTTCCTCCAAATCTCCATGGAGAAATGTTGTCTTTACATCTAACTGTTCAAGATGCAAATCTTCCGTTGCTACAAGACTTAAAATAGTTCTGATTGAAGTCATCTTAACAACAAGAGAAAATATTTCATCAAAATCAATACCTTCCTTCTATGAAAACCCCTTCACCACAAGTCTAGCTTTGTACCTCTGTTTTCCTCCATCTTCTTCCTTCTACCTGTAAACCCATTTATTCTACAATGTAGTTTTACCTGCAGGAAACCTGACCAAGTCCCAAGTCTGGTTATGGATTAAGGAGTCCATCTCTTCTTTCATGGCTAGTTCCCACTTCTTCCTGGTTTCAACTTGCATTGCTTCATCATAACATTTGGGTTCACTAGAATCGATCAACAATAAATAATATAATGAAGGAGAGTATCGATCAGGGGGTATACTTATCCTAGTAGATCTTTTGACACCACTTTCAGGTGTTTGAGGTGCCTGTTGCTGTTGTGGTGGTTGATGTTGTTGTGGTTGTTGATTATTATTATTTTTAGGCACCTTTACTTTTTCAGTGATCTCATCAAGAACTGTGTATTCCTTGTTTTATTTTTCTTGTTTCTTTTCTTGCAGCTGATTCTTATACAAGACCTTTTCATTGAATATTACATCTCTACTCCTAACGATTTTTTGATTTTCATAATCATATAAGCGATAACCAAAATCATTAACACCATATCCAATAAAGGTACATTTATTTGATTTTGCCTCAAGCTTTGTTCTGTTTTCTTTATTAATATGGACAAAGGCCTCATAGCCAAAAGGCTTTAAAAAAGATTATTTTACCTTTTTACCTATCCATGCTTCCTCTGGAATACCACCATCCTAGGAACTTGAAGGCCCTCTGTTTATTACATAAACAACAATATCTACAGCATCTGCCCAAAATTGTAAAGGAAATCTTGCATGCAATCTCATGCACCTTGTACGCTCCATGATTGTTCTATTCATCCTTTCTGGCACACCATTTTCTTGTGGTGTTCTTGGAACTGTCTTCTCTCGGTGAATTCCATGCTTTGAATAGTACCTATTAAACTCTTTGTTGCAATATTCACCTCCATTTTCTGATCTGAAACACTTCAACTTATTTCCTGTCTCAATCTCAACCAAAGCTTTCCATTTATTGAAAGTATCAAATACATCATATTTATTCTGAATAAAATAAATCCAAGTTTTTCTAGTTGCATCATCAATAAAAGTAACATAATAACGAGAGCCACCGAGACATGATACCTGAGCAGGTCCCCATACATCTATATGCACAAGCTTTAATTTTTCACTCTTATTTTCTTTTCCAACTCTGAGAAATCTGACTCTCTTCTGTTTTCCATAAATGCAATTCTCATAGAAATCCAAATCAATATTATTCAAACCCGACAACAAATTCCTTAAGTGAAGAATCTTCATCCCCTTCTCACTCATGTTTCTGAGCCTATGATTCCATAATGTTGCATCTGCTCCTTTGGAAGTTAAAGCATTAACAGAGTTAGAAATACCATTGCATAAATACAATGTACCTACCTTTTCACATTTTGCTATTACTAGGGCTCCTTTGGTGACCTTCCAAGTTTTATCTATGAAAGTTGTCACACAACCTTCACTGCCTAACTACCCTGTTGAAATCAGATTTTTCTTTAGATATGGAACATCCCTTACCTCCTTTAATAGCCATTGGTTTCCATTTTTATATTTTACAAGAACCTTACCCATTCCAACAAATTTACAGGGTTTATCATCACTGAAACAGACTTTTCCAAATTCTCCTTGAACATAGTCATGCAAATATTTCTTATCAGGTGTGGCATGGAATGAGGCCCCTGAATATACTACCCAGGAATCAGTAACATTTTTGAAAGAAAGAATCAAAGCATATTGTAACACATCACCTGTCACATTTTCTTCATGATTGTTTTCTTGTTGTGCGTCTCCTTCTTTTCCCTTCCTAGATCTACAGTCTTTCTTCAGGTGTCCTTTCTTTCCACATTTCCAGCACGCTATCCCCGATTTGGACTTGGATCTACCTTTCCTTGATTTACTGCGATATCTTGAGCTCTTTCCTCTTTCCATTTTTCTTCCCCTAGAATCTTCACTCAACGAATTATCCGATGTCTCACCGGAGATTTTCCGTCGCATTTCCTCGCTAAGGATAGCACCGAAAACATCATCAAACTTTAAAGTACTAGATCCAGAGACAAAGTTACTAATGTCCATAGCTAAACAATTCCAACATTTTGGAAATGAGCACAAAAATAAAAGAGCCCTAATTTCATCATCAAATTTTACCCCTACAGAACTTAAATGACTGGTAATTGTATTAAAATCATTTAAATGGCCTGCAACAGATCCACCTTCCGACATCTTCATATTAAATAAACATTTCATAAGGAATACCTTGTTTGAGGCCGAGGGTTTTTCATATAGTTTCGCCAATGCCTTAATCAAACCCTCTGCTATTGTTTCCTTCAAAATATTGAAGGCTACTGATGCCGCCAGGCACAACCGTACTATTTCGAGTGCCTTTCTATCGAGAATCTCCCATTCTACATCTGTCATAGTCATCAGCTTCTTTGTTTTTCTGCTCAATGGTAGGTACAAATCTTTCTGATACATATAATATTCCATATGCATCTTCCATAGAGGGAAGTTTTGGCCGTTAAATTTCTTGACCCTAAACTTACCATCTTCCGCCATTGCTCCCACTCGAACCAGGAACCCTTGTTTCCTGTAAGTTTATCAGCCAAATAGACCTTTAGCTCTGATATCAGTTGTTAAAAAATTATATATTACAGAGAAATGCAACACATAAAATATTCGAAAACACAAGCACATAAAACACATAAAACCAAAGAGACACAGATATACGTGGTTCACCCAGTTTGGGCTACGTCCACCCCGAACAGCCAGTCCTTGCTTTCTATTATCTAGCAAAATGAAGAGACACAACCTACAACAGATCCGCTATAATATCCTCTGTTCTCTCTCACAGTCTCCCTATCTGTTTCTCACTCTAAGAATACACATACAATACACAGCCACAATACAATACCCTCATACAAACGAGGGGTTTCCTTCTAGGGAAAAAAATCCCTAAACTAAACATAACTTCTACAGTCAAATCATCTGCCTAATGAATGGCCCAGATTGAATAGAAATTACTATACTTTTACAAGGAAATTTTACATCTTTTTTTAGCTTCGGGGGCGCTGCCCCTGAAACCCCCCACCAGGGGGGGCTGCATAAAGTCATAGCCACCCCCCCTGGACCCCCTAGGCAATGTTTAATTACGGTAGACATTGTCGCCCCATTAAGGTATAGGGGTCCAACGCCGTGATACAAAATAAACAAGATAATCAGGCTCCACACCCAACATGCTTGACCTGACAGCGTAGAGGCACTCCTGTGGGTGAGGTGAAGATGTCCCTGTACTCCTCCTCAACTTTTTCCATCTATTGTTTTCATGCATAGGAGCCCTGTATGGAGGTTAGGACCACAATCTTCTTCTTTCCCTGAGGGTGGATCATCAAGAAAAAAAATTTCCCTATTTTGGAAATGATCTTATTGCATTGTTTTGTAGTAGCCAAAGAGATGGTGGTAGGAGGTGCTACGTCTAGTATCGTGTACAACTTATTACCCAAAGTAGCAATAATATACACATCATGTCGCTTCCACAAGTATGGTTAGAATAATAATAATACATCACAAACATCAAGATGATAAATGTCACATAATACCTCATCCATGAAGGGCTTGATGTTGTAGGGAAGGCGACATTGTTGGTTGATGCGGAGATCCCATCCTTGGTGAAGCCACCCGATGGTGTATGGTTGTGGGTGTGTTGTGTTCGGCAAGCCTAGCCGCTTCATGACCTCTGCTGAAATGAGGTTATTTTGTCTCCCATTGTCGACAATAAACTACATCGGGGAACCATTTACCCACATTTGGGAATGGAAGAGGTGCTCCCCCTCCTCTGGATCTTCTAGTTCCTCCTTCTGGATCTTCGTGGTGGAAATGGTGGCATTGGGCTCCGCATTGATAATATGCTTCCCTTTTCATTCCCCTTATCAAGTTATGATTCAGAGTCATAACATGCATCAAATTTAGAAGCCTTCAGCTCGAACACCAATGACTGCTTGGTCCGAGACTCACTTGCGTTGTGAGCGGATCTCTTATGTAACTCACACAACTTTCTCATGTCCATATTTGGCTTTGCGATGTTTTTTTTTGATTGTGGCTTTGGCAGGTTTTCCTGGGCTTCCCTGCTTTGGATTTATCCTTTGTTCTATGGTTTGGGGACACCTTTCCCTTGCTTCTAATTTGCAGATCTAAAGTCTCACCTCTTCTATTTTAATTTCTGCTCAATCTTGGCAGCATACCGATATTTTTCACCAAGCGAGAAGATGTTAAGAAACTCCATTTCCTCCTGAATGTATTTTTGAAAAAACTGCGGTACTTCAGCACCAAATGTTTCTCTAGATCTTTCATACCCAACTTTGTGCGCAGGGTATGGAACATATTCGTCAACTCATGCACATCTTGATCCCTTTGTTGTCGCAACGTAATCCATTGTATGTACTTGTCCTTATAGCTCCCCACAGGATAATATTGTCCTTTATGGCATCTCAAAACGATTCCTAAGTGGGTGAAACCAAGAAAATAAAGGGTTCTCTCTCGTCATTTTTCTCACAGTAGGTTTCCCACCAGTCCTTGACATACGGGGCGACTTTGAGGAGTGAAAAAGTAATATTTTCTTGGTTGGAAAAGTCATGAAATGAGAAATATAATTCTAATATATTCAACCATATTTCTACGACTTCTACATATATTTAGCCCTCAAATATGGGAATGTAAAAGTTTAATTGTACCTTAAAAGAAGTGGCGCCCCCAGAGTGGCTGCTAGATGCAGATGCACCACCGGTGGGCAGTCGTTGAAAGATTTGGGCAAATTTATCCATCATCACGTTCCATTGTTTCTCGAGGGCCTCCTCGAGCGATATTTTGATAGGATAGATTTCTCCCTCATCTTTCTTTTCTTCCCTCATGGGCGATAGTCAGGGTTTGTGAGGTTGATCTTGCAAAGGTTCAACCAAATCGATCCCTAAATCCTTATACCTCGACCTTGCTAGGGACATGCAAAGAATGATCGAGAAAGAGCAGACCACTTTGATACCATTGATCCAGACTTATGGAAGAATGCAATAAAATACATAAATATAAATAAACGTACATATGAAATAGAAATAAAACTTCATTTCATTAATATCAAATAACTAAAATATTATTACAGAGATAATGGAAATAAACTAGCTAGGGCGTTGGTAGTTTATCTCTGAGAAGAGATGTGGCGGCTACAGGCCTTTGAACTATGTTATAATGAGGCTCAAGGGAATTTTTATTATTGAAAAACATAGGAAAACCCTAAAAAACCAAAACCATAACCCTAGGAGATGAAACACCAATAGTTTGTGGGCCCTGTTGTAGCTAGTTGGGCAGCCAACTTCTTGGGGTTGTAACTTGGTCATATTATCTCTGTTTGGTGCGTACAATATTTAATCAAAAATATATCTCTGAGTACTACATTTTTTTCCGCAGGCAAGCCCGTAGTTCTTATGGGCCTACTGCAGACCTCAAAAAATCACCGTTTAGGGGGTCAAACTGCTCCGAAAGTTCACGACCCGAAAAACTGCTAAAATTAGTAAATGTTGTTATAAAAAAAGGAAATTGATGAAACTGACTGGAGGTCTAAGTGGAATAGGTGGGTGGCCACCAATATCCACCTCGATCAAGTAGGAAAAATAAAAATGGAGAATAAAAAAGAGAGCAATTTGGTTAGCAAAAATGGATGCGAACATAAAGTTTTATTAGGACTATGCAAAATAGATGAAAAATGTAAATATTATGTGGAAGATGAAAAAATAATATGATACCTATAAGTTTAAACAAGATGATGCAATGCATATATATTCGTAAGGAAAAAAAAATAATCAATGATGAACACACACTCATAAATAATACATGAAGATTCACTATGGAACCATTTATTGAGAAAACCAACAAAACTTAGAGCTACAACTATATCTTCTTCATTATATTAATTGTACCATTCGAAATATAATATTTACTTATTCCGCAACATCCAAAATCTTAATTATTTAACCTTGATTATATTACAACCGTAATGCCTTAACTAATATTAAAGTACAATGAGCCAAAAACCATTGGCAAAAAATTAGAAAAAAATAAAAAATAAAAAATAAAAATTTAAAATAAAAAAATAATAATAAAAAATGTGCTTAGAAAAATCAAAATCTTCCAGAAGAGTGCTAGGGTCAATGAACTCAACCTTTGTGACAATAATTCCAAGGAAGAATAATTTTGAGGCATTGAGGACTACAAGCCAATTCCTTTATAGAATATGATAGACCAAATAATTGTCAAGTCCATATCTACAAGATTAAGGAAGGTTTTTCAGATTCTATACCACAACAAAGATTTGAATTCCAATTTAATAGAAAAATTCATGATGTAGTAGGAGTGACACAAGAGAGTATGTATTCCATGAAGAGTTAAAAGATTCCAACAAAATCCTATAAAAGGGTTAGTTGGTTGTACCTGAGACTAATGTTGATTCACATTGGATTGAGTCTACAAATGGTAAATTTGATCATGGGTTTCATGTCCTTAATGTCCTTTGTGTTCTAATAAATGGATCATCATCTAATCTTTTATATCCATCTAGAGCATTAAGACATAATTGTACAATGTCACATTCCACATTTCTTTTAGTGGTTTAAGGCTCAAGTAAGGTATTTAAAAAAGAAAAAGAGAAGGGACCATAAAATTAATAAAGACATGAACATATTTTACACTATCCTACTTATCATTTGTGCCCCATCAAATATTATATTTGATATTATAATAGAGGAGAAAGAACAAAGGCTCATTCATATTTTGAGATTAAGGTATTACATGAAGCCCAAATAATTCATTCTAACATAAAATGTGGATTCTTGATGACTGCTGGGTGTCTATGGATTTTATTTATTATGATATATATATATATATATATATATATATATCAATCTCATGTTGTAAATGGCTTTGTAGAAGAGTAAGACTAACTTTAATAAAATTACTTCTAAAGGAAATACCTATATATCACAATTATTTGTCTTATATACCTAAAGGGATGTTGGAAAATAAAAGAAATAAATGTTTTAGGTTCTCATGGATAAGGAAAAAGGATAAGAAATGAAACATGTCAGTAAAATTGAACATGATTGGAAGACTACAACTATTTCACATTCTTTTAATTGCCTAAAAAACTAATCCTCCTTCATAACTTTTGTTATAGGTTGTGTTAGTGACATGAAATTCCCTATTATTGAAATCATTTGAGTAAAAAGGTAAATATGGAATCTATGGAAACCCTAAAAGTAAGGCTTTCTATTGATTATTATGTGGTTATCGGATAAATATTAGACTTTGGTATTGATCCTTTGGATTTGGTCAATTTCTTTTCATACTATGGCACACATGATGTAGAGGAAGATATAGTTTGTGGGTGACATCTCCTTACTAGGTTTGACAAGATTGTAGACCCCAGAGGATATTTTTCAGGGTATTTAAAACTTTTGGATTCACCATAAAAAGTGGGTCTTATTACAATGCATTAGTAACAATTATGTTTTTTGGGAATATAAATGTGGATGAGAAGGCAAAAAACTCTTTTTTGGATCATCAAGGGGGCCACGTATGAGGATTGGACTTCTAAGAGGTCAATTTTTTTTTTTGGTAGTGAGCATAATATTAGCTCCTAGATATCTCTTCCAGAATCCCTACAAGAAATTTTCAAAACTTATTTTTCTAGAGAATAAATGTTTCTTCCTCCAAAGTTTACTTTAGCTCCTTTGTTTTCTTTCGATTCTAAATCCACCATTTAAGTTCGAACATCCTTTTGTTGGTTCGAGGGATAATTCAGTTCCAAGTCTAGAGTTTCTTTTTCATGAATCCAATCATTAGGTGGCTTTGAATCAATCCAAGGATTTTGTAAGTAAGAGTTTGGACTTGATTTCCTTGCGAGGAACCTTGGCATCTACCCAATCTACTTCATCAACAAGCTTGGAAGGGGTGGGGCCTTCAAATGAATTAGAGATTTCAAAAAATTGGTAAAAATTTATGAGGAATAGGAGTGGAGGGGTTAAGATGACTATTAGGAAGGATATGTGCATGGAACATGTTTTAGAATATGTGGGTAAGGCACCATTGGGCCATATTTTGGTATTCATATTGCAGAAGGATCCTTGAGGAAATAGTTAAAGGATTCTTGGGAAATTGTTCAGAGTCACTACCCAAATTTATATATCCTTTCATAGGGTTTTTTAGGTTATAATTTTTCTTTAGAGGAGGAAATTTCGGAAATCTTAAATCGTTAGTGGATGTCAAGCTCTTGTTTTCTTTCACTTAGTATTCGACATCCATGCTCTAACTTACATATGGAGTTATCGACTCAAATGAAAATGAGGGTGAAGGTTCCTAAACTCCTTGTCAAGCTTTGGGATGATAATTTTATTATAGATTTGGGAAACACCTTATGGAAAATTGATTTTGTCAACCCTTCTTATAAATCTAGTGTTCACCAAAGTGTGGCCAAAGTGCTAGTTAATTTGGTTTTATTTGAGCGTCTAGTTAAAAGCGTAGACATTGTTGTTGGGGTTTCAATTACCACATAACATTTGGATTATTACAATGTTCCTTTTTAGTGTATCCATTGCCACTTTATTGGTCATGTTGTTGAAGATTGTCTTAAGGTTTTCAAGAAAAAAAAGAGAGGAAAAAGTAGGATGGTCTCCTCTCTCTAGTAGATTCAATATACTCTCTTGAGGTGGTAGGATTTCCAAAAGGTACAGGCTTGGCATATTTTAAAGGAGAAATTTGAGGTTAAGGTCCTACATACTTCTACCATAAGATCTCAAATTATAGACATCTCCCCAGCTCAAAATTATCTTGTGGATATTTTTCTCATAGTGTATCCTCACTTGAATTTTGTCAGGACTGCTAAAAAAAAAGGAGGTAGTCAAGATGTAGGTCTTGAAAATGGAGTTCATAATTCTCACTTATATCCTATTCCTATAGATTTTATGATCATAAAGGGGATCCTCCCCATTTCACTTGCTATGGAAGTTAAGGGTGGGGATTTGAATCATTCCTATATGACTCATCTAAAAGCTTCACATCAAATTGAAGATGATATGGTTTCTTTAGAGGGACCTATATGGGTTTCTACTAAGAAGTGGGTTTATTGTCTATTAATATCCCCATTACATCTCCCCAACCATTGTGACCATTAAAATGCCATAATTGTTTGGTAACTTTCATAATCTCTCAACAGATGACTTGTTCAGATTTAGGGATAGGAAATATGTGCCAGATAGTAGTGAGCTAAAACAATATTCAGGTCACCCAGGATACCAAAAAACATTGAAAATAGTGAAGAAATTTTACTAATGGTTGAATTTGAAAAAGGATGTTGAAGAGTTTGTAGCTAGATGTTTGGATTGTTAGCAGGTAAAGGAAGAATGTAGGCACCCAGGTGGACTACAATTGAACCTCAAAATTGTTCTTTCTCTGACATCCTTTTCATCACTTCTCCCTACTTTTTCATAAATCCATAACTAAAATCAATGATAAATGATATATTTTATCTCAAAGAATGGATTTGAAAGGTCTATATTTTATATTTTGATGTTTCTTTTTATTTAAATGAATTTTTGTAACTCAACTACTGAATGCATGCTATTTTGTGATTGATTGTTGTTTCCACAGCTACTTTAAAGGTTTGACAGGTTCTGAGGAGCGGATGAAGGAATGAGTCACGTGGGCATCTTTGGAATGATCCACACATGGATCCCATTCTATCCACCTGTTTGAATTCGACAAAAAAAGGTGCTTATGCTCGTGGTCAAATTTCGGTCACAGGACATGATCCGAGAAAGAAAGACTCTCGATTTTCTTTGACGTAGCAAATCGAGAGTTAGCTACTTAAATTTTTCTTTTATGTTTCAGTCATAATTTCCATCTGTAGGCAGAAATACCTCAAGATAGTTACATTAAAATTTGTTTAAATATTGGTCGTTTTGAAACCAGAAGACAGTCTTGTTATTGTGAAATAACTCTTTTTGTTATAATACGAAGACCATGTTCGATTGTTCTAGATCCTTCTTGATGCACACATAGTCTGCTAGGATTTCAACTCGTTATGTTGCAGAGGGCCCCTACACAGAAAGGAGGTTTTATTAGTTATTTTTAGTTTAATTTTATTAGCTCTATTTTGTCAATTCGTAGTTAGATTTACATTGCTTTGCGGTTGATGCTTAGATTAAATTGCTTACTGTTTCATAGATTAAATTCATGAATGTTTTCTTAGAATTAGTTTTAGATTAATTGTGTAATATTATGCCTATCGAAGCATCTCAAGGAATTAGTTCTTCTATTTTCCAAAATTGGATTGTGTTTGAAGCATTGGAGCATGCAATTATCTTAGTTTTCTTTCACATGTATTTATAATGCTTTCCTAGATCAAATTCTTAGTTAAATGTATAATCAGATGCTTGCTAAATCATCTCAAGAAGATGGCTTTGTCATTTTCCGAAATTGAATGATATTTGAGTACTTGGTCATACAGTAGTTGAGTTTCCTTTACATGCTTTTTAATTGATTTCCTAGATTGAGTTTAAATGTGTAATCAGATGCTTGTTAAATCATATCAAGAAGATGACTTTGTGTTTCTTCCAAAATTGAATGGTATTTGAGTATTTGGTCATACAATAGTTTATTTTCCTTTACATGATTTTTAATTTCTTTCTTAGATTAAGTTTACGATTTAAATATATAATAAAATTCTTGTTAAATCATATAAAGAAGATGACTTCGCCATTTTCCAAAATTGAATGATATTTGAATATTTGGTCATACAATAGTTTCCTTTCAATTGCTTTGAATTTTCTTTCCGTTTAGATTAGCATTGTCATTTCAATTCTTAAATCATAGGATTTATGTTTTCAATCCATGGAGTAGAATTAGATTAAGACATAATAGAATTTAGCTTTAATTCCATAAGATCAAAGTCATTAGAATAAATGCTTTGTTTTTAGATCAGATTCTAACCATCTAAAGTTTGATTTATTTTTATGCAATTTAGAATAGTTAAAGAAAATTTCCTTTCCTTCCTTCTTTCAAAACTAGTTTTCAACATTAAACTTCATTAGATTTAGTTGGTGAATTTCATAGTTTTCATTTCTTAAGATTAACTCCTTTAGACATAAAGAAACAAAACCCACCAAAACAATATAAAAACATACAAACGAAGTAAGAAGAAGGTTAACTAAGCATATATAGTGCACCACACTTCATCAGATTACTAACCTCGGTTGATAATTTATGATAGAAATTTAAGAAATTAAATTGACTAAACATTTTGGCGTTGTTGCTGGGGAAGTGTAATTAGAAAACCTTATTTATTACATCTAAAAAAAATGACATGCGTAGAGAAAGATATTCTAGGGGTAGATTCATAGCTAGAGGTAGGATTTTAATTCCAACAACACCACTCACCCCACCTAGACCACGTAGTGCTACACCACCATCTCAAACTCATATTCCATATTTCACTAGACATAGACTCCCTAAAGTCTTAAGGTCAGAAATCCAACTAGGAGGATCTCCAACTTCATCCACTGAGGCAGTCTTAGAGGAAGAGATCCTAGATCTCCAATAGAAGGAGTAACCTTTTTCACCTCTACAGGAGAACACATTATAGCTGAAGAGTTAGAAATTCATAGTGAGGAAGAAGAAGAAGAAAATTTCTTCAATATCCCACTGATAGAAGAACCAGAGGAAGAGAAATTAACTTTACAGTTAGAACCTTATATTAGCTCTAGGGAATCTACAATGGCAGGAGAAGGAGAAGGAGAAATTTTAAATGGATAAAATGTAAGAATTGGAGGAGGAAGAGGTGGAGGACGAGGTAGAGGGAACATAGGAGGAGGTGAAGAAAATAGAAGAAATAGGAAGATGATAATTCTTTTGGATTTCATATAGCTGATGAGGATACAAATGCCACAATGAAAAATATTTCACCTTCCATTCTTCCAAATTTCCATGGATCAAAGAATGAAGATCCTAGAATCTTTTTGTTTAAATTTGAATTTTTGTGTAGATCTTATGACTACTTACAAGACTCTCAAAAACTAAAGCTATTTCCTGCAACACTTAAAGGAGCAGGTTTAAAATGGTTCATGGGTTTAATCATACAATCTATTAGGACATGGAATGATATGAAAAGTGAATTTCTACAAATATATTTGGATTATTTCATACCCATTAATCTAAAGGATGAAGTATTCAAGATGATGCAAAAAGAGGATGAGAACCTGGAGGATCTAATTGAAAGATTCAATTACAACATAAAAAGAGTTAGAATGGAAAACTTAGATAAAGATACTTTAAAAGCTCTCTTGTTAAAAACCATTAGAGATGAATGGATAGACATTATCAACATGATGTGGAGGGGAGACATCTCTTAACTCACATTACTTGAAATTGGTGAATTATACATTCATCTCTCAAGAGGAAAATCAAGAACTGGGAAAAATACAAGAGATCCTATTCTCTCTAGAGTGAATGAATATGCAACTAGAATAGTAAGTAGGGAAGAAATTGGAAATATGCTTGATGAATGTAAAACAAATATCTTAGGGAGTCTTAGTGAACAGATATACACCCTTAAATTACAAAACAAGGAGAAACCCAAAATTGATGTCTTAGCTATTTTTTGTCCTAAATGTAGAAAGAAGCATACCTTAAGAGAATGTCCTCTTGATTTAAAAGTCACAGAGACCTGTGTTATTTGCTCAGAAAATCATGAAACTAAGAGTTTCCCTTCCATTATAGGCCTTAAGGTTATTTTTCAGGAAGAACTTCAAATCTAGTAGATCCTCTTTTCTTTGTCTCTATATGACCATGGCGGGGGCCACAAAATCAAGGTTTTAACAACCAAATGTATACTTAGCCCCCACCAAATAATTGGAATTCTTGGCAACAACCTTGGTCCCAACCTCAACCTTGGACACAAGGAATGAAAAATCCCTATGGTAGATATTCTCAATAATAACAATATCCACCATCCTATCCTAACTATCCTCCCTAACAAAATTAACAACCCCAACTCCAAAACCAAGACCCACAACTTTCATTACCATTTCCATAAAGACCAAACCAACTACCTGCCCATCCATTGCCAAACCCAAATAATAAAAATTCTCAAAATGCTTACACCATAGAAGGACAACAATTTCCAACTTGCATGATTACTCCACTAGATCTTATTGATGTTCAACTTAGATCTGGTAGAATATTAGAAAGGAAAAATCCTTTTGTTGTTATTTAAGAACATGATAATTTTGATGAAGAAATTTCTCTACAGAAAAATAAAATTTCTGAAGTAGGGACATCTCTTCAAAAAAACCAGAATTCTGAAAATGAAAAACAAGAAAAACCAATAAACTCAACTCCTATCATAGAGAAACCATTAGTATCTATTTCTAACCCTCCTTTTCGTGAAATATTACAAGTTGATAGATGGGTATAAAAACCAATAATGTTGCCCAATTATGATTTTCTAGATGAACTAAAAATTGTTTGTATCAAATTTCCTTTGCTATATGCCATTAAAGAAATTCCAATTCTAGCCAAAATGATAGGAGAGTTGAGAATGAAGAAATCGGGGTGAAAAACAAAAGAAATAAAAATAATTTAGTTAGTAGGAAAAATTGCAGACATTATGATGGGAAAATTTTCCAAACAAAAATATTTAGATCCAGGAAGTCCAGTTGTAAAAAACACACATCAATGGTATTGAAATTCCAAATACATTGATTGATTTAGGAGCAACCATAAACATCATGAGCAAACAAACCATGAAACAACTCAAGCTTCTAAACCTTCAGTATACACCTACATTACTGTAACCAGAAGACAGATCAGTGATCAAGCTAGATGGTGTATTAGAAGACATTTCAGTATCCTTAGACTCTTGGGAGTATCCGGTTGATTTTATGATTTTAACCCCCAAGAATAACCTAGGAGGACGTCCACTAATATTAGGAAGACCTTGGTTGGCTACAGCTGATGCTTTCATTAGTTGTAGCTCTGGTGACATGTACATTTCTGATGGAAATTCAACAAACAAATTCACTTTATATCCTCCAGCAAGAACAATCATAGAAATAGAAGATGAAGAATGGATTGATGATGACAATGATATACAACCTCTCTTTACTATTTATTGTATTAATTAATATAGTCAAATCTTAAATTCAATAGAAAACTTTGAATCCTCCTCAGAATATGAAAATGATCATAGTTTCAAGAACAATGCAATATTGAATACTTGTCATCTAGTCAAATGTATTTATATTTTATGGAAGAATTTGGTAACTCTACAGTTCAAATATTTCCAGGAAAATCTTTGAACATAAACAAAAACTTGGAAAAATTACAACAAGAAAAGTTAATCAAAACATTACAACAACATTCTTCTGCATATGCATTGTTGGAAATACTGAGGGGGGGGGGGGGGGTGGTGAATCAATATTCCTTTCAATTAGTATTATTATTAATCTTTCAGAGCATTAATTAATCTTCGATTATTATCAGTGTTTTTACAATGATAGCAGTAAACAAAAGGAACACAAATGCACACAGTTTTTACGGCGAAAACCCTCTCCGGTACAAAAACCACATGAATTGTTTTCTAATGATTCTTTAATATTCAACTCCAATTGAAAATAAAGCTCCAACTTCCTAGAATCTAGAAAAGCATTCTTCTCCGGCTCTCACTTGATGGATGCTCCAACGCCCGAGATTCTTCAGTAGTCAACTAAACGGATGCCCCAACACCTAATGAGCTACAACTCACCCTAGCACCACCCTACCACCCTAAATTTTTCACAGGCTTGAACCTGTTGGTGACTTCATGCACCAACCTAGCACCAGCCTACCACCCTATAGAAGAATAAAACAAGAATGGACTCCCATACTAGGGAAAATGGTCCACTTTACAATGATATAGAATGATGTATAAGAAGAAGACACACTAGACCATCTAATGATGATCCTAGACCCAAACTATGACACAACCATCTAATGGAGATCCTAGACCTCCCAACACTGCCTCTTCAACTCTTGGCAGATATACACTTGTAATTTTTTTATAATGATGCATTTATAATGACTTAGTACAATGATACATTTACAATCACTGTATGCAGTGCTGCCCGCTTGAAGACTTCATGTGGTGAACTTATTGTTATTGTTTTGCACCTTAATTTTTTCTTTTGTCATGCTACCCTCTGCTACACCTTGATTTTCTTTGTTTCCCTATAAAGTCTAGTCCTTTGCAACCCTTGACAACACATGATCTAACTTTTTCTTTCCTTTTAGGAGTTCAATATTGAATCTGGTGTATCTCTGTTATTTCAGATCCCCAATATGTTATTTTTGGTCCTGTATTATTCCTTTGAGTCTTCTTTCCAATGCCACAGGTCTGACCCAATTTGGATTTTTCAAGGGAGAGTTATGCCCAATCTCTCATAATGCCCTAATTATGGACTGGTTCAATAGAGCGAACTTGTATGGTGTGCCACGTTTCACTGTTTCTTTATTTAGCTCTAAAATTGATACAACGAAAACTATAGTATGTGAACTATCTGCCAATTCTTATAGAATTCCAATCCGATACTCAGAGAGAGAGTTATGACGATTTTCCCAAGGTCACTTCTTTGAGATGAAGTTCAGGAGCCTGCAAAAACACTGACTTACATAGATCATATCTTTAAAAATATTGCACACCTTGATCTGAAATTTATACAAAAGCTTCCTCAGGATTTCGGCTTCGCCTTGTAAAAATTTAAGATTTTGAACCTTTGTAGAAAAATAGTTATAGCGCAAATTCCAGGATGACTTGTTTCAGGTAGTGAAATCCCTGCATGAGGAGGATATGAGGATCACAATTTTTATAAATTCTTAGGTTGAGAGGTACTTCAATAAGTGAACATGGGAGGGATTTTAGGATCTTAAAAATTATTAGTCATTGACTTTTCAATGTCCCATGCCACAACCCCATGGGGTTTTAGCCCACTAACTGGGGTAACAAACTTCAAACACGAATATCTCTCAAACTGTGAATAATTACATGGAGTTCCATATATCAACGGAAACATATCAGCAAGTAGAAACCATAAGAAAATTCTTGACCCAGAATATAGTAATTTGGTAGGTCAAAATTCCCATGAAATATCAGGGTAGCCCCTGGTGCTGCTTGAGTTGACATCAATGACAACCATTGATCAACATGCATGGGAATACACTGACATGAAAGGAATTAGTCCTAAGACTTGTATACATCATATCTACATTGAGTAAAATTTCAAACCTATTAGACAACCTCAAAGAAGGATGGATCCAAATCTTAGGGAAATTGTGAAAGGAGAATTGCAAAAATTTCTGAATGTAAACTTCATTTACCCAATTTTAAACAGTCATTGGGTTTCTCCTTTAGTGATTGTACCTAAAAATAATGGTAAGTGGAGGGTATTCATTGACTATCGAGAATCGAATAAAGCTACTCTAAAATGTCATTTTCCATTAACTTTCAAAGGTCAAGTATTAGATA
Organism: Pinus albicaulis; assembly: GCA_034641835.2. NCBI lineage: Eukaryota > Viridiplantae > Streptophyta > Pinopsida > Pinales > Pinaceae > Pinus > Pinus albicaulis. Next base: position 119,340,926 of record CM076581.1, read on the forward strand.
CATTAGCAAGAAATCAATATTTCTCATTTTTGGATGGTTCTAGTGGTTACAATCAGATTCAGGTAGCACCTGAATACCAAGATAAAACCATATTCACCTATCCATGGGGAACCTATGCCTACCGAGTACTTCCTTTTGGTTTGTGCAATGCACGTACAACATTCCAAAGGGTAGTATTAGGAATTTTCTCTAATCTAATACATGATTGTGTGGAAGTATATATGGATGATTTTAAAGTTTATGGGAATTCATTTGAAGAAGCTCTTGAAAATTTGGAAAATGTTCTTAAAAGATGTAAAGAAGCAAATCTTTCCTTAAGTCATGAAAAATGTTTTATGATGTTTACTGAAGGAATTGTTTTAGGACATCATATCTCAGGAGATGGAATTAAAGTTGACTCATCTAAGGTTGAAGCCATCTCCAAATTATCAGTTCCAAGTTGTCAAAAGGATGTTAGAATTTTTCAAGGATTCAAAGGGTATTATAGAATATTTATAGAAAACTTCACTAAAATAACATCCCCACTCTTCAAATTGTTTACCAAATATTGCGAGTTTAGTTGGAATCCTGATTTCCAATTGGCATTTGAAACTTTAAAAACAAAAATTTCTGAAGCACCCATCTTAAGAGGTCCAAATTGGAAACTACCTTTTCACATTTCAACAGATGCTTCAGATACAAATCTGGGAGCTGTATTAGGACAAAAATATTTAATCCCCTATGCCATCTATTACACAAGTAAAAATTTGACTCTTGTTGATTTAAATTACACTATAACTGAAAAATAATTTCTAGTTGTTGTTCATGCTATTTACAAATTTAGACATTACATCACCGACTATGAAACCTTTATTCATATAGATCATTTTTCAATTAGATATTTAATGAATAAATCTATTACTAGTGGAAAAATCACAAGATGGTTATTACTCCTGCAAGAATTCAATATCACTATTCTAGACCGACCTGGAAAACAAAACATAATTTCTGATTTCTTGTCTATAATTCAAAATAATAAAAATGATACTCGAGTAGAAGATAATTTTCCTGATGAATATATCTTTGAAACATCTACTAAATCTCCTTAGTTTGCAGATATTGCTAATTACTTAGCTACATGAAAGTTACCTGCATACTTGTTTCCTAGAGAGAAAAGAAAATTTATTCAAATAAGTGCATTGTACTCATGGGTTAATGATGAATTGTATAAAATAGGTCCAAATCTCATCATCAGAAGATGTGTTCGAGAAAATGAAATGCCTAAGATTCTCAAGGCATGTCACAATGAACCCTGTGGTGGACACTTTGTTGATAAGAGGACTGCCTATAAAATCCTTCATTTAGGATATTATTGGCCATCCATCTTTAAAGATGTCAAGAAGTATGTCAAAAGGTGTGACATCTGTCAAAGAATGGGGAAACATGTTCCTACAGATGAAATTCCCTTACAACCTCAGGTACTCATCGAACCATTTGAAAAATGGGCCCTGGATTTTGTTGGACCAATCAATCCACCATCTAATCAAAAAATATATATTCTGGTACGTATTGATTATGTCACTAAATGGGTAGAGGCTAAAGCACTTTCTTTAGCTAATGAAAAAGTTGTAGTTAATTTTCTCTTTGAGGGTATTTTCACTTGTTTTGGTGTCCCAAGAGAAATTGTGGCAGATAAGGGATCTCAGTTTACATCCAAGTTGGTACAGAGGCTTGTGGAGGATTACAAGATCAAACATAGAAAATCCACTCCATATCATCCACAAGAAAATGGTCAAGTGGAGTCTACCAATAAATATCTGAAATGATTGTATTAGTTTTGGTGTGCTAAGGGTCTTTCAGTTTTAAAAACATGTGAATAATTGTTTCATTAGTTTGCATAAGGATTAAGGAGTTTTTCCATGAATTATAGATGAAATTTAGTGAATTAGAAGCATAAATAACACTGAACAACAATGTAAAACAAAGAAATAAGTCACCACATGAAATTTACACAACAAGCATGATGAAGCAGTTCACCCCTCCTGAGCTACATCTGTTGGTACAACTCCCAATGTCTTGTCCCTCTTTCATTATGCTCAAAATTTTGCTATTACATGTAGATAAAATTCTCTAATGGTTTTTTTCTCTGCACCAATGGCTTCAGAATGCTCCAATTAGTAAAAAAAATTGACTCTTCATTTACTCAGAATGGTCCAAAATTGAGCCTCCTACTCTTTTTCCCAATATCTCCTAGGAACACTCTATTAAATGTGGATAAATCTAGTTAACTAGAGTTAAATTAAGGCTAACACTTATCCATTCTACCTATTAATCTGTGCATTCAATGTTACAGTAAGGGTGGTGATCACATGCATAGGCCCCAACTGTTAAGTGGCTTAAACGTTAGCAGAAACAATATCGGAGTTTCATTAAACATACACATTCATGATCAAACAACGCTTACATTTTAAATATACCACACATAGCCTTAAATAGCTTATATTCATGTGGAATAGGGTTCTTGGGCCCCACAACACGCAACCAATCACAGGGCATCGCAAATCGCTTGCCCGCAAGTTTAACTTGGTACTGGTAATGCTAAAACCATAATTTATGAAATGTGTGCTCATGTGCAATGCCAACATGTGGCTTCACTCATCGCATCACATATTTCAACTTTACCACACTGCATCACAACCTATTTAACATATTGTGCGAACTCTTAACGGTATCCGCTATTATTTTCGAAAAGCGAAATCGCGATCCATCATCCACCATTTATCTCCCTCCATTGCGTCTGTGATATAATCGCCACCATTCATTCCTATTGCACTAATTTCTGTTGATAGAATCACAATTCAATTAACACCTGTGTCCTTCCATTTTCAATCAGAATGCAATATCTTCCTCATACGACATTGATTTTTTGAACCGTTCGCGGCGCTGGAATCAGGAATACGATATCTACACAACCATCCTAGTTTCAATCCAATCCTATAACTTTGAATTTTGAGAAAAAATTATGAACTCCTTATCATTCCTCCCTATTGGGAAGCTTTTGGACCCCAACAGACTTGATTACCTGTTTGGTAGATGAGGCTACAACTCCCTCACCTTTCCAATCTCCATCCATCTTGCCTTGCTTGGTTTCATTAGGGGAATTTTGAGGTCTAAAATGGTCCTCCTGTGGAAATTATAAAATAACAATGGAGATAATAAAATAATATTTGATTACATTTTCAAATTTTAGAGGGAAAAAATAAAAAAACTACTTTTTTCAACTTATCTCCCACAATTTTTACTCAAATTTCGAGCAGGAGTACTCGTTGGATACGAAATTTAATTCCTCATCCAAGGAGTACCCATGTTTTCAATGGACCTTGCTACATGCAAAATGAGAAATACATGAAAATTGTGTTTACAATCATGTTTTTTCATGTAATTCTCATTTTTCGTGTAGAAGGGTCTATCGAAAGTATGTAACATGGGTACTCCATGGATGAGGAATTAAATTTTGCATAAAACGATTACTCCTACTCAAAATTCGAGTAAAATATTTGGGAGATAAGTTGAAAATACGAGTTGAAAAAAGTAGTTTTATTATTTTATTAGTTTTTAATCCTTTTACCCTTTTAATTAAAAAATGGTGAATCATCCCCAATTGTTGACATCGTCATCTTGAATCCTATTGGTTCTCATAAAGTTTATTTTGTCTGTACACATTTCTTAGGAGGCCCATTTTAGACCTCAAAATTCCCCTGATCAGTGCCTTTGAGCCCAACTCGAAGGTAGTCAACACTTCCCCTCTTTGATGCTCTTGTCCTCCTGTCAAGAATTGTATCTTCTTGGAGCTCTTCCAGAAATTCTGGCAAGAAATATTAAATAGAAGGTAGATGAACATACCTTCCTTGATCATTGATCAAAAGAGGCTCATACAAGCGTAAGTGTTCAAAATTAAAAACTGAATACATTTTCATGTAAGAAAGCAAGTCAAGTTTGAATGCATTATTGCCAACTTTTTTTATGATATTGAAAGGACCATAGTGAATGGGTTTGAGATTTTTGCCTTCCCCTTGCATCCTTTCTTTGCTAATGTGCAACCATACCTCATATCCCTCTTGAAACTTGTGATCAACTTGATATTTATCATGCCTCTCTTTTTATTTTCTTTGACTTTTATCAATTTGTTCTTAAAATTGTTGATGTATCATATAAATTTTCTCAATGAACTTTAGAGCCTTATAAATATCACTATGGCCATCAATTGCAACATCATTCCCAAAGATGAAGTCTATTGGCATTTTTGGCAAATACCAAAAGCATACTTCAAAAGGTGAGGTTTGTGTTGAAGAGTGCTTTTCTTGGTTGTAAGCATGTTGAATATAATGCAGTTTTTCATCCCACAACTTAGGATGTTTGCTGCAATAGCCTCTCAATATATGCACAACTATTCTATTCACCACTTCAGTTTTTCCATCTATTTGTGGATGAAAAGCGGTACTCTTTTTAATTTTTGTGTCCATCATTCTCCATAGATTTGACCAAAAATTCCCAATGAACCTGGAATCCATGTCACTAACAATAGAAGTGGGCAATATAAAATGAACCTAAACATTTGAAAATAAAGTTCAACAGTTTGTTCAGCAGTAATGGTTTTCTTACATGGCATAAGTATAAACATTTTACTGAATCTATCCAAAACTACAAAAATATAATCATGTTGCTTTCTTGACATAGGTAGACCTCCAAAAAAGTACATGGGGACACTTTCCCATGGCCTTGATGGTACCAGTAGTGGCATGTACAATCCAAGCTTCCTATTACTAGGCTTACTTGTTTCATACATAGAACAACATCTTATAAAACGTGACACATTATCTATCATGCGAGGCCAATAAAAATACCTATGTAGATGCGCCACTATTTTTCTTACCCTAAAGTGTCCAACAATAAGAGAAGAATGAGCTTCTCTCATGGCACTTAGCCTCTCTCCTTGTGGAATACATAGCTTTCCCAAATGAAAAAACAAATTTTTATGCATGTGATAATCTCTTTCTTCAACTTTATTCCCTTCACTCAAACTAGTTTATACATCTTTGAAATCAACGTCATGTGCATATTGTTCGATGTAACTCTCATGTACAACAGAATAATTTTTGAGTAAAGTAGAAGCACTAATGATTGGTATCGAAAGCATATCTGCAAATTTATTGAATACACATTTTTTTTACCTTATAACCAAATGAAATTGTTGAAGAAATCCCATCCACCTGAAATGTCTTGATTGTTGCGATTTTGTTTGCTACTGCAAGTACTGTAATGTTTGGTGATCAGTGTGTACAATAGTCTCTTTACCCATCAAATAGTGTTTCCACTTCTTGACACTTTGTAACAATGCATATAGTTCTTTTTCATATGTAGGATAATTAGTCACAACACCATTAAAAGTTTCTGAATGAAAGGCGATAGGCTTACCATGTTGCAAAAGGACTGCGCCCATGGCATAGTCACTAGCATCGGTTTGTATTTCGAATGGCTGTCTCAAATTTGGTAATGCAAGGACTAGAGCTGAACTGATCTTGTATTTTAAAGCTTTGAAAGCTTGCTGCTATTTTCCTCCCCATTAGAAGCATTTCTTCACACTTGTCACTGCTTGCATAGGAGCTGCGATGGAAGAAAAGTTATCAATATATTTCCTCCAATATTGAGCTGCACCTAAGAAACTTCTTACCTCAGTAAATATTTTGGGCGTGGGCCAATTCACAATTGCCTCCACTTTAGAAGGATCAATCCTCAATTCTCCTCCTCCTACAATATGTCCCAAATAGAACAAATAATTCTTTCCAAACTCACATTTTTACATCTTAAGAAACAATTTCTCTTTCTTCAAAATATCAAGCACTCTATTTACATACAAGACATTATCTTCTCTTGTTTTTCTGAAAATAAAAATGTAATCTAAGTACACAAGAACAAAATCATCAAGGAATGGTCGCAAAATATTATCCATAACCCGCATAAAATTTTCCGTTACATTACATAAACCAAAAGGCATAACTAGCCACTCAAAGAGTCCTTGTTTAGTTTTGAATTCAGTTTTCCATATGTCACTTTCTGCAATTCTTACTTGATGATATCCACTTTGTAAATCTAACTTAGCGAAAAAAAAAATTCTTCTTTTAGTTGATCAAGCAAATCATCTATTCTTGGGAGTGGGTAACGATTTTTACCGTAATTTTGTTCAAAGCTCGAAAATCTAGACACATGTGCCAAGTCCCATCTTTCTTTGGTATCAAGACCATGGGTGAACTGCATGGCTAGGTGCTTGGCCTTATGATACCTTTATCCAACATCTCTTTCATTTTTCTCTTTATTACAACATTTTCCATTATCGACATGCGATACATACCAATTTTTGGAAGAGACAATCCTGCTGCAACTGAATCTCATCTTGAATTTCCCTTTTAGGAGGCAATCTTGTTGGCTCATGAAACATATCATGATGCCAATTAACCACATCATATAATTATGATTTCAACTTAGGATCACATCCCTCAAAAGATTCATTATTAATATTAGCTTTGGGCTTAATCATAAGATGAACAAAATTCTTACTTGAATTTACCAACCTCTTTACCTGTCCAACATTTACCAAAGTAGTATTTGTCTTCTTGCAGTGTGCTTTAATAATGAAACCCTTGCCATATTTGAATAAATGATACTTTTTCTCATGGAGATAGAAGATCACTTTCTTATCATACAAGTAAGGACTCCCTAATACAATACCAGTTATGTCAAGAGGAACCACATCTAATTAAACTGTGTCAACAAAGCTTGCAGTGATTGCAAACCTTAATATACATTTTTTTGTAACCTGTAGATTTGCATCCTTTCAAATCCAACCCAATGGATATGGTTTTGGATGTGGTATGGTCTCAAGGTTAAGTTTTTTGACCAAGTCTTAAAATATTAAGTTTGCTTGTGACCCACTGTCAAATAGTGTGTCAATCTTGGTATGCTTGGATATGACCCTCACATGAAACAATTCTATTCTTTCTTCTTCATTTGAAGTGTTTATGTGACAGTTTGATGTACTGGTTCTGGGTTTAGTTTAAATTTATTTTCTCTTCATGTTCTTAATCCCATGGATGTAATTTTAGTCTCATCACTTGAATCATACCCTAATTCATGTTGAGCTGTAGCAGCATATTTTTGTTTCCCTTTGTTAGTGGGTTTCTTTGGTCTCAATTATGGATGTAATTTCCAACAATGAGTTTCATCATGGCCTTCTTTTGAAAAATGTTTACAAATCACTTTTTCTCCATCTTTCTTAACAGATGCATTCTTTTTGTTTTTACCTTTTAGGGTTTTCTCCTTGGCTTTACCCTTAAAAGGTTTCTTCCTACCCTCTTCAATAATGTTAATCCCTCTAGCTTCTAGATGTGTGGTCTGAACACAAACTTCATCTAGATTGGTGGGGTTAAACATGATAATAGTATCTTTTAGGTAGCAATTTAAGCCTCCTGTGTACTTTAGCAAATTTTCTTGGCTCTACAATCCACCCTGTTAGGTCCCCGTAATTTTTTAGATTGGCAAGACCAAATGTACATGGGTAACATCAAACTAGTCTTTGGAGTCCTAGGACCTAGCCTTCCTGGACTCAAAGAGGGCTCTCTCTATACTTTTTTAAAGGATGTAACTTGATAGAGTTTAGGGTTTTGATTTTAGGCTAGTTATAAGGATTAGGGTTTGTTTGTTTTTTTGGTTGGGTAGGTTGTCAAGCAGAATAGATAGAGTGAGAGAGGTTTAAACCATTGGGCTATGGAGTCTGAAAAAGGTATTGAAAGGTAAAACAATAGGTCAAGGGTGTCTTGGAGGGAAAGTATAACAAAGCCAAATGGATCTAAAAGATTATGTGAATGAAGTGAACATTAAATTGTGAACATAGTAGGTGCAAAGGGCAGTTAAGAATCCTTTGACAAATACTTTAACAAGAATGGCCTTTAAGGTTACTAGCATAAAGAAATAACCAAATTCATGGCATACCATAAGCTTCTTTGACCAAACCCTAGAAAGTATGTTAGAAAATTAAATATATAGAGCAATGAAACACATAAAATATGCGAAAAAAACAAGAACACAAAACACATAAAACCAGAGGGACACAGATATACGTGGTTCACCCAGTTTGGGCTATGTCCACCCCGAACAGCCAATCCTTTCTTTCTATTATTCAGCAAAATTAAGAGACACAACCTATAGCAGATCCGCTATAATATCCTCTATTCTCTCTCATAGTCTCCCTATCTGTTTCTCGCTCCGAGAATACACATACAATACACAACCGCAATATAATACCCTCATACAAGCAAGGGGTTTCCTTCTAGGGAAAAAAACCCTAAACTAAACATAACTTCTACCCTCGGATCATTTGCCTAATGAACGGCCCCTGGACCCCCCAAGAAATGTTTAATTTCAGGTGGCATTGTTTCCCCATTAAGGTACAGGTGTCCAATGTCGTGATACAAAATAAACAAGATAATCATGCTCCACACCCAACAATCTCCCACTTGGAGACTGATTGTAGCAATTGCACTGCTGCTTCATTTTATGGACAATGAATCTTCTTTGGACCTAGATATTTCTCATCTTCATCGTCATCCTTGAAGACCAATTGAAATTGAGCATAATCTCAGTTTCTCCCTGGTTACAACTTTTGTTAGCATATCTGCAAGATTCTAGCTAGTGTGTGTCTTTTCCAGCTTCAACTGTCCATCTTCCAATACTGACCATATGAAATGGTACTTGAGCTGTATGTGTTTAGTCCTGGAATGAAATGTTGAGTTCTTTACAAGATGAATGGAACTTTGGCTATCACTGTATAACGTGCCCATATCATGCTTCTTACCCAATTCATCCATAAACCTTTGTAACCAAATAATTTCTTTACTAGCCTCTGTAGCAGCAGCATACTCTGCTTCTATTGTTGAAAGTGCAACAACACTTTGGATTTTTGAAACTCAACTACCGGCTATTCCACCTACAGTAAATACATATCCTGTAGTGCTCTTCCTGTTATCTCTATCACCTGCCATATCTGCGTCAACATATCCCTGTCGAGCAATGTTTGAACCACCAAAGCATAATGCTTGATTTGTGGTACCTCTCAAATATCTGAGAATCCATTTTACTGCCATCCAATGTTCTTTTCTAGGATTGTTAATGTACCTACTTACAACTCCCACTGCATGTGCAATATCAGGCCTTGTGTAGACCATTGCATACATTAAGCTTCCGACTGCTGATGCATATGGAAATTTAAACATATAGTCCATTTCTTCTTGGGTCTTGGGGCACATCTCCTTACTAAGTTTGAAATGGCTAGCAAAAGGTGTACTAACTGGTTTTTCATTCTAAATATTAAATGTTTTCAACACATTTTGTATGTACTCATTATGAGACAGTGTTAATTTGTGACTTTTCTTGTCTCTAGTTATTCTCATACCAAGGATTTGTTTTGCAGCTCCCAAATCCTTCACTGCAAAGGAATTTTCCAATTTTATTTTGAGAACATTTATTTCCTTCATGTTAGACCCTGCAACAAGCATGCCATTTACATACAATAACAATATAATATAGCTACCATCATTTTTCTTTTTTAGATAAACACAATGATCATAGTGACATCTAGTATAACGTTGTTCAGACATAAACTTGTCAAATTTTAGATACCACTGCCTTGGAGCCTGTTTTAAGCCATACAAGCTCTTCTTTAACCTGCACACTAATTTTTCTTTCCCTTTGACCTCATATCCTTCTGGTTGCTGCATATAGATCTCTTCCTCCAAATCTCCATGGAGAAATTTTTTCTTTACATCTAACTGTTCAAGATGTAAATCTTCTGCTGCTACAAGACTTAAAATAGTTCTGATTGAAGTCATCTTAACAATAGGAGAAAATATTTCATCAAAATCAATACCTTTATTTTGTGCAAACCCCTTCACCACAAGTCTAGATTTGTACCTCTATTTTCCTCCATCTTCTTCCTTCAGCCTGTAAACCCATTTATTCTGCAATGTAGTTTTACCTGTAGGCAACCTAACTAAGTCCCAAGTCTGGTTATGCATTAAGGAGTCCATCTCTTCTTCCATGGCTAGCTCCCACTTCTTCCTGCTTTCAACCTGCATTGCTTCTTCATAACATTAAGGTTCACCAGAATCAGTCAACAATAAATAATATAATGAAGGAGAGTATCGTTCAGGGGGTCTACTTATCCTGGTAGATATTCTAACACCACTTTCAGGTGTTTGAGGTGCCTGTTGCAATTGTGGTGGTTTATGTTGTTGTGGCTCTTGATTATTACTATTTTCAGGCACCTTTACCTTTTTTGTGATCTCATCAAGAACTGTGTATTCTTTGTTTTCTTTTTCCTGTTTCTTTTCCTGCAGCTAATTCTTATACAATACCTTTTCATTGAATATTACATCTCTGATCCTAATGATTTTGTGATTTTCATAATCATATAAGTGATAACCAAAATCATTAACACCATAGCCAATAAAGGTACATTTCTTTGATTTTGCCTCAAGCTTGGTTCTATTTTATTTATTAATATGGACAAAGGCCTCACAACCAAAAGGCTTTAAAAAAGATTAGTTTACCTTTTTACGTGTCCATGCTTCCTCTGGAATATCACCAAGGAAATTGAAGGCCCTCTGTTTATTAGATAAATAGCAGTATCTACAACATCTGCCCAGAAATGTAAAGGCAATCCTGCATGCAATCTCATGCACCTTGCACGCTCCATGATTGTTCTGTTCATCCTTTTTGACACACCATTTTCTTGCGGTGTTCTTGGAACTGTCTTCTCTCTGTGAATTCCATGCTCTGAACAATACCTATCAAAAACTTTGCTACAATATTCACCTACATTGAATGATCTGAGATACTTCAACTTCTTTCCTGCCATTTCTTGAAAGTATCAAATACATCAGATTTATTCTGAATACAATAAATCCAAGTTTTTCTAGTTGCATCATCACTAAAAGTAACATAATAACGAGAGCCACCAAGAGATGATACCTTAGCAAGTCCCCATACATCTATATGCACAAGCTCTAATTTTTCGCTGTTTTTTTCTTTCCCAACTCTGAGAAATCTGACTCTCTTATATTTTCCATAAATGCAATTCTCACAAAAATCTAAATCAACATTCTTGAAACCCGGAAACAAATTTATTGAGTGAATAATCTTCATCCCCTTCTCACTCATGTGTTTGAGCCTATGATTGCATAATGCTGCATATGCTCCTTTGGAAGTTAAAACATTAACAGAGTTAGAAATACCATTGCATAAATACAATGTACCAACCTTTTCACCTTTTTCTATTACCAGCGCTCCTTTGGTGACCTTCCAAGTTTTATCTGTGAAATTTGTCACACAACCTTCACTGCCTAACTGCCCTGTTGAAATCAGATTTTTCTTCAGATCTGGAACATGCTTTACATCCATTAATAGTCATTGGTGTCTATTTTGTTGTTTTACAAGAACCTTACCCATTCCAACAATTTTACAGGGTTTATCATCACCCAAATAGAATTTTCCAAAACCTGCTTGAACATAGTCATGAAAATATTTCTTATCAGGTGTGGCATGGAATGAGGCCCCTGAATCTACAACCCAAGAATCAGTAACATTTTCGAAGGAAAGAATCAAAGAATCTTGTAACACATCACCTATCACATTTGCTTCATGATTTTTTCCTTGCTGTGTGTCTCCTTCTTTTCCCTTCCGAGATCTACAATCTTTCTTTAGGTGTCCTTTATTTCCGCATTTCCAACACACTATCCCTGATCTAGACTTGGATCTGCCTTTCCTTGATTTACTATGATATCCCAAGCTCTTTCCTCTTTCCATTCTTCTTCCCCTAGACTCTGAACTCAAAGAATTACCCGATGTCTCACCAGAGCTTTTCCATCGCATTTCCTCGCTAAGGATAGCACCGACAACATCATCAAACTTTAAAATACTAGATCTAGAGACAGAGTTATTAATGGCCATAACTAAAATGAGCACAAAAATAACAGAGCTCTAATTTCATCATCAAATTTTACCCCTACAGAACTTAACTGACTGGTAACTGTATTAAAATCATTTAAATGGTCTGCAACAGATCCACCTTCCGACATCTTCATATTAAATAAACGTTTCATAAGAAATACCTTGTTTGAGGCCGAGGGTTTTTCATATAGTTTCGCCAATGCCTTAATCAAACCCTCTATTGTTGTTTCCTTCGAAATATTGAAGGCTAATGACGCCCGAGGCACAACCGTACTGTTCCGAGTGCCTTTCTATCAATAATATCCCATTCTGCGTCTGTCATAGTCGTCGGCTTCTTTGTTTTTCTGCTGAGTGGTAGGTACAGATCTTTCTGATACAGATAATCTTCCATCTGCATCTTCCACAACAGGAAGTTTTGGCTGTTAAATTTCTCGACCCTAAATTTACCATCTTCCGCCATTGCTCCCACTTGAACTAGGAACCCTTCTTTCCTGCAAGTTTATCAACCAAATAGACCTTCGGCTTTGATACCAGTTGTTAGAAAATTAAATACTACAGAGCAATGAAACACATAAAATATGCGAAAAACACAATCACACAAAATACATAAAACCAGAGAGACATAGATATACGTGGTTCACCCAGTTTGGGCTACGTCTACCCTGAACAACCAGTCCTTCCTTTCTATTATCCAGCAAAATGAAGAGACAACCTACAACAGATCCGTCTTAATATCCTCTGTTCTCTCTCACATTCTCCCTATTTGTTTCTCGCTCTGAGAATACACATACGATACATAACCGCAATAAAATACCCTCATGCAAGTGAGGGGTTGCCTTCTAGGGCAAAAAACCCTAAACTAAACATAACTTCTACCGTCAGATCATCCGCCTAATGAACGGCCCAGATTGACTAGAAATTACTATACTTTTACAAGGAAATTTTACATCTATTTCTAGCTTTGAGGGGGCTGCCCCCCGCCCCCCCCTTCGGACCCCCCAAGCAGCGTTTAATTTCGGGCAGTGATGCCGCCCTGTTACACCATTTTTTGGTCATCTAACCTTTCATCATTAGATGGACCCAAGTACACCATGTAAGACCAGTTTTACCCCAAGTAAAACTGCTTTCACTATGTTAATTAGGAAACCCCAAAAGGAATAATTAATTAAACCATAATTTAATTATTATTCCCAGTCATGTTTAACCCAAAAACAAAGAAATTAATGAGATAAACCCATATTTATCTTATTGTTTTCTAGGAATAATTATTTAAATCTTATTTAGATAATATTCCTTGTTAAATATGACCAAATCAACCACCATTAATTAAATAAATCATTATTTATTTGATTATATCCCAACCACTTCCTTAAAAAGATAAATAAATCATTTATTTATTTTTCACTAATCAAGGGATTTGACCCAAGTCAAACACCCTTTCCCTCCAACAAATAATAATGAAATATTCCATAGAGGTGGATCTAGATTTGGTTAACATTATTTTAATCATGCATCAAGATCTAGAAGGACCCAATATTTTGTTATAAATAGGAGGGTTTTCCCCATCATTCTTCACCTTTTGTTGCCTATTAGATCACTCTGGATCTATACACTTGGTCTCATTTCTACCATTTTGCTCCCATTGAGCTCTATCTTCTACATTGGGTTTTCTACATCTACAAGAGAGAGAAAGCTTAGATCTGAAGTGCTGAGGACTACGAAGAACCCATCCCATTGAGGAGATCTGGATACACCTTCTTGTTTCCTCCCAGGTGCCCTGTAATATAAAAATTCATTCAAAAATCGTGTTCTTGTCTTGTCTGTTGGATGCATGGAGCAAACTCTTTACTTACTGCTTAATGTCTTTCCATTTATAGATCTGTTTGTTGCAGCATTTTAACTACTAATCGCAGATCTGAAGATGTTTGGCAGCCTCTATTGTTGTTAGGGCTATTAGTTATGCGTAGCTAAAGTGGTTCTTTTTCGTACACTTCGATGAAGAATTCATACTAACAAATGGCGACTCCACACGGGTTTTAAATTACGACCGCTGTCGTTTTTCATATTCCTGCATATCCAGCTACTTCAGGCCCTAGGGCTTCTTTTTTAGCTGCTTAGTTTTTCTCTTTTCATGTCATTTTTCTCACATAAAACCCTAAAAACCTAAAATTTCTAACTTCCGTGTGTTTCCGGCCCTATTGCGCAAGTAAGCGACACCACTCGTTAACCGAGACGCACAACTTTCTGAAAATCCGCCGCCGAGACAATCGGATGTGGGGGTCGATTTTTGGTTCTAAACCTCGCGACTCCGGACCTCCGTGTCGCACTTTTCACCAAGCCGCGACCGTACCTCGCATCGGGGTCAGAAACTCCGCGACCGCCTTTTTCCAAAGATTTTTTCTGCACTTTTTTCTGGTTTTGTCGCAAATTTTCCAACGTGTCTTCAAAATTCTCCCGTCTCAGCCCGCTTTGACCTAGTTCTGAACCGTTTTTACTCATCTAAGTGGGAACCTAGCCCCCCAGGGCTTTAGTACCCTCCACTTTTTGTGGAAGAGTTTTAGTTGTTTCTGTGCCCGTCGGTTTCGCAGCTTCCGCCCCCTTTTCCGCATCTCACATTCTCACTTTCGCATCCATTGAACGACTCTCTTTTCCTTTCAAATCACCTCTTGTCGTTTGTTTTTGGACCTCCTCTATGGCCTCCTCGCCTTCCGCCCGGTTTTTTGCTGATTTCCCTTTTCCAACCCTAATTCATCCGGCTCTCTTGGCTGTGATCTACACCTCTTGTTCCGCTCTTTATCCTCCGCATCTCTCGTCCCTTTGACCCTAGATCCGTTGAGCTTCCTTTGTGTGTGTTTCCATAGTTTTTCCTTTTCTTTCAAAGCATAAAAGATAGTTTTGAGGAGACCCACCTTCTTGGGTTAGATAGATGCATACGAGAGTCATATTTCTCTCGCGAGCCAAAAGATTTTATTCTCGTTCTCCCCGTAGGTTTATTTTCGGGGCCTACGCAAAGACACTTTTTCTTGCTCTCAACAACGGAAAGGGTTTAAAAATTAAAATTAACGCACGCCACACACTGACCCTAAGTGAAGAAGCGCCTGGTTAACACCACCTGGCAAAGACTCTAAAATCAATTGTCACTGCACCTTATCTGCCCTTGACCTTTCTTGATTCTGTCCCTTTCTGCCCTTGTCGGTTTCCTTCTTCCTGTCATCATTGCGCCCCCAAGGCGCCGTTCCCGGAGACTTCTTGGCCTTCACCCTCAGTTTCCGGTTGATCGACCTGCTCCGCACCGCCGTCGTCAAGCCAGTCCACCTTCGAGTCCGCACTCCGACTCCTCTCCTGATTCATCGGGTCCCCCTTCTCCTTCCGGTTCTCCCCCTGTTACCTTCACCATGTCTGGATCAGGGCCTAACGCTAGCGGTTCTCCCGGCCCCAATGCCGGCCCTACTTCTAGCGGAACCATCACAACCACTACCCCGGCCACCCCTATGCTACCGTACATTGCAGGCCTCAGCCTCCCCAATTTCCATCAGTTGATTAATGACCCCATTCACCACAATGCTACCTGGCCCACTATGCCCACCAAGCTGCCCTCTGATATCCCTAAGTTCGAGGGCCTTAATGGAGAAGATCCAACCAATCACGTTCGGTCTTTCCACATGTGGTGTTCCTCCAATTCCATTACCGATGACTCCATCCGTCTTCGTTTGTTCCAACGCACGCTTACCGACGAAGCTTCTAAATGGTATGTCGAACAGGCCACTTCTTCCCATACCACGTTCGAGACTCTTGCCCAAGCCTTTTTGTCGTACTTCCAGCTCCCTCTCCGATACGACACTGGCACGGAGCTCTTGAATTCATTTAAGCAATCCTCTTCCACACGCCTTTCTGCCCATGTTCAGGAATGGCGACGAAGACAGAGCTTATGTCGAGCCCCTCCCTTTGAAGATCGGGTTTACATGGACTGGTTCCTTCGCACCCTCCTGTCTCCCATCGGCAAAGATGTCGCCTCTCACTTTCCTCAATCTGAAGAAGCCGCCCTCCAAATAGCTTTAAAATATGACCTGATCTACGCTCAATCTGGTTATGTTTATACCGTTCTTCCTGACATCCCCAGGCCCGGTGGCGCTAACGCCCCGGGGGCATCTCATTCCGCCGACCGTATTGTTGGATCTCTTTCCCACCCATCTGCTCACCCTCCTATGGGCTATGGTCTCCCTCAGGGAGGGGCCAGCGCACCTCCAAAGACTTTTCCTCCCGCAACATGTATCCGTAGTGGTACGCATGCCTCCTCCTTTGCCCAACCTCCCGCTTACCTCAATGTCGCCCAACCCAACCCTTACTTTTATCCACAGCCTGGTGCGCCAGCTCCTCCAGCATATGCGCTTCCGCCTCCCTTGCCTCCTCACAACCTGCAACAGCACTTACAACCCCCTCCAGGGCAAGTATTTGCACAGCAGGGTGCTATTAATCCCCCTTCTTCTCAAAGAAGGCGGAGAGGCAACCAGAACCCATCTGCCCCCGGTGACCGAGGACCCAATTCTGGTATGGACCCTAACACTAGCAACCAGCCTCAGGGCATCCCGCCCAGGCCGGACAGGCCGCTTCGCACAAACAAGCCCCGTTCGTGTTGCAGTGATTACGGTCACTACACTCACGATTGTCCTCTCTTACCCCAGATGCGACAGATGTGGGAGTCTCAAGCCACATTGCGCGGACAACACGCCTCCCCTCACGCTCCTCCTAATGTGGCCACTACCCAGCCAGCTGTGTTCACTGATCCTTTCCCTCAACAGGGATTCGTGGCTACCCAGCCCCGCGACAGCCATGTAGCCACACCCTCGTCCATTTCTAGTTCCTCTGACTACCAGATCCTTATGATGCGCTCCGATCCTTCCCCTTCCGTCGACCTTCACCTTCAAACTCGGTCTCGCTAGTACCCCAAGCCTCCTGCTCAGTCTGCTCCCGAGCCTCCATCTTCAGGTTCTACAGAGCCTCTTTCGACATCCAGTGGCCCCTTACACATCCCTCAACCCAAAGTTGAGGTTCATCCAAAGATTCCAAAGGGCCCATTACGCCGAAATGCTGCTTCCAGTCGAGCCGCTCAATCGTATAGTATAGTAGATGATTTGGCGCAATCCCCTGCTGCCATTTCCACACTGGAACTCCTCCAGTCGTGCCCTTCTCAAAAGAAGGCTCTACTATCTGCCGTGGGCGCTATTGATCCTGCTGATGACCAAATGATTGTTTTTGACGCCACTCAATCGGACCATCCTCCTCTTCCTCCTTCCGTTGCTTTCCAAATCCCAGTCAAAATCCGGAACGCCACTGTATCCCGGTGTAGAATTGATGAGGGGGCATCCACCTGTGTGATGTCCGCTTCGGTTTGGAAGCAACTCGGATCCCCTGAGCTGGCCCCTTCCACGATCACCCTTCGAGCGTGGGACGGTCATGCCTCCCAGCCTATTGGCCTGTTTCGTAACTGTCCCATCACCCTCGCCGGTAAGACCGTTTGCGTTGACGTCGAAGTCATTGACGCCCCTCTAGACTACAACATTCTATTGGGGCGAAGCTACACCTATCCCATGTCTGCTGTCCCATCCGCGGTTTTCCGCAAGATGTATTTTCCACATAATGGGAAGATAGTCACCATCGACCAGCTATCTTATCATGAGCCGCCGTCTCAGACCTCCTCCGAGACGACCATCTCTTCCGTAGCCAACAAGCAAACCGTCGATTCTTTGACCAGTGTCTCCCCCGGCATCTATAAAGATTCCACCCTGCTTGGTACTTTTCCTCATCTTCCCCCCCCTCCTGTTACCGATCCCAGCTTATCGAATGTTTGCATGATGCAATCGTCTCAGGCTGCCCATAAACGGCCTGCCTCGGCTAGTCAGCCACCTCCTCCCCGCCCTCCGCAACCTGCTGCTAGCCATTCATCTCAGCCAGCCGGACCTCCTCCTTCTGGCCCTTCCCCTACAGCTGGTATCCCCGAACCTCTTTATCCTCCAGGCTCGGTTCCCCCTGGCCTTAACCATCTCGGAGCCGTACCTCCTGGTCATTACCCTGCTGGACAGATCCCCTTCCTGGTTCCCCCTCCCGGAGTATATTCTGTCCCCGTCATGGCCACCCTCTCTCTCCCCAACCTGACCTTGGGCATCCCGGTCTGGTACCTTGATCCCCCAGTCGCCACCCCTCCTGGTCACCCCAAACCCTACATGGCTTTGACACCGGTCCAACCGGTCCCTCTCGCTTCTTCCGTTGCTACTGTGCCTACAGCACCTCCACAGGATCCATCTCCTGTCGTGACAGCTCCCGAGAAGAAACGCAAAGCCCGTAAGGGGGCACCAAAAGACAAGACCACCACGACTGACCCGGCCCCTCCCCAACCTACCAAGCCCTGTGCCTTGTGCGATGTCGCCGGTCATGCCACCCATGCTTGTCCCGAGTTGCCCCGTATCCAACCCATGGTTAAAGTCGCGTTCCCCGAATCTACGGCCCCTGAAGCCTCCTCTTCGTCCGTAACCAAGAACCCCAAGACTCTCCGCACCAACAAGCCTTGTGATTTGTGCGGTGTCCATGGCCACTACTCCCATTATTGTCCTCACCTGACGCATTACCGTGCCTCCCTTGAGGTGATCCGCGAGTATGAGGTTGAACAAAATCAATCCGCCTCTCCCATCCTCGCGCAGTATGCTTCAGGCCAGCCTGAGGATCCCCCCGCTCCCATCCACATTCCCCCCCCTGATGTTCAGATGACGGAGTCTACAGTCACCATTCTCTACCTATCCTCCTCTGCACGACACTCGGAGCCTAGCCCGTCCGCAGCCTCCCCCGTTGTGTCCCTTGATACTCGAGATCACTCCACTTGTGTCTCTATTGACCTCCGCAGCCCGAGTCCTCACCATGTTTCCGATAGCTCTCATACACCACCTTGTTTGAGTCTTGATCATCCTGCCCCTTCCTCCTGCCATTACCGCTCGATGACTTCTGTACCCTCACGCTGCCGTCATTTCCTTTCATCCCCTCATTTATTGTCTTGTCACACCATTTTGCGGGACCCCCCGTCCACACCCTTTATCGGTTACGCCGATGGTGCAAGTCGCTACTCCAGGAATCTTGCCTCGGCAGGGTGGGCCATCTTCACCCCCTTGCATGACCTCGTTCTGTCTAACGGGGTATGCATTGGTTCTGCCACCAACAATCAGGTCGAATATGATGCAGTGCGTGGCCTATTAGCTGATGCCCTCTTGCATCGCATCCGCCATCTGCACGTTCGTTTGGATTCCCTGCTTCTTGTAATGCAACTAAATGGTGTTTATTGTGTGCATAACCCTGTGCTGTTTAGACGCTATTTACGAGTGAAAGTCTTAATACGTGCGTTTGAAACCATAACTTTCAACCATGTACCCTGAGACCAGAATCACTACGTAGATAGTATTTCAAACCATGTTCTAGATTGGCATTTATCACACACAATTCATACAAGACAATAACATTAAATCAACCATCAAAAGACGATACATATCCATAATATGTGTCGCAAACCATATATTGACGAGTCCATCTACTCTGATACATACGACATGCCCATAGCATGTTCCCAAAAACTGGGGGCACCATAAGCCCCTCCATACATATACATACGACATGCCCATAGCATGTTACAAACAAAATCCAAAAACTGGGGGCACCATATGCCCCTCCATACATTCTAGGGGGCACCACCTGCCCCTACATACATCAGAGGGGGCACCATATGCCCCTAATCACTATCTGGAGGCTCCCGGGCCAATGGCTCTGCCCTTGCAGCATGTAGATCACGCATAGCTTGACCGGCCATCGCCATGCGCCGCATGATACCTCGCCACTCCGAGGGGAGACCAACACATGGCTCTATGTACTGGTCGTCTAAATCCTGCCACCCGCGCTCCGATACTCCGGTCAACAACCGCTCACATCTACGGCGGATGTCCTCCAGTAGGGCGGCTGCATCCTCATTTTGCGCTGCTCTCGACCCACTCGGACCCGTAGCTCCAGACGCTGCCGGTCGTCCCATATATCCGGCTGGTTTTACCGGTGCTATATCTGCATACCAAAAGTCCCTGAATCAGTATCATTATTTACTATTCAAAAACTTTAACATGCCCACATAAGAATAGCAATTTGTCACTTACCATCGGGCCCCCAGACTCGACCAGACGGAAGTGGCAGATCCGGATCCCCACAGTAGCTCATCCCACTATATGGGTAGTCGTCTATGTACAACGGCATCTGATCCCAATGGGCAAAGAACTCCGGTCGAAACACTCGCCCGACCGCCCCTCCTCCTCCTCTGCAGAGTAGTCGTCCCCAACGATGCATCCTGGGCTCTCTCGGGCCCCCATCTGGAAGCTGCACATGAGGCCTCGAGGTCGGGATCTTCTCAAAGAAGAAGGCACACAATAAAGTCCCATATGAGCAATCATGATTCACCTGCCGCCTGCATAGCGACAACTGTCGCTTTAGCGACACCAGCATCATTTGGGCCCACCCAAAGTAGGTCCCACCCAGCACACTCTCCACTATCATCATCTGCCCACCGGTGATGTGATGGAACGCCTGACTGCCCAGGATTCGCAGCACAGCTGCGGCCACTGCACGGGTTTCTAGCCTCTCTAGATCCCCGATCGATATTCGAGTCCCCTTGACTTGAAGACCCGGTCGACAATGGCGTTCCACGAACTCCATGATATGCCGCCCCCGCGGCAGCACTGGCTGCGTGTCTCCCACAATCCCCAGTGGTGGGAGGCCGGTCAGGAAGTACACATCCTGGACCGTCAGTTCGATCCTGTGCCCTTGCACTACAAAGATCTCCTGATCTGGATCCCAATAACTGATAATCTGGGCCAGTAATGGCTCCCCTGCTCTCATCAACGGGTTCTCCACAAACTTGAGGACCCCAAATCTGGCCAATACACGACGAACGCCCTGATCCGCCTGGATCTCTGTCCGAAGTGTTCCCAGATCCCTCTCTCTCCAGTTGACCCGCAACTCTGCCATACCTGCACAAACACATTCTTTTTGTCAGGGTACAGATCGGGAAAACCATAACCACACACCAAAACCCAACTCCCAGCCATAAAACAGCACCAAACCCCCCTCATCTCCCAGGTCGCAGTTTTCTGCCATTTTCTGGACCAGGTCGCACTTTTTTCCCTAGAACCTGCGTCCTGGGTCGCACTTTTTGCCCCAAAAAGTGCGACCCGGCCATAGAGATGAGGGAGGGATTGTTTCTGGGGTGTTGGGCCCTAAACTACAAATCTAATCCACCAAAATGCAAGAACAAGGTTAGGCCTCTTACCTCCAACTGACAGATCTCAAATCCAACGGTCGGTTTGTCCGCTACGTTCGCCGCAAGATTTAGGGCCTTCTCTCCTCTCCACATTCACCACAGCAACAATAGCAAATGAATGATTTTGGAGGGAAAACTGCCTCATTAAAAGAGAACCCATGTTTCTTCTTTCGACTGCTGCGACCACACCGTAGCCCCGTTCGACGAACCGTCAGTACCACTGGTTAGATCTCACCAAGCTCTCAAATGGGTTTCTGTTAGTTTTTGGTGATTTGATACTTCACCCGGACTCATTTTTGCCACGAAGGGTCACTTCACCGCTCCTTAAAATCGAATTTCCTCACTTACGACACTTGTACTTGGGGCACCATATCGCTCCCTTACTTGTCCATGTTCGTGTCGATTTTCGTCATGTGTACCCACCTTGTACTCATGCTTCCATGGCCCCCCATTGGGGCCTTTACTGTGTGGCAGCACTATCAAGTCGCCCTTGTTTAGAGCATCCAAGTTGAGTCATCATTGCATTCATGGAGTCTATCCTGCGTCCTTTTACACCCCACTATAGCCCTCCATTCTTCTTTGCTTGGTTCCTCTCTTGTGTCGCATATCATGACCTTCAGCCCCACTGTCCCCTGTCCCTGTCGATATTGTGTCAGTCGCTGCCATGTCATTCATGCCCTTTCTGCTCTAACAAGGGAAGTCGTCCATTCGCCACTCCACCCTTCCCATTTCCACCATCATCATTAGTGTCAGTATGTCCGTCGCTCTATTGTTCTTCTCTCGTGCCTTAGCTGAGGATCTCTCATTGCCTCACCTACGGCGGACCTCCTTCTGTCGACATCAGCACATTTATTCCAGAAGCAAGGTCTAGAGGGCGGTGTACCTTGGTTCCGGCTTCCACTTTTGTTCGGTGCCTCGGATCAGGCAGGGGGATCTCTCACTTCCCTTTGACTTGATTGCTTCTCCAGCTCCTTTCAGCATGATCGAGATTCGTATACTGGACAGTCCAGTGACCCAGCAGCAGCTCTTGATGATTTCCGGGCGTGTGTGAGATGTCTCAGCCCTCATGAGGGGGTGGCCCTGCAGGTAGCCCCCCACATGCCCGGATGACCTCTTCATTGCAGCCTTTGATGCCGCTCCAGATTTTGATGATGTTGGCCTTAGACACTTGCAGCACCTCTATGATTTGCATGTATCAGTCAGATTTTGTGAGCCCTTCCCCATT
Source organism: Pinus albicaulis (assembly GCA_034641835.2). Lineage (NCBI taxonomy): Eukaryota > Viridiplantae > Streptophyta > Pinopsida > Pinales > Pinaceae > Pinus > Pinus albicaulis. The sequence goes on from CM076581.1 coordinate 119,363,527, forward strand.
TACAGGGGGCATTTGGGTTGTATTTATCTCATGTACTCAGATGATATTGTACTAGTCCTGGCTGTTATCCCAGGCACAGCATGTATGTGAGACTCTTCATTGTATTTTTATCTGGCTCTTGATTATGCCAGCTGTACTCTATAGTTCGGTCCCTTGTTCACTGGACACACTATTCTTTTGTACTTTGTCACGGCGGGCATAGGTATGCCTCCCCCGCCGCCTTCAGCACAGGTACCCTCTCATAACAGAGACTTGTTGCACCTGCGAGTCTCGTCTCCTCGGGGTCTAGTCCTTCAGCACACTATCTACCTCATATTTCTCTCTCTGACATACCCTTTTGTTGTCTAGTGATTGTCTTCTTACAACGTACTTCGGTCATACGATTTGCTCCTGACACTCGCACGCTGGGGGGCAATCTGTTACACCATTTTTTGGTCATCTAACTCTTCATCATTAGATGGACCCGAGTACACCATGTAAGACCAGTTTTACCCCAAGTAAAACTGCTTTCACTATGTTAATTAGGAAACCCCAAAAGGAATAATTAATTAAACCATAATTTAATTATTATTCCCAGTCATGGTTAACCCAAAAACAAAGAAATTAATGAGATAAACCCATAGTTATCTTATTATTTTCTAGGAATAATTATTTAAATAATATTCCTTCCTTGTTAAATATGACCAAATCAACCACCATTAATTAAATAAATCATTATTTATTTGATTATATCCCAACCACTTCCTTAAAAAGATAAATAAATCATTTATTTATTTTTCACTAATCAAGGGATTTGACCCAAGTCAAACACCCTTTCCCTCCAACAAATAATAATGAAATATTCCATAGAGGTGGATCTAGATTTGGTTAACATTATTTTAATCATGCATCAAGATCTAGAAGGACCCAATATTTTGTTATAAATAGGAGGGTTTTCCCCATCATTCTTCACCTTTTGTTGCCTATTAGATCACTCTGGATCTATACACTTGGTCTCATTTCTACCATTTTGCTCCCATTGAGCTCTATCTTCTACATTGGGTTTTCCACATCTACAAGAGAGAGAAAGCTTAGATCTGAAGTGCTGAGGACTACAAAGAACCCATCCCATTGAGGAGATCTGGATACACCTTCTTGTTTCCTCCCGGGTGCCCTGTAATATAAAAATTCATTCAAAAATCGTGTTCTTGTCTTGTCTGTTGGATGCATGGAGCAAACTCTTTACTTTACTGCTTAATGTCTTTCCATTTATAGATCCGTTTGTTGCAGCATTTTAACTACTAATTGCAGATCTGAAGATGTTTGGCAGCCTCTATTGTTGTTAGGGCTATTAGTTATGCGTAGCTAAAGTGGTTCTTTTTCGTACACTTCGACGAAGAATTCATACTAACACGCCCCATTAAGGTATAGGGGTCCAATGTTGTGATACAAAATAAACAAGATAATCAAGCTCCACACCCAACAAAGTAGACATCAAGACAACAATCCAATGAGCCATAGAAGGCAAGAAACTTGTAAGTATTCTAGTGATTCCACCTTCAGGAAAAGAAAAAATTTAAGATAAAAATATAGCAAAGATCAAAGAGTAGGGAACTAATTTCCTAAATCAAGCCACAAATATCTCCAAAGCAACCATTTAATATCAACAAAAGGGCATGGAAAATCATAAAAAATCATAAACCTCTTTAGCTAAACCTAATCAGCAATACTTCAAATCAAAGACCCTAAAAACAATGTTTAAGTTACATCAAAGAGCGGGGCTAACCATGAAATAATTTTACAATGGCTTCTTCAAATCATCGTTAAGATAAACAAGAATAAGTGGAAATAGAGAGAATTTAAGGATTCTCTAATCTGACCTAGCAGAGGAAAACATACAAGAAATAGAGAGCAGACAGAGTTAAAGTGCCTCTAAACAACATTTCTTAGCCTAAAATTTCTATCCTACTACATGAGAAAGATGAAACAAAATGATAACATAAGAAAAAAGCACTAAATAAGAAACACATCACCATTAACTATGTTCATGAATCCTACAAGTGAGCTTGCTCCATTGTCATGCACATCAAGACATCCACAAAATCCAAAGCCAATTTCTCCTCAATCTTCAAGTCTATGATATTCTTCTCAATAATCATCCAACATCCAAAAATGAGGCCTTAATGCAGCATTTAACTAGCAAGGAGGACCAAAACCCTAATTTGGGTTTTAGAAACCATTAATTACTCATAAATGCCAAATTTGTCCTATGAGACCATGCAAGACCCAAGGCACAAATATTCTAATTCATTAAATGCAAAAATATCTCCTAAACCGAATTTGGAAAAATACTGACTTTAAAGCTCCTCAATAACTTCCAAAATACCTCCAAGTGTGTTTTGTTGACTTTTTGCAAGGGCGCAGCACTGAGGTTCAAGGGCACAACGCCTACACTGGAAAAATTTCCTGTTTTGTGACCAAGATTTGGAGGACTTCTAGGTGTCCAAATGAGCTCCATGATAGCTCATTGGAAAGCTTGTCCAGTATAATTTCCAAACCTATATTTAGTTTTCCATTTGATTGCCAAAAAATGCATTCTCAGAATACTTCTCAAGGCACAGTGCCAGCTCTGAAAATACAGCAGAAAGGTGATTTTTTTGGTGTCTTTGGTACTTTTGGAGTACTATTTTTGCTCCAAATAAGCTATTTTTTTTTTTGATGATGTCCTTGGCTTGATGAACTCAAAAATTCAAACCATTCCTCCAAACAGCGCCCCAAAAAAGGGCGCAATGCTAGTGGCACTGCGCCTTTGGCCCTTCAAAATAGTAAAAAATCCAAAAACTTCAAAATTGTGCCAAAATCTAGATTTACCTTGTTGATTAGGTTTGGGATGCTTGTAGGGGATGGATTAGCTAGGTTACCAAGGTTTTATTTGTCTTTAGCCTCCTTTATCCCACCATATTCTTCATATGCCTCATTGTTATCAGCCTTACTGCTTTCTTCATGGCTCTTTGACCCAATGCCATCATCACTCTTTGTCTCACATCATCATTGATTTCTTCTTCATTTACATTTGCCTCGCTGATGTTTTGGCTTTTTGACCTATTGCCATCATCATTTCTACTCTCTACCTTATCATTGCCAACATCATCATTTCTGACCTCTGCCTCATTGCCCTCTGTCTCATTAATATCTGACCTTCTCCTTCACTGCCATTGTCTCCTTCTCTTGACATTTTGACCACTATACCTTTGAAAACCCTATCACAGATGTGAAACTGATATGGAAGAGGGTAATGGAATGGAAGTTTGATTGTGAATGAGATGAATGAGTGAGTGTATAAATATGTGATAATTAGGGATAATTTGACCACTTAATGATAACCCTCTATTGATATGTCAAAATATGTTTTGAAATACTAGAGGTTGATGTGTAATTTAGGTGAATGAGGGTAATGGAATGTCAACTTTCTTGCAAGTGAGGGGGTGAATGAATGAGTGTTATAAATGAGATAGGTGTATGGAAAACTAGGGTGAATGAGAAACCTAAAAATAGTGTAATCCCTCTTTTATCACTGATTTTCCTTATAGGTAGATGAAGTAATGACAATCAGTGGATTGCAAGTTTAAATACCTAGGGTTCCTTCTTTGGGCTTCAACTTCTTTCCATTAAATGATGAAAAAAATGCTTGGAAATGGGTTGATGTGATGGTAATCATCCTTCAATATGCCTAGAGGACCTTTAGCAAGAGTTTGGGAGTGAATTGATTTTTTTTATGGTTGAGGAGGCCTTCCAAGCCAAGCGCACAGCGCCTAAGAAATTTTTTGTGGGTGTGTTCCGGGTAAGGGCGTAGCGCCTTCCCCAGTGTGCAGCACCTATTTCTAGGTGCGCAACGCCTTAAGAAAATATATGGGAAAAAATTCCAGGGGCTCAACAACACTTTCCAGGTGTGCAGCGCCAAGCCAAGGGCGCATCACCAGGCAAAATTTTCCAATTTTTCCTTGAAAACTCCCAATTTCTTCCTTTTTGAAATTTCTAACTCTTTTCCAGTGACCATTGCTTTTCATGAAGTGTGAAATGAGTTTTAATGGGCTCATGAATTCAATTTTATCTTTTCAAATCACTTTCAAATGCCTAAAACTCTTGTTTGTCACTTTCATTGATATCCCTTTATGCCTTTGCCCGTGGATTGCTAAAATCACTGACTTAGAATTTCTTTTGGTCTTGGAGACTTGATATGTTTATTTGACAATTATGTGATGACACCATCATTCTCAAACCTTCTGTGGTTTTCATGGTGAAGTTCAACTCAACCTTTCACCTCTTCTGACTAACCCTTTTACACTATTTGCATGCAGGTTGATAAATCATGATTTTGACCTTTCCATTTGCTTATTGATGCATGAAAAGTTCACCTTTCACAAGTTGGAGATCTGATCACAGTGACATCTTCAAAATCCTTTTTCTTCGATCATGCAACTCAACTTTGTCTTTCCCACTTTGACTGGCAGTTTTCTGGAGTTATGAAATTTGTGTTTCTTCTTTATCCTGGAGATCTGACATGTTTATTTGGACACAACAGTAGCTTCAAAATCCTCTTTTATTCCTATCATGGTGTCCAACTCATCTTTTTACCTCCCCTATGCCATTTCTGCAATTGATTACTATGTTTGCGCTCTGTTGGACTATTAAGTGCAAAACCCTAGTTTTCCTTAAGACCAAATTGCTTCCCTTTCTTCTGGTGTGAGTTGTCTTCTCTTAGGAACAGACCATCTACCTTATCAATCCCTTCTGCTGATGGACCTCTTAAAATTTCTGCAGAATTGTTAAAATCTTAACATTTACCTCTCGTAGACTTTGAGTTGATAGGGTAGTTTTCTTTGGAAACTTTCAGGTCTTCCTTGAATGACCATGTGTTGACCTTCTATTACATCTGAGCCAGCTTCTAGAATAATAAAAATAGTGTTTGAAACAGCAATGAAGTCCTTGAAACTTGTGAAACCCTAATGACCGAGTGGGAAGGTCCTTTGACCATGATATTTGATTGAAAATTGGCTTGGAGGATTCAAGTGAAAAACAAAGTATTTGTCAAAGTGTTGTATTGAAGATCCAAAATCCAATGTACTTGATTTATCTAAAGAGCCTACAGAGATAGTTTTTAAACCATAAATGCTTGAGGAACTTGTGGATCATGGGAATGAGTTAGGCCATAGGTAACCCTAGATGGAAAGTGTATCTATGGGCAAGGGAAAATAGAGTAATGAGGTCATAGGCACGAAAAAGGATGGATATGAGTGGCACAAGCCTATAAGGAGTCTTTTGGGAGTGGTAGGGTGACCATGAAATGGTAAGGTTTATAGAATAGTGAAAATTTTCTATAAGGATAATGAAGGTAGTGAGATTTCTAAAACTCACAATGTTCAAAGAATGTTGTTTTTAGAAATATAGAACCGGTCTATAGTCATCTACCAATATTGAAAAATAATGATGACTAACAATGGCTCCACTTGGGGAGGACAGCTCCTTTTCAGGAGGTGTCAAGAACCTCAGAGTTCAGATCTTTGAGTTTTGGAGATCAGTACCTTACTTGTACTTGGCATATCCCTCTTCCTTCATTTGTTGATGTTCTCTTGAAGCTATGATCTCAAAAATTTGAAAAGACATGATTGCTTCAATATCAGTTCTACCTACCCATCATATTTTGCCTAACATTTTTTCTTCACTTGGGTGCATTTGAATTGGCAAACCCTTGACATTGTTTTCTTTTGAAAGCATTAAACTATCTACTTCTACCATTATGTCATCCAAGGGTTCAGATTAGGCTGATGAACTCTTTTATTCTCTACCTAGTCTACTTATCTGTCAAGGTTAAGTTGTTTGACATATTTTCATTCTCTAACCTACTAACATGAAATTCAAAAAATGACCAATCCAAGGTTAAGCAATATGATTTGTCATGGGTTGTGGCATTTGGACAAGCTGCACACAGACATTATTTTTGTTCAATAAAAAACTAGAAAACATGAGGGCTGTGATTGAGAATTGGTTATGCATCTCTCTCATTTTTCTTTGGTTCGGATTTATGCTTTTGGGAACCGGCATCTTTTCCTAATATAATAGACTAACAAGCCAAGTTTACATGGTCTGACAAGTCTTCTTTCACTAACCTATCAACAGAAATTTAAAACATGTTCAATCATGATTAGGCTAGATGACTGAACAAGACTTTCTTTTCTTAACAATAGTGGAATTTGGGCTTGCATACTTTCAGAAGTACTCTTTTTTGGTATGGGGCTTGACCTCTTCATTTTCTTGCTCTATTTTCTCATTTTCTTTCTTTTTTTGTTTATTTTTCTTCCTTTTTGTCAAAAAATATGAAACTAGAATAGATGCTCATAGTGTTGAGCTTATTTTCATATCTATATTATCGTAATCTAACTTTTATATGATATCTACGTTAGGTGAACTATATTTTCCAATGCAGCCAGTCAAGTAAGTGACTACATGATTGATTTTCATTCAGCCCTTTGGGTATGCTGAAAAGACAAAAAGGCCACTCCCACCTCACTTGTTTTTGAACAGTAGTGCCTAAAATTTTCTTTAAACCTTGCATCAAACTGCTCCTGACATATTTTAGTCCCTCTTCAAATGTCTCTAAGAAAATAGCAAAGGGATCTTGAAACAATACCTGGCTCCGAGGATTTGAATAACCAGCTGTATCCAGGACCATTACTTGTTCCAGCTTTTTAAGCTTGGGATTATTTTGAGAAAATGTCTCTTCTTCTTCCTCATGCTCATATGTGCTAGTAGCCTCATCATATATTACAATGTTGTCCTCTAGCAAACCTGATATGCTCTGATTGAGTGGGTTGAATTTTGTGTGAAGACCATCATGTTGATGAGCAGGAGTACACTTTGGAAATAAATATTCTTGAGAAAGTATAACCTTAGAATCATTCTCTTCCTCTGTTTCTTCATGTGGAAAGAATGCAGCACATAAATCAGCAGGAGAACAAATATAAATTTTTTGTTTACATGAAGGTTTAGAGGTTGGTTGCATGTTTAAAATATGATTTATTTCCTCTTCAGTTAAAAGAGGAGGCATTTTTCTATTTCTTTGGATAGAACCATAGTTTCTTTCTTGTGAAGGTTGGTTATAGGGATGAATGTCTTCATTGTTGTTAAAATCAATACCCAAAGACTGTTGATTTCTGATTGCATTAAGATTATCCTTGATGAACTGAAATGAAGTACAACAAAGTGGTAAAGATCCTTCTCCTTTTTCCAAACTTTCTACACTTTCTTCTTCACTCTCATAGCTAATATGTGTTTATTGATTACTATACTTGAGCTGCTGACAATGACTGTCTTTGTCCCACAAACTAGTTACTGATTTTTCTGTAGTGTTAGCTTGATTCTGGAGAACATAATCATCATCATATTGATCATACTAGGGAAGCTCATTCATAGGAGGAATGTCATCCAATATGCACACTAGATCAGCAGATTGCTCCACCATATGTTGACCTATAAGTTTATTTTCTGAACTACAGTAGTTTGGATTAAAACGAGAGTGTTTATGGTCAATAGCTTCTTCTTTAGCAATCTGAAAGGAATCGAAGCACAAGGGTAGAGTCTCAAAAGGTGCTAGTTCATCCTCCATTTCTCAATTTGTAATCCCAGCAACAACACCAAGATGACTTAAGGGGAGAACTTCTGAATTTGAAAAAGGGTTTGTATCATCCATTTCTTCTCTGATTGATTCTTTAAATATTTCCTCCTTGTTTTTATTTGCAACTTTCTTGTAATTCTCTCTTAATAGTGAAGCACATGATGTAGGAAGGCATCTAGTACTTACTTGAAAATTTTTTGCATCTTCTTCTTTGCAATCTTTCTCATCATGCTTATTTTGTTGTTATTCTTGCTTTGTAATGACTGAGTTTGTTCTTCCCAAGAAAATAGTACCAGATATTTTGAATAATCAGCTCCAACCTCAACCTTGTACTCTTCCTCTTTCCTGCCAATCATATGCATTATTTTTGTAATTGCGTTTGTCAACATATTTAGCTTTATCTCTGAAGATATTAGTTTCTCTTGATTTTCTTTGTCTTTCTCTATTGCTCTTAGCTTTGCCTGCCTGTTCAATATGTTGGATTCCACATCAACTGCCATCCTTTGCATTTCCTCCATGGTCAAAGGGTATCTTTCTCTTATCTGGAATGTCATCTCTAGGTCAAAGGCATCTAGGTAGTGAAAGAGAGCCCACTCTAGGGGTGGCTTTAGCTTAGCAGGTATTTCATGGTATACTTTATTGAACCTGGCTGAAAAGTGTTGTACTGTCTCCCCTAGCTGTCTTTTCAAATGGTTGTATTCCCTTATGATGAGAAAAACATTTCCCATGATTGCCCACCTATCTAGGAAAATTTGAGTGAATTGATGAAAATTGCTAATGCTTGTAGCTAGAAGATCCTTAAACCAAATGTTAACTTTTCCTTGTAGTGATAAGGCAAACATTCTAATACGCACATCATCTTTTCCTACTTCAAATAGGTCTAGTAAATCCTCAAGATTTTGAATGTGTTTTTCAGCGGTGATCTTTGTATTTTCTCCATCAAAATCGGGAAGCTTATTTGCAAGTTTTACAGGGAGGGCCTGGAGGATAGGAGGCAAAACCAAAGGCTTGTATTTGTTTGGCACCTTTGTGGGCACAGGTAGTGAAAAAAGTGTTTTATGAGTGTTTTTGGTTTCAACAGGAGAAAGAAAGACAACATGAGGGTCATGTTTTACTAGGTCTTTCACAAGTGTTTCTGGGGTAGGCATATGTGTATGAGTATGTTCATGGTTTGCAATTTGAGGCTTAGCTTTTTTGGGCTTGAGATCTTTCCAATGATAATTGTAGACCTCATCAATGTATTCTTGATCAGGCTTAAATTAGGATAGAACATAGTTATAGATAAAAACAATAATTTCCTGAATCCAATTTAGCCTTGGATACCCTCTCTTTCTAGGATGACTGGTCATGTTTCAAGCTCTTCCTCTAGGGGATTATTTAGGCTTATTGAGAGTTGTGGAGTTTCCAAGTGGAAGATTTCATTTTTTCTATCCACCATCAACAATATTAGGATTAATTGATGCATTTCCAGGGGAATCTGTGAGAACTAGTGGGGTCAACAGGGCTACTGAAGACCAGTGGATTCACCAAGTGGAGGATGCTTACTGTTTTAGGGATGTACTTGTTTTCCACCATCAATAACTAAATACCAATCTAAGGATTTTTTTTGGGTTTTCTGAGGTCCTAAGGAATACTTAGATTTTCACTGACTCAGAAGGTCCCACTGTGATCGCCATTATGTTAGGTCCCCATAATTTGTTATATTGCAAGACTAAATGTACAGGGGTAACATCAAACTAGTCTTTGGAGTCCTAGGACCTAGCCTTCCTGGACTCAGAGAGGACTCTTTCAATACTTGTGTAAATGATGTAACTTGATAGATTTTAGGGTTTTTATTTTAGGCTAGTTACAAGGATTAGGGTTTGTTTGTTTGTTTGGTTGGGTAGGTTGTCAAGAAGAATAGATAGAGTGAGAGAGGTTTAAACCATTGGGCTATGGAGTCTGAAAAAGGTCTTGAAAGGTACAACAATAGGTCAAGGGTGTCTTGGAGGGCAAGTATAACAAAGCCAAATGGATCTAAAAGCTTATGTGAATGAAGTGAACATTAAATTGTGAACATAGTAGGTGCAAAGGGTAGTTAAGAATCCTTTGACAAATACTTTAACAAGAATGGCCTTTAAGGTTACTAAGCATAAATAAATAACCAAATGTAGGGCATACCAGAAGCTTCTTTGACCAAACCCTAGCAAGTAGACATCAAGACAAAAATCGAGTGATTTCACCTTCAGGCAAAGAAAAAAATTAAGGTAAACATATAGAAGAGATCAAAGAGTAGGGAACTCCTAATTTCTTTAATAAATCCACAAAGACCTCCAAAGCAACCATTTAAGATGAAAAAAAGGGAATGTAAAATCATAAAACTCTTTAGCTAAACCTAATCAGCAATAATTCAAATCAAAGACCTTAAAAACAATGTTTAAGTTACATCAAAGAGTAGGGCTAACCATGAACTACTTTGACATTGGCTTCATCAAATCATCTTTAAGATAAAAAATCATAAGTGGAACTAGAGAGCATTTAAGGATTCTATAATCTAACCTAGCAGAGGAAAGCATACAAGCAATAGAGAGCAGACAGAGCTAAAGTGCCTCTAAACAACATTTCTTAGACTAAAATTTCTGTCCTACTACATGAGAAAGATGAAACAAAATGATAACATAAGAAACAAGCACTAAATAGGAAACACATCACCATTAACTATGTTCACGAATCTTGCAAGTGAGCTTGATCCATTTTCATGCACGTCAAGACATCCACAAAATCCAAAGCTAATTTCTCCTCAATCGTCAAGTCTATGATATTCTTCTCAATAAGCATCCAACATCCAAAAATGAGGCCTCAATGCAGTATTTAACTAGAAAGGAGGACTAAAACCCTAACTAGGGTTTTAGAAACCATTAATTACTCATAAATGCCAATTTTTTCCTATGAGACCATGCAAGGCCTAAGGCACAAATATCCCAATTCATTAAATGCAAAAATATCTCCTCAACCAACTTTGGCAAAAAACTGACTTTGAGGCTCCTCAATAACTTCCAAAATATCTCCAATTGTGTTTTTATGACTTTTTTCAAGGGCGTAGCACTAAGGTTCAAGGGTGCAGTGCCAAGGCCAAGGGCGCAATGCCTACACCGAAAAAATTTCCTGTTTTGTGACCAAGATTTGGAGGCCTTCCAAGTGTCCAAATGAGCTCCATGATAGCTCATTGGAAATATTGTCTAGTCTACTTTCCAAATCTATATTTATTTTTCCATTTGGTGTCCATTTGACTTCCCAAAAGCTCATTCTCCCAAGACTTCTTAGGGCGCAGCGCCAGCTCTGAAAATAGGGCAGAAAGGTGATTTTTTGGTTGTTTTTGGCACTTTTGGAGTACCAGTTCTACTCCAAATGAGCTTAATATTTTTTGGGATGTTGTCCTTGGCTTGATTAACTCAAAAATGCAAACCATTCTTCAAAATAGTGCCCCAAAGAAGAGCGCAACACCAATGAATCTGCGCCTTTGGCCCTTCAAAACAATCAAAAATCTAAAAACTTCAAAATTGTGCCAAAATCTGGATTTACCTTGTTGATTAGGTTTGGGATGCTTGTAGGAGATGGATCAGCAAGGTTACCAAGGTTTTCTTTTCTTTATCCTCCTTGATCCCACCATATTCTTCATAGGCCTCATTTTTATCAGCCTTACTACTTTCTTCATGGTTCTTTGACCCAATGCCATCATCACTCTTTGTCTCACATCATCATTGATTTCTTCTTCATTTACATTTGCTTCACTAATGCTTTGGCTTTCTGACCTATTTCCATCATCATTTCTACTCTCTGCCTTATCACTGCCAACATCATCACTGCTGACCTCTGCCTCATTTCCCTCTGTCTCATTGATATTTGACCTTCTCCTTCACTGCCACTGTCTCCTTCTCTTGACATTTTGACCACTCTGTCTTTGAAAACCCTAGCACAGATGTGAAACTGATATGGAAGAGGGTAATGGAATGATAGTTTGCTTGTGAATGAGATGAATGAGTGAGGGTGTAAATATGTGAGAATGAGGGATAAGTTGACCACTTAATGATAACCCTCTACTGATATGTCAAAATCTGTTTTGAAATACTAGAGGTTGATGTGTAATTTAGGTGAATCAGGGTAATGGAATGTCAAATTTCTTGCAAGTGAGGGGGTAAATGAATGAGATAGGTGTATGAATAGCTAGGTGAATGAGCAACCTCCAAACAGTGTAACCCCTCTTTTATCACTGATTTTCCTTATAGGTAAATGAAGTAATGAAAATCAGTGGATTGAAAGTTTAAATACCTAGGGTTCCTTCTTTGGGCTTCAAATTCTTTCCATTAAATGATGGAAAAAATGATTGGAAATGGGTTGATGTGATGGTACTCATCCTTTAATATGCTTGGAGGACCTTTAACAAGATTTTGGGAGTGAATTGGGTTTTTTTAGGGTTGAGGAGGCCTTCCAGGCCAAGTACGCAGTGCCTAGGCCAAGGGCACAACGCCTAAGAAAATTGTTGTGGGTGTGTTCTGGGTAAGGGCATAGTTCCTGTTTCTAGGAGTGCAGTGCCTTAAGAAAATATATGGGAAAATTTTCCATGGGCGCAGCGCCACTTTCCAGGCACCCAGCGCTAGGAAAAATTTTCCAATTTTTCCTTGAAAACTCCCAATTTCTTCCTTTTTTGAAATTTCTAACTCTTTTCCAGTGACCAATGATTTTCATGAAGTGTGAAATGAGTTTTAATTGGCTCATGAATTCAATTTTATCTTTGCAACTCACTTTAAAATGTCTAAAACTCTTGTTTGTCACTTTCACTAATATCCCTTTATGCCTTTGCCTGTGGATTGCTGAAATCACTGAGTTAGCCTTTCTTTTGGTCTTGGAGACTTGATATGTTTATTTGAAAATTATGTGATGCTTTTACACACCGGCATTCTCAAACCTTCTGTGGTTTTCATGGTGAATTTCAACTCAACCTTTCACCTCTTCTGACTAACCCTTTTACACTGTTTGCATGCAGGTCGATAAATGATGAATTTTACCTTTCCCTTTACTTATTGATGCATGAAAAGTTCACCTTTCACAAGTTGGAGATCTGATCACAGTGACATCTTCAAAATCCTTTTGCTTCCACCATGAAACTCAACCTTGTCTTTTCCCACTTTGACTGGCAGTTTGTAGGTGTTATGAAATTTGTGTTTCTTCTTTATCCTAGAGATCTGACATGTTTATTTTGACACAACAATAGTTTCAAAATACTATTTTGTTCCTATCATGGATTCCAACTCATATTTTTACCTTCCCTATGCCATTTTTTCAATTGATTACTATGTTGGCACTCTGCTAGACTATTAAGTGCAAAATCCTAGTTTTCCTTAAGACCAAATTGCTTCCCTTTCTTCTGGTGTGAGTTGTCTTCTCTTAGGAACATAAAATATACCTTATCAATCCCTTTTGTTGATGGACCTCTTAACACTTCTGCAGAAGTGTTAAAATCTTAAAATTTACCTCTTACAAACTTTGAGCTGATAGGGTAGTCTTCTTTGGAAACTTTCAGGTCTTCCTTGAATGACCGTGTGTTGACCTTCTAAGCCAGATTCTAGCATAATAAAAATAGTGTTTGAAACATAAATGAAGACCTTCAAACCCGTGAAACCCTAATTACCTAGTGGGAAGGTCTTTTGACCATGATATTTGACTGAAAATTGGCTTGGAGGCTTCAAGTGAAAAATAGAGTATTTGTCAAAGTGTTGTATTGAAGATCCAAAATCCAATGTACTTGATTTATATAAAGAGCCTAAAGAGATAGTTTTGAGACCATCAATGCTTGAGGAACTTGGGGATCATGGGAATGAGTTAGGTCATAGGTAACCCTAGATGGAAAGTGGAGCTATGGGCAAGGGAAAACAGAATAATGAGGTCATAGGCAGGAAAAAGGATGGATATGAGTGGCACAAGCCTATAAGGAGTCTTTTGGGAGTGGTAGGGTGACCATGAAATGGAAAGGTTGATAGAATGTTCAAAGAAATGGAAAATAATTCTATTTTTATAAATCTTGAACCAATCTATTGTCTTCTACAAATATTGAAATATACTGATGACTAACACACCCCTAATAAAATATATCTTCTCCTAAATTTCTAGGTCTATTCTTGCACATTTTGTTCCTTTAACTGCCTAAAGTTTTTCCCATTCATGATGGATTTTTTCATATGAGCTAATGGATAAAATATTCATTTAATAGCAAAAATAAAATCTGACCATGGTAGAATAATCTTACCACGTTTCTTGATTTCTTCCTGTGTTTTGGCTTCCCACCAAAAGAGTGCTGCATCTTCCATTCTCAAAGAAGCTAATTGAATTTGTGTATCATCATCTTGAAGGTTTTGTATTCTTAAATATTCCTCCAATTTTCGAATCCAATTATCTAGCTTGTCTGCATTTAATTCACCATTAAACATTGGCAATTTGAACTTAACATCAAGTTTTAATAAAGGAGATTTACCAGTGCTCTTGGACTTGTTTGGTTGATGTACTGAAGAAGAGGTAGATGATGATGATGATGATGATCATGAGGGTGAAGATGGTGGCTCTCCATTCCCTCCATTTCCTCCATTTCCCTTATTTGACTTGTCTTCATCATGTTGACCTCCTGAAGATCCTTTTCCTTCCTTTTGTAGTTTATATCCTTCTCCTTCCAATCTCTCATTCCTTTCTTGATAAAAAACTCTAACCGTCTCAGTCATGTCAAGAAATTCTTTCCTAAAAACTCTTTCTTCTCCCTTAGGGTCCAATTCGACATGAATTTCTCCTTCCTCATGAGGCATGATTAATGGAGCTTCTGCTTCTTTAGGAGGTGAACTAGGCGGTGGATATTGTGGCAATATTTCTCTCCTTTACTTTGGCTCCTTTTGAGACCCTCTTGCTTCCATCAGTTTGTCATCTCCCCTTTTGAGCTTGAGACTTGTAAGCATCTAAAACTTCCAAACAGTTAAACAATTCTTTGCACTAAACAACACCAGAGAAAAACTCTAGCTCTGATAACATCTGATCTTAAATGATTGTATTAGTTTTGTTGTGCTAAGGGTCTTTTGGTTTTAAAAACATGTGCATAATTGGTTCATTAGCTTGCATAAGGATTAAGGAGTTTTTCCATGAATTATAGATGAAATTTAGTGAATTAGAAGCATAAAATAAGCATAAATGACACTGAACATTAGTGTAAAATAGAGAAATAAGTCACCACATGAAATTTACACAGCAGGCATGGTGAAGCAGTTCACCCCTCCTGGGCTACATCTGTTGGTACAGCTCCCAATGACTTCTCCATATTTCATTATGCTATTGCATGTAGTTACTGTGCTCTAATGGCTATTTTCTCTACACCAATGGCCTTAGAATGCTCCAATTAGTCAAAAAAATGACTCTTCATTTACTCAGAATGGTCCAAAATTGAGCCTCCTGCTCTTTTTCCCAATATCTCCTAGGAAAACTCCACTAAATTTAGAGAAATACAGTTAACTAGAGTTAAATTAGGGTTGAAGCTGATATATTCTAGCTATTTATCCACACATTTAGTGTTACGGTCAGGGTGGTGGCCACATGCGCACCCCCAACCGTTAAGTGGCTTATACGTTAGTGGAAAAAATATCAGAGTTTCATTAAACATACACGTTCACAGTCAAACAAAGCTTGTTGGGTATGTGTTATATTATTTCCATGACTAGCCCCATGCGCTATACATTACGTCGGGCATAGCAGGGGGGAGGCAGCCCCCACTGTTGGGGTCTGAGGCAACGCCCCGACGAAATTTTTTTTTTGGTGTGCGGACCCACTCATAGGCAGACCCACCCATGTTTTGTGCATGAGTTTGCACATGGTTTTGGGGTATGATGGTTTTCGGCCCCTGTTATTTTGTAGTTCTGGTCAAGGGAACTACGGTTATGTTCTAATCTAGGGTTAATGGATTGGGGTTTATGTATGCTTTGGCATGTATATATATGTGTTGTAACACTAAAAGGAATATAATGAAAAATCAAGTTGGTTGTCTCGATTTTGGATTCAGGGGAAAATCTCTGTGTTTATCTGTTTTATGTTTTATGCTCTTGTTATTGTTTATTTTATGTTATGAGATTCGTGTGTAGATAATTTATGTTCAGGGTTAAAACCTACATTTGGTATCAGAGTGACAAGTCTCGAGTTCGAAACTCAACCCGGCTCACGTTGGGGGGGGAGATTTTTGGACATTGGGTTCAACGCTCCCCGTGTGTTTCGCGACATGGACTAACCGCCTCTCGTGGATCCCAACTCTAGCGATTGTAGCGGAGACTAACGCCTGCGGGTTTTGGTCTAATGGAAATCATGATTCCAACAAGTGGTATCAGAGTTGTTTCGGCTTCAAGGGGACGCCTTTGCTTCTGAGGGGTTTTTGCTCGGGCCTGAGGTAGACCCTGTTCAATGGGAGATCTGCGGGATCGATTCTTGTGGTGAAAGAAGATGGCGAGCGGCGGAAAGATAGAGATCGAGAAATTTAATGGTCATAGTTTTGAGTTGTGGAAGCTTAAGATGGAGGATCTGCTGGTGGATAAAGATCAGTGGATTGCGGTAGATCCAAGTACTAAAACAATGGCAATGTTAGATGAAGACTGGAAGAAACTGGATCGGAAGGCTAAGAGCACAATACGGTTGTGTGTCTCAGATTTAGTATTGTTGAATGTATCTGGGGAAGCTACGACAAAGAATTCGTGGGAAAAACTTGGGACTTTGTACCAATCTAAGTCTCTGGTGAATAAGCTGTTCCTGCGGAAAAAGCTGTATAACTTGAGGATGAAAGATGGAGACTCGGTGACAGAGATTTTGAATGCCTTCAATACTGTGGTAAGTCAGTTGTCATCTGTTGATATTAAAATCTCAGATGAAGATAAGTGCATAAATTTTTTGTGTTCTCTACCAGACTTGTGGGATAGTCTGGTTATTGCAATAGGTAGCAATACAACTACCTTGAATTTTGATGACATTGTCTTAGCCTTGCTGTCGGAGGAAATGAGATGGAGAAATATGGAGGGCCAGAATGGAGATGCCTTATCTGTACGAGGAAGGTCCCAAAACAGAAACAAGAATAAGGTTTCGAGTGGGAGATCCAAATCTAGAGGGAGATCTAAATCTCCTGGAAAGTTTGTAAAGGTATGTTGGAAATGCGGAAAGGAAGGGCACTACAAAAAGGACTGTAGATCTAAAGCTCCTGAGAAAGGAAAGGGATCTGATGATGCTCCTTCTGCAGAGGCAAAAACCACCTCGGATGAAGGTGGGGATGTGCATTTGGCTTCTTCTTCAAATACACATGTAGATCATGAGTCATGGTTGATTGACTCAGGTGCATCCTTTCACTTCACTCCCCATAGGGAGTGGTTCTGCGAGTATGAGAAATATGATGGTGATGTATTCCTAGGGGATGATAGGAGTGGTTCGGACGTGGAAAGGTCAAGTTGAAGCTACAAGGTGGAAGGATTAGAACACTTCCTGGTGTTCTGCATATTCCTGCATTGGCCAGAAATCTGATTTCTGTAAGCAAGATGGATGATGCAGGTGTAAAAACAGTGTTTGAGAAAGATGCCTGCAAGATGGTTTGGGGAGAATTGCATACGCGGGGAGTTTGACTGAACTCGTACAAGCTAACAAGGTAGCACCGTTATTGATGGGTGTAATAGTTATGGTTCCTGGAAGTGGAGCAAAGTCGAATGCCTCTCGAGAAAAGACCATGCTATGGCATCAAAGGCTTATTGGAGCTGAGAGAAGGGCCTTAGATACTACATGAATGTGGTATGGTAGAAGGTATGTCTAATTTCTCTTCGATTTTGATTTCTATGATCATTGTGTAGAGGCCAAAACTGAGTTTTCCTTCTGTTATAAGAGGGGTAACAAGATATTAGAACTATGTGTACAAAGATGTGTTTGGACCGTGTCGGCCCATCACTGGGAAAATCTGTGTACTATGTCTCATTCATAGATGACTTCTCAAGGAATACATGGATATATTTCTTGAGGAAGAAATATGAAGTCTTTGACAGATTTAAAGAATTTAAGGCTCTGGTGGAAAACCAGATAGAGAAGAAGATAAAGGTGCTGAGGACAGATAATGGTGGGGAGTTCTGCAAGAAGGAATTTGAAGAGTTCTGTAAGAAGTGTGGTATAGCACGGCAAAAGACTACTCCATACACACCTCAGCAAAATGGAGTTGTAGAAAGAATGAACAAAACACTGATGGAAAAGGCAAAAAGCATGCTCAGTGGTACCGAGTTAGGACAAGAATTCTGGGCAGAGGCAATGGAGACTACATGTTACTTAGTTAACAGATCAACTTCATCAGCGTTGGAGGATAAGACTCCACATGAGGTATGGACTGGTAAGAAACCCTCTCTTTCACATCTAAGGGTATTTGGATGTGATGCATATGTACATGTTCCAAAGGAGAAAAGGACCAAGTTGGATAATAAATCTGAAAGGTGCATCTTTATTGGGTATAAGGATGGTTTAAAGGGTTACAAGCTTTGGAACCCAGGAAAAAGGAAGGTTGTCACGTTGAATGAGATGTGTGTTGACACTACCCCCTTTGGGGGAAATTGACACTTTGGTCGACTCTTTTTCAATTAAACGTTTTAAAGCCTCTCAATTTCTTCAATCCCGCTCGAAATTGCTTATACCGACGTTTATAGAAAGTACTAATCCTGACACGGACAACGTATCATCTGTACGTTTGGAGTGAACACGTCCTGTCTGCGACACTATGCCCAGTGTCGCTATTGCAACTACGCTCTCCAAACGTCGCAAGTGCGACACAATGTCTAAGTGTCGCAATTGCGACGTTTGGAGGCATCCGTCATAATAGCGACGCTTTTTCCGCCATCGGTATAAAGACACTTATATGCGCGCTACATAAAAATACGAAACTTATATGCGCGCTACATAAAAATGATTTTATTAAAAATATGAAACTCATATTCGTCACAATAGCTACATTAACGTCTGATATCATGCGCACATTCACCCTCCGCTCTTGCAGAACATCATTCGCCCTCAGCATTCGCCCTCAGCTTTTGCAAAATAGCATTTTCCCTCAACATTCGCCCTCTGCTCTTGCAGAACAACATTCGCCCTCAACATTTTCCCTCAGCTCTTGCAGAACAACATTCACCCTCAGCATTCGCCCTCAGCATTCGCCCTGAGGTCTTGCAGAACAGCATTCACCCTAATCATTCGCCCTAAGCTCTTGCAGAAAAGCATTCGCCCTCAGCATTTGCCCTAAGCTCTTGCAGAATAGCATTCTCCCTGCATTCGCCCTCAGCATTCGCCCTCAGCTCTTGCAGAACAGCATTCGCTTTCAACTCTTGCAAAATGGTAAGTTCTTATTGCAGGCCCTTCCTCCTATAGTAGGGTTGACTCTATTTGGGTTTTTTTGGTCAATTCCATTGGATTGTGTTAGGCTGTAGGGTTCTCTCTAGATGACAAGAATCAAGATTCAATACCCTCTATTATCTTAATCACCCAATACAAGATTTAAATTTTTCCCAAAGAAACGCTTATTAATTTGGCAGCCATTATTTCTCCCCGCTTTAAAAAACCTACATTTAAATTAAAACAAGCATTGCATTTCAACTACA
The DNA here is from genome assembly GCA_034641835.2 of Pinus albicaulis. Taxonomy (NCBI): domain Eukaryota; kingdom Viridiplantae; phylum Streptophyta; class Pinopsida; order Pinales; family Pinaceae; genus Pinus; species Pinus albicaulis. The sequence goes on from CM076581.1 coordinate 119,382,838, forward strand.
AAAATCTATTAGTGTTCAAATGTACATGTGTGCATCACTTGTGTAGGGTATTCCTTTTCCACTTTCACATTATCCAAGAATGTGTGCAGTATAGTTCATATTTTTTGTGATTTAGATTACCTTGAAAAAGGAAAGGTAAATTATTTCCCATGGAAAAATAAGGTTTTCCCTTTTTACTACTGGAAATGGTACAACAAAGTTCCATTTCTACCCGAAACTCCTATGAAACAGGAACCAAATAAAGGCCATGTCCTCAATAGACATCATTTGGCTTTGAAAATGGCCATTGCACCGTGTTGTTTCTTATATTACATCACGATAGTTTCTTAGGTCATTTCTTGTTTCTTGAGATGAAAACAACCAAAGAAATTGTGAAGATCCTTTCAAGAAATAAATGACCATTTCTTAATCATATCTCAACTATTTTTTATTTTATTCAGTGGTTGCTTACTTTGAGAGAAATTTGACACTTTTATAAGGAATATAACATAAAAACACAAAATGGGAAGGAATTGATGAGGTAGATGTCCTTTAGTTGTTGTCAATTAAGAATTGATAATACACGATGCATGTTCCGTACTACAAACTAGATTCCTTCCTGGAGTTAGGACACAGAGTATTGAATCAAAGTTGTAGTTTCTAACTTCTTGTATTGGTTCATCAATCTTGAAATTCAGACATTGCATGTATTCATTGCTTCATGTTTGAATAATTTGCATCATATCATACAATAGGAAATTAAGAATTATGATTATTATTACTTTATGGATCTATTAAGTTACTTTTAAGTTTGCATGGTTTTGTGTGAAATTATTCTAGTGTGCCCCTAGGACCAGGTGAAGGAATGCCAAGGACTGAGAACCCTAGTTTTTAAATGGTATTGTTTCTAACTATTTTTTAAAACATACAAATTACAATTAAATTTTAAAACTTAAGAGTTAAAACTTAAATGATTCAAATGAATTGGTATGCTATTTGGATGATTTGGTCTGGCATATTTAGAAAGATCAAACCTCAGAAATAAACATGTCTATTTTTTAATGGTAAAGAAGTATTAGACATTAAACTTACAGCTCTGTTATAGTAGATGTATAAAATGCTTCCTACAGGTTTATTGGCATGGGGTTGATCGAATACAATCTGGACATACACAGCCTAATTTCCAAGAGGGATTATTTGTTCACACCAAAGGTGTTGTAGCTACTATGAGTATGATGAAAAACTGGACAAATAGCATATCTATCATACTAGGCATGGCTTAGACAGAGTAGTTACTGGTGAAGAAATTTCTGCTGGCTTTGACTTTAAATGTAACAAAAATTTAATCTCTTAACCAGAGGTTTCCTGGATCTTAATTCTATGAATTTTCTGCCTTGGGACTACTATGAAATATTATACAAAACAACAGTGGAAGTGAACAGTATTCCAATTTTAATGTTCTCTTATAATTAAATTGCCCAAGGGAGGACAAAGTAGCCTATCCAACCCCATAGGCTATAGTCAATTATAAAGGGGGAAGTTAAAACTTAAAAAAAAAAAATTAAACATTAAAACATACCTACCTATCCATGAATCATAAGTTCATAACTTACCCAGTGAAAGCGTAGACTTACCACAAACATCCATCCTCAAATTGCTATGGATGAGCCAGAACCTCAAGATGAGAGTGATTCCTACTTGGAGAGCATGCTAAGTGAAGATCTAAGTGATGCTGATGACATGGATGCTGATGATATGGCTTGAGGAAGCCATTGCTCACTATTAGGCTTTAGCTAATTTTTATTTTAGTATATCAAAATTTCCTAGTTCATGTTTACAGTTTGCCATTTGGAGATGCCTTGAGGCAAATTTTGAATTTAGTATGACAATGGACATATATTTTGAAATTTTGAATCATGACTCTAATTTCTTATAAGTTATTAATAAGTAAACTGAGCTCCAATTTGCACTTAATATCATATATGAATCATGATATTATCAAACTAGAAATTTTGAAATTTCAATGACAAATGTCACATGTGAATGTTGAAACTTGAATGTTGAATGATGTGCATGTTTAAATATTTAAAGTTTAAAGTTTATAAATTATTAGTAATTTACAAATTACTATATTAGTGTCATTAAATTTATAATCTATAAATTATAATTTAGAAAATATAGTATTATATATGATATATAAATTATAATATATATTAATATAAAAATACCTAGACGAACCCACGCACCCTGTTTCAAAAAATGTCGTCCCCGTCCCCGAACCCATGTTTCCTGGAAACATAGTTTCAAACATTAAATATCAACAAAGTAGTTTAAAGGATATTGAAAGGAAAAAGGTGATGGAATATAGAAAGTGCCTTACTTAAATGCTCTAAGGATTTTTCAATAGTTGCTCCAAAAGCTTCACTTCAAGGCCCTTCAAGATCGTCTCCAACAATGCTATACCATCAACTTCAACAATGTTGCTCCAAAAATGTCCTCAAGGTCTTCACAACAAGTTTACTAGAAGTTGCTCCAACAATATATTCAATAAGGTATTCATTGTCAACTCGTCTCTTGTTTGGGTGCCTTAATGTGCAATGACATGTTTCCAGGACTGAATTCAATGCAAGGCATATTTGAAACTCTAACTCCGTCTTCCGATGTCTTATTAGAAATTATTTCAGTTTTCATTTTGTGTTTTCAAGTTAGATATTGTTTTCAAGTTTTTACATTTATAATTTTATTGCAATGTGGCAGACTGATCAGAGCAGTGCAGGAACAACCCTGAGATGGGATGATCGCGGAAAGAGGCCAGCGGAAGAACATGTAAAGTTCCAGCATTGCTCTATCTTCAGGTATTTTAGTTATTTACATAATTTAAATAATATTAATTTTTTTCAAATATGCAGACACCTAGCCATGGTACGCCTGATGATTTCCTCTTTGAGGAAGAGCTTTCTTCATCCCTATCTCCAGTGTTCTTGTTGCGAAAAAAGGCACGAGATGCAAGGTCATAATATAATACTTTGATAGACGCGCCTCAAACACCTGAAACAGAAGAGAGGATAAAAAAAATTATGAGCCAGCTAGAAACATATCAGGTAATAATAACAAGTCAAAAGGATATTTTTTTTGTTCTGCATGAGATGAATTATGATAGTTTGATTTTTAATTTTTACATTGACTAAACTAACAAAAAGTTCTTTTTTATGTAGCGTTTTCTGGCACTTGCTGAACCCAGTGTTGGTGGTAGTGGGACAGAAGGGCAAGAGATTTCCCAGCAACCCTCTCATACACCTTCTACTCCTTTAGGTGCCAGCCAAGAAACACACCTTGCCCAAGCAGACACCCAGCCAACCGCTGAACGTGTTGGCAATGATGAGGCTGATATGGCCAACTACATTATTGTGTTTCCTAGAGCTACACGTGTCAGCTCCACAGGGACCATTAATGGCATGTTGTTGGTGAATGATGAAGGTGTCCCTATAAAGCACGTACAACTCCTAGGTAAATTTTAATATTTTAACTATTTCATGTACTTTATCTAAAACATATTTATCATGATTTTTATTTTTAAATTAATGATAATATCTTTTTTCCTATGTAGGAAACAATGATTTCTACAGGTTTTTGGAGAGCCATGCGTTGGTAATTTTTTGCCCAACCATACGCATAGGGTGGAATTCCCAGAATTCCAACCTAAAAAAAGAACTTCTAGATTATCTAGAAGCCCTTTTTGGGGTTGGCACATTTGACAGAACAGCGGTGGCTCGGGTAGCCTAAAAATATTTGAAATATAACAGGGACACCTATAGGATGCAATTGCAATTTAAATATGAGCGTCCTCTCACAGTTCCAGAGAGTGAGTGGAGAGCACTCATCCATGACGGAAAAGAGAAAAGGGCAAAGAAAGAAGGAAAAATGCCAACTGGACTTGCAAGGTAAATTACAACTTTAATTCAATATCTTTAATTTTCTCTATGTCTAAAATAAAAGTGTGCTACGTCATATCTGACTTCAATATTTTTATGCTAGGTTGCCTGACACCTCAAAGGCAACCAAAGCTAGGATTGAAAAAAAGGGCCATCACAAGCTAGGCCAGGGCGACTACTTGAAATTAGCCGCAAGAATTGTAATTAAGTAGCTAAACATCTTATAATTAATTGTATTGCCTTCCAAAGTTTTTGTAATCCTATCAAATATGATTAAAAATACACAATCATATGTAATGTAGGGTGATGAATTCGGAACAGAAACTACAGAGGAAGATAAAAATATCGCTTTCCATTTCGACTATCAAGCCGTAGTTGAACGTCACAGAAGCTTGGGGCAGGTCCCAAGATCCAAAATGCCTGATAAGGTAAAACATTAACCTTTCAATATGTTTGTTTTCGTCCATAAATTTAATGTCTAACAACTTTGTTTAAATCAAGGGAGCAACACTACCGATGAGGCAAATAACCCAGTTTTAGAGCCAGATGTAAATGATCCTCACGTGCAACCTGATCATTGTAGTGGGGACCAGGCTGACAATGCTACTATCAGTGAGGGTCATGATGGTAATTAATTTCCACTTATAATTTTTTCTAGTTATACCTTGATGGTTTTCCTTATAACATTTTTTGTTTAAATGACAGAGAATGTTTCCTTTGAGGATCTTACCACCAGAGAGGAAGACAGGGCAACAGTCCCAACGGCGACAACTGGTGCACCAGGTAAATAATCTCATTGAAATTTTTTTTATTAATATTACCGAACTAGTTCAATGATATTTAAAAACTGACAATTAAAATTTAATATTATCTATTTTTGTAGGCGATGCCCCGTCACTAGATGAGACCAGACATCGTGATTACACAACTAGGTCAGCGACGACAACCGGTGCACCAGGTAAATAATATCATTGAAATTTTTTTTATTAATATTACCAAACTATTTCAACGATATTTAAAAACTAACAATTAAAATTTAATATTATCTGTTTTTGTAGGCGATGCCCCGTCACTGGATGAGACCAGACATCGTGACTACACAACTAGGTCAGCGGCGACAACTAGTGCACCAGGTAAATAATCTCATTGCAATTATTTTTATTAATATTACCAAACTAGTTCAATGATATTTAAAAACTGACAATTAAAATTTAATATTATCTGTTTTTGTAGGCAATGCCCCGTCACTGGATGAGACCAGATATCGTGACTACGCAACTAGGTCAACAGCGACAACTGGTGCACCAAGTAAATAATCTCATTACAATTTTTTTTATTAATATTACCGAACTAGTTCAATGATATTTAAAAACTGAAAATTAAAATTTAATATTATCTGTTTTTGCAGGCGATGCCTCGTCACAGGATGAGACCAGACATCGTGACTACGCAACTAGGTCAGTAGCGCGGGTCGAAATGCACGAAACAAGAGCAGAGCACAATGATATTGATGATGTAATTAGGAGCTTTATAAATAGGAAGAAGAAAAAGAAAATTTGATAATGTAAAATATTGTATTATTATAAGACAAATGTTACCATACTTGGAACGTTTTTTGCGTTATATAAAAAACTTATTTATCATACTATTTTTATGTCAAGCATTAATTGCAATGTTTCCTTGCGTACTTTTTGTTGAATTGTTTTTTTATTAGTTATTTAATATTTTTTCTTATGCTCATGAAAGTAAAAAATGAAATATAGATTGGGTATTGGAGAATTGAGAGTGATGTGGGGGGGAGGGCCATAAGAGCTTCCACCTTCACGTGGTTGGCCTTGTTTAGTAGAGAATAATTTATTGGAGCGATTTAATCATGGAGCAAACCTCCCTCGATCCAGCGTAGCAACAAAAAATTCATTGTTGACTTAGTTGCTACTCTTTCAGATCGTGGGAGGCTTGTTCCAAGTTCATGCGACTCCAATAAATTGTTCTTGAAACGAAGAGGAGCTTATTCAGGTATTTTTTGACATTTTCAACATATTTTATAACGTTATCATAAGAATGCATCTTAGAGTAAAAAATACTACATCAATTACTTGTATTTATTGTATAGATAATGATGGATTTTGATTGACTTGGCAGTGCAGGTACAAATCCTCTTGCATCATGAGCAATACAACTTGTCAACCAGGGTCATGTCTAGGATATTTTTTCTTGTGTGCTTGACCAAGTTCGTAATGTCACATTTTTTAAGTTCCTTTACAGTTCATAATTCAATTTTAAGCTTGTTCATGATTATTATCTAGGTTTTTTGTATGTGTTTTTTCATCTATTTGATTGTAAGCAACTCTGCATGTTTCCTGTTGTTCACTATGATTTCTCCCATTACCACTCCCAGGATGAATACGAATTTATTGTTACATAGGTTACTTTATTGTTACTATGATTTCTCCATTTACGATTTCATAGGTTACATCATGTAAAGTTGTCAATCTCAGGTTGGTGATGAGCTTTAGTTCTCCAGATTTGGGGCTTTTCTGATATTTCCTCCCTCATGTCATTCCTGCATCACCTCGTTGTTTGAGCATGCCAATTTTCTACCACTTGTACCAATTGGCACATGTCAATCTCTGAGTGGTGCCACATTTCACCTATTTTCGGTGAGAGTTTAGGGTTTCTCTAACATAGCTTCAGAAATCCGATTCAGTGCCTGCTTGAATATTGTCACATAATACTCATGGTTTGGATTGATGAGAATGTTCTGAATGGTTGGTTGATTCATAAGAACCACCCATATAGTCATCTTGAGATATTTCAGAAGTTTTCTTGGGTTTCCTTTTTCACCGTTTCTAGTGGGTGGGATGGTGTGGAGTGATCCATCAATACTGGTGCTCTTGTAGTAGGGAATTTGTTTTTGGGGATATAAAGGAGCATTTGATGTAGATATCCCATTGGATGCATTCATAGATGGGAACGAGAGGTCAATAATTTAAATTAAAAATATGCAACCTCTAGCATGGCAACCTGAAGGCCGCGAGAGACACTGGTTAAAGATTGTTTTGTGTTGGCCTTAATATAGTCGTGATTTATTTCTATTATCTTAATGCAAATATATAGTCCGGTCTCATTAAAATGAGGATTGTGGTTGTATTTCCCTTTGGTTGTTTCTCTCTTAATGCTCCAGAAGTTTCCAAAAGTTGCGATAGTTGTTTAGTTTGCCTGTTACAACTTAAAAGTGGTTTTTAGCAATGGGAGTCATGTTTTTTAAGGTTCATACTAATATGAAGATCTTGTAATTCTATATTCAGCATAAGAGAAGATGGCCTCTACTTTGGGCGGTATGACAAAAATTTCCACATCTACCTCATTGGGTAACAATGGAAAGGGGAAGAAGTTGGGTGCAATGTTTGATAATTATGGCAGACAATTGTCTTCTCTTTCAGTTTTTTCACCCATTTCCTTTAATCGCTCAAGCAGAAGAGGGACTCTGAGATTACGAGATAGATAGAAGGTAGTTAATACAAGAGCTATGGAAAAGGATTTTTACTTCAACAAGGATGGCTCAGTGACAAAAAAATTGCAGATCAGAGAAAAAATTATGTTTAAAGGAAGGTCACCTGCACGTGAAACTTCACTGCAGTGGATCTTTCCTTGTCCACTTATATTCGATTTTAATGTGTTATTTTAATTTTTCATGGAGGGTTTTTTTTGCATATGGTCTGGCATTCAATTGCACACTTATTGAAAGCATTGTCAATTTGTCTTATAGGCGGTGTGAACAAACTTGCTGATCTTGTTGGAGTCACCCTTGGGGCGAAGGGCAAAATGTTGTCTTGGAGAGCAAGCATGGTTCTCCGAAAATATTTAATGATGGTGTGACAATAGCTAAGGAGGTAATTTGTAGATGTGTGCTCTGGTTTTCTTTTTAACGTTGTATTAGTTCTCCCTCTTAAATGCCTTAGATTTGGTAGGCATAATTTGAAAACTCAAAGGTGAAAGGAAACATATTTGTTACCCAGTGGTCTACTTGGCCTATGGACTAGCCACATTAGAGTAATTCATAAATATTTTCACAACAATAAAAGGAAAGGGTTATGGCTGAGTCAAATTTTATTGTTATTGACATTGTAATGAAATGTATCTCAATGCTATGGTTTTGGCCTTTTTATTGGTTGAATTAGAGGACCCAATTGAAAATATTGGGGCCAAGTTGGTAAGGCAAGCTGCGGCAAAGACAAATGATTTAGCTGGGGATGGAACCACAACATCTGTTATTCTTGCACATGTTGGAATATTGAAAATTTCCAAAACAATGAATGGAGAATAAATCTCCCTTCCTCTAACACAGAGAAAATAAAAATTTCTTTGACAGGAGACAAAGTTTCAATACTTTGAAAACAAAATTTTATTCCCTTCAATAACTCAAAAAAAAACTATTACACTTCTTCCTCGCTGAGAGGGATTACAAAATTATGACTGCTACAAAATGCAGTGGATAAAACCAACTCACTGTCTGTTCAAAACAAGTATACTCTGTCTCTAAAACACTCTGCTGTGTTTTTCACTTTCGCACTGTTGTGCATACACACTTAAAAAGTTACACTCAGTCTTTCACTTTTTACACACTGTTGTGTAATAAAAAATTTACCTACTGTCTATAAAAAAAACTACCAATCTTTTTTGTCCTTTTTATTTTTATATGCAGTAACATATAAAACATATTATAATAAACCCTCTTTTTAAAATAATAAAATTAAAACTAAATTCTATGGCCCACCTTTCATTTCGCATATGATATATATATAACATATGTTTAAAACATATGTATGTATTAAAGCATACACAAAATTAAACTATCAAAACATTAAAGAACCCTTTCCGCCGGACTTCAAAAATCTGAATAGATTGAATTTCAAATCAAATTCGCGTTCCAAAATGGGATGCTGACGTATGCCTAATTTGTAACACGAATTCTCAATCCAATGTGCCTTATAAAAAATTCGGGTCCGGTTTTTAGGTTTTCAAATTCCCTTCAATTTCATGCGATCCAATATTAATGCTCCACGTGTCCTCCTTTTGAATTTACAAAACTGGGGGGTAAATTTTGTTTGTTTAATTTCTGGTTGGTGAATTGCGTTAATGCTGGTTGTTGTGTTTAAATACAATCCTGTACAGAAATATGGCTGCGGCCGTCTACAAAAAAAACTTGCAGAAATTTTAAATGCTGAATTAAATTTTTGGATGGCGTGCAAGCAACCTCCAAAAAAAAATGTTGTTGTTGCATCCGTCCTTCTGCTGTAGCAGTTGAAGTTAAAATTCAACAGCACAGGGTTTAATAAGTGAGGGTGTAAAGGTAACTTTTTGTCGATAGTACTGGATTAAGATCATCTATTCATTTTTGTAGGGTCTTATGGTGTTTGGATTTTTAGTTTTGGGTTGGGCTTATTGAGTCTAAGATAGTTTTTGAGTGAAAAAATTGCTATCAGGTATTAAAAAAATTTGGTTCTTTTGTCAAAATTTATGAGCTTGTTAGGAAATACAAAACTGACAGTGGTTGTATCTTAAATTTGTGGAAAATAATTTGAAATGAAACCTTTTTGTTTAGGTTGTTGCAGCAGGTGCAAACCCCATTCAAATTACTAGGGGCATTGACAAGACAATAAAGGCCCTTGTTTCGAACTCAAAATTTTGTCAAAGGAGGTAAACGCTTGCCTTTTGAGTAGGCTGGTTTTCCTTTTTGCTGATGGTTTGGTGTATCTAATTGAATTAGTTGCCTAAGGTATTTTTGGTTGCAAACTCCTTTTCATTTTTCATACAGTATTGGCCTTGTGGAATACATTTGATTGTGTGGTCTTGTTAGATCTACAGCATTTGTAGTTGTTTAGTCTTATGGCCGAGGTGCACTTTTATTATGGAAATAGTTGATGCAATATTGTCATTTAATCCTTACTGCAGGGTAGCATGTTGAGAAGTTTCTTGTGAAACATTTGGTCTTCAAAATGACACTTGATCCTATACAACATCATGCCCTTGACTTCAAAATTCATATTCAAAGTGTGCCAGACAATTCTTGCAAAATTTCAAATATTTATGTTGTTTTAAACCATTATCTTTTTCATGTATTGGATGCTGAAAATGTGAAAAAGACTTTGGTATGAAACCAACTGGTGAATAATTTCCAGCACAACAACCACTTCCGAGACATGATTTAGAAGTAGAACAAATGTGCTTATGAAGCATAGAAAGATATCCTTGATGCATTGTCAATGTTTGGCTAGGGTTATTTTTGGAGAAAATAACTCCTTATTCCTAGAATAGTGATCTTCAAAACAAGTAAATGCCAGAGAAGAGAGATCATCGTGTGACATAAACCTATTAACAAAAGTGAACAGGGAATGATTATTAATTATGGCATACTAAGTTGTCAGTGATTTTGACTATTTGTCTTTAACATGTAAAATGTTAAATTCCAAACTTACATCATCATGGTTTGGCATCATGAGCTTGACTAATTGTCCACCATGCTCATAATTTCATTGTTGTATTCATATCTATAAACAAAATTTCAAATAATAATAAAAAAGTTCTATAAGAAAAATCCAGACCTCCATGCTGCTACTCCTTGTGAGACAAAGTCAAAATTGCATTACACAATCTGACACATAAGAATCTCCTATATCCCGGTGGTATGTATCCAAATTCTTATAATAGTGTCTTCAAGAATTATGTTGACATTGCCAATGAGATATTTAAGCAATGAAATATGGAGCCTTCTTCATTCTTGTATATGTAACAGTCTTTTATTAATATAAAGATTGATGGTTTTGTCTTTTTGAAAATGAAATGTAAAAATAATTTATTGTGGTCAATTGAAAAGTTTTTTTTTTAAGATTTTCATTATGGAAGGGCGACATAGATATATGCCCTTCTAATTGAAATTCGGACCTGCCCTTCAAATTTGATCACTGTGTGGGACCTTAACAAACAATAAAACTATTCCACCATGCGTTATATAAAACATATAACAAAACCTTTGTCAAAACTTCAAACGAACCCTTTAGCCGTGGGTATTTCATCACGAATTGATCATTTTACCATGTACCTTCTTCTAGAGGAATATTATTCCACTTGATTAGGTACTTCATAATGGTTATATGTCAAAGAGATACAGAATGTTTATCTATAACTTTTTTTGGTTCAAGAATCAACTTTCATTCTTCATCTAATTTTGGAAGTTCTATTTACATTGGCATATTTTTTTCCAAAACCTTTTTTAGGCAAGATACATGAAAAACCTTATGAATGCAAGAAGAAGGAAAATATAACTTCTATACCACTTGTGCAATCCTATGAATAATTATTTAGGGCCATAACATTTTTGAGTTAATTCTTTATTCTTCTTTTTCTTGAATGAAGATTGCTTATAATGCTATAATCTAAAAAATACCCAATTACCCTCCTCAAATTATCTTTCACTTCAATGTTGTTCCCCTTGTTTTTTTTATCATGTTTCATGTCATTTGAAGGTTTTCCATAATAATTTTCAAAGTTTCTTTAGTATTTTCAATATGTGACTCTGTTTCCTATACTTTGGACTTATCTTGCAAAAAGTATGAGATACTAGGAGTTGGATATCCATAAAGGGCCTTAAATGGGGAGATTTTAGTAGATGTGTGATAGGTAGTATCATATTACCATTCTTCCTTGACGAACCCACTTCATCCATTAAGATTGCTTTTCTAAAGAGTAACATTGTAGATAACCTTAAAAACATTTGTTAACTATTTTGTTTGACCATTTGATTGTGTTTGATATGTAGAACTCATGGCAGCTAGTGTTTCTCCACTCATATTAAATAATTATTTCCAAAAGTTTCTTGTTACTATTACTTTAGGAAAACCATGAAGACTATGAATTTCTTTCACAGACACTTCTGCCACTTGGCTTGTTCTTTATGTACTTTGAGCTCTACCAAAAAAATCTACAAAATGTATCTACATAAATGACCACAAAAATGTAATACTTACCTTTATATTTCAGTAACCCTGTAATAAATTCTATTGATATATCTTCTAGTCTTTGAATATGTATGTGGAATGGTTGAAGTAACCCTAGAGATTTTACTATCTCTCTTTTATTTATTATGAAAACCTGACCTTCTCTTACAAAATTTTGAATATTTTTCTTCATTCCTTCCAAAAATATATTTTTTGATCCTTTGAGATGTTTTAAGGAACCCTACGTCCTACCATCAGAGAGACATGGGACTCCCTTAATATTTTTTTATTCAAATATGCTTGCATGCATAAAAATATTCTACATTTGCACCAAAGTATATCCCTCTTTCACTCCCAATGCTCCATAAAGTTCATCCCATCCTTTATAAATTTTAGTTTTTGTTTACTACTATTGTCTTTTTTCCATTATGGCAAGCTTCTTCTAGCCACCTATGAATAGAAAATGTAATTGGATATAAATTTTAGGCCTCTTATATTTTAGAAAGAGCATCATGTACTAAATTTTCCTTACCCTTTTTGCAGATTATCTCAAAATTAAAACTTTGCATTTTTTCTCCTCATTTTTGTTAATCTTCCAATGAAATCCATAGCTTCAAAAAATAATTTATGCTATCATGGTATATCTTGACTTTAAAGTACCTCCCAATGATATACTATCCCCAGTTTTTATTGCATGTAATATTGCTTCCATTTATTTTTCATACGTAGATTTCACCAAATATTTTCTTTGAATTCCTTGCTTTTAAAAGCCAATGATATCCCTTATTGTGTTAATGTTACATAAATTCCTTGTCCTAGTGCCTCACACTCTAATATGAATGTTTTACCAAAATTAGGTGCAACCGATGTTGGTGTAGAAGACATGGCATCCATTAAAAGAGAGAATGCCAAAGTAGCCTCATCATTCCATATAAATGATATTTTCTTGAAGAGATATGTGAGTGGACTTGAAATGCATGCATAATTCTTAACAAATGATCAATAATATCATGTAAGTCTAAAAAATCTTCTAAGAACCTTGATTTTCTTAGGAATAGGTCATTTTGTAATAACTTGCATCTTTTGAGGCTCCAACTTCACTCCTTCCTTTAAAACAATATGAACCAAATACTCGAATTCTTATTTCCCAAAAGCACATTTGGATATTTTTACATAAAAATGATTGTTCTCAATAATTTATATAACTTTTCCACATGTTTAGTGTGGTATTCCCATGATTTATTATAAATATGTGTATTATCAAAGAAAACCAACACAAAATTTATAAGATGGGATCAAATAAAATTGTTCTTAAGTCGAGCCCTCCGGACTTCAAATGGCGATAAACCATAATTAAAACCAAATTCGCGTTCCAAAATAGCCTGCTGACGTCGACCAATTTTGTGACGTGAAAACCAAATGAATTCCACCCTAATCTTTTTCGGGTCCGAAGTTGGGCTGGCGTACGAAGGGAGAGTTGTGACGCGAATTTCTTATCAAATTCACCCTAATCTATTTCAGGTCCGGATTTCCACTACGCAAGTGGCCCAAACAAAGATCCGCTCCAATCAATTTCTGCCACGTGTCCTCAATCAAAACTTGCCCTGATCCTGGCTGCGGGTGCATTCGATGGCGTTTAAGGTGATGGGACATGGATGTGGCGATTTCATATCAATTGCATTAAGTTTTAACGTTGTTCAATTAAGTTCCAAGGTTTTCACATCAAATCCGGATTAATTAAGTTTTAACACTGTTCAAGATCGGACCTCCACTCCTGTTAGCGATTCCGCATGCTCCAATATGATCTGGCCTTCGGCTCTCATTAATAATCAGAGATTAATTATGATGGGCATCCTTCGATTTCATTGCAGTTGGGTCGATAAAATGGCGTTTCGCTATGGTTTTTCAGACGAGCTGGTTGTTGGGTTACACTGCCTGCTCACTGTGACGAGAAGGAGAAGTGGCCAGCTGAACTGCTGCTTAGACCTTGCTGCATATCTGCATTTCTCTCGGTCTCGTCTGTGTCTGTCTTCCTCTGTTTCTTGGAATTCTGCTTCTCCGTCTCCTCTTGTGCCCACTGCTAGTGAGACTGCACCCATGCCTCGCCTGCGTCAAAGGATGCGTTGCCACAGGGGGAGCACTAGAGGTCAACCCCTGCGCGCTCCCTCCAGCCCCTCAACCGAGTCGTCTTCCGGCCAGTCCAGTGATTATTACGCAGGTCGCTATCCAAATACTAGGAGTGGGCGGGGTCGGGTTGTAGGATCTGGCCACCGTATGGATTCCCCTGCTCCTCGTTTCCCCACCGCTAGTTCACCTTCTCCCACGACGCGCACTGCGCAATTTTCCTTTAATTGCTCTCTCAACCGCCCACGAATCACAGCTTCAGTCACTGTGGTTTTCCGCGAGGAGGCCCAAACGGAGGAAGAATGCACCCGTCTGGCGGGTCTGAGCTCGGAAAAAGCCGGCCAGCATTCGGGCCTTCAGGAGGGGAGCCGTGGCATGAATGTGGAGGTAGCACCTAGCGATCCTGGACCTTCCGAAGGATGGTGCCGAATCGTGGAGGAACCACTGGAGGAGTAGTTTGGTTAATTTGTTTTTCTTGCTTCGCGGCCCACTTAATTGGGCTGCTTTTAGATTATATTACTGTGCTGGACCTCTGTAATATTTTTGAATTTTGTAAACGTTCAAGACTGGTTTCCCCGTATGAGGGCAGTCTTCTTAATTTTTTGATTTTTTGATGACAAATTTGCCATGAGTCTGGGCAATGTTTTTGTGTGAGGCGTATATCAACAGTACATGTCTCTGCACATTTCCTGTATCCGCTTTATGATACTATTTTCATGGACGATTTTACTTCATATAATATATTCAAAACAACGTTTTTTCTCTTGTGAAAAAAAAATGATTAATGTTTATCACTCTGCCTTCAAAACTAGCGATGCTGGTCTATGTTGCTGGTTTATTGATATGGTCTGATGGTCTTTTATATTTTGGACATATCACACTCCTCACATGATTAGCGTTTTTCTCTGTTCAAGGATTTTGGGTACTTTAATTTGTATTTGGAACAATGGACGTCGGTACTCTATCAGTTGTTTTACTATTCTACATACTGCTATTTCACTTTCTTATAGATGCCTCGGGCATATTTGGATGCTTTCTCAGATTTGTCGATAATCTCCATGTGGACCGTTACTGGGTTTTATATCATGTCCCTATATGTGACATGGGGTATTTTTCTATCATTGTCTGGGGTGGGACTTCCAATTTTCTGGATGGATATTTGGGTTCCAATCTTCAGATGTGAAAATGTAATGACTTCATGGACTGTTTTACTTCATATAATATATTCAAAATAGTGTTTTTTCTCTTGTGAAAAAAAAATGATTAATGTTTATCACTCTGCCTTCAAAACTAGCGATGCTGGTCTATGTTGCTGGTTTATTGATATGGTCTGATGGTCTTTTTATATTTTGGACATATCACACTCCTCACATGATTAGTTTTTTTCTCTATTCAAGGATTTTGGGTGCTTTAATTTGTATTTGGAACAATGGACGTCGGTACTCTATCTGTTGCTTTACTATTCTACATACTGCTATTTCACTTTCTTATAGATGCCTCAGGCATATTTGGATTCTTTCTCAGATTGTCGATAATCTCCATGTGGATCGTTACTGGGTTTTATATCAAGTCCTTGTATGTGACATGGGGTATTTTTCTATCACTGTCTGGGGTGGGACTTCCACTTTTCTGGATGGATATTTGGGTTCCAATCTTTAGATGTGAAAATGTAATGACTTCATGGACTTTTTTACTTCATATAATATATTCAAAACAACGTTTTTTCTCGTGAAAAAAAAATGATTAATGTTTATCACTCTGCCTTCAAAACTAGCGATGCTGGTCTATGTTGCTGGTTTATTGATATGGTCTCATGGTCTTTTTATATTTGGGACATATCACACTCCTCACATGATTAGTGTTTTTCTCTATTCAAGGATTTTGGGTACTTTAATTTGTATTTGGAACAATGGACGTCGATACTCTATCTGTTGTTTTACTATTCTACATACTGCTATTTCACTTTCTTATAGATTCCTCGGGCATATTTGGATGCTTTCTCAGATTTGTCGATAAACTCCATGTGGACCGTTACTGGGTTTTATATCAAGTCCCTGTATGTGACATGGGGTATTTTCCTATCATTGTCTAGGGTGGGACTTCCACTTTTCTGGATGGATATTTGGATTCCAATCTTTAGATGTGAAAATTTAATGACTTCATGGAATATTTTAATTCATATAATATATTCAAAACAACATTTTTTCTCTTGTGAAAAAAAAATGATTAATGTTTATCACTCTGCCTTCAAAACTAGCGATGCTGGTTTATTGATATGGTCTGATGGTATTTTTATATTTTGGACATATCACACTCCTCACATGATTAGTGTTTTTCTTTGTTCAAGGATTTTGGATACTTTATTTTGTATTTGGAACAATGGACATCGGTACTCTATCTGTTGCTTTACTATTCTACATACTGTTATTTCACTTTCTTATATATGCCTCGGGCATATTTTGATGCTTTCTCAGATTGTCGATAATCTCCATGTGGACCGTTACTGGGTTTTATATCATGTCCCTGTATGTGACATGGGGTATTTTTCTATCATTGTCTGGGGTGGGACTTCCACTTTTCTGGATGGATATTTGGGTTCCAATCTTCAGATGTGAAAATGTAATGTCTTCATGGACTGTTTTACTTCATATAATATATTTAAAACAACGTTTTTCCTCTTTTAAAGTTTCATTTTTTTTTTTAATTGAACCCGTCGTCGGTATACCGACGCCTTGTAAGCATCAGAATTGCGACAACTTAAAAACGTTGGAAGAGCGACAGTATAAAAACGTCGGACGAGCGACGTTCAAAACGTCGGACCACATTTCGTTGGAATTGCGATAGTTTACAAAAGTTGGAAGAGCGACGTTCAAAATGTCGGACCACATTTCGTCGGAATTGCGATAGTTTACAAACGTTGGAAGACCGACGTTCAAAACGTCGGACCACATTTCTTCGGAATTGCGACAGTTTACAAACGTCGAAAGAGCGACGTCCAAAACGTCAGACCACATTGCGTCGGAATTGCGATAGTTTACAAACGTCGGAAGAGCGACGTTCAAAACGTCGGACCACATTTCGTAAGAATTGCGACAGTTTACAAACATCGGAAGAGCGACGTTCAAAATGTCGAACCACATTTCGTCGGAAGTGCGACAGTTTACAAACATCGGAAGCGCGACGGTATGGGAAATGTCGGAAGAGCGATGCTTGTTTGGAAGTGACGGAAAAATTGTCGATAGTGCGACACTTTTTAAGTGCATCGGAACTGCGACGGTATGGCAAACCACGTTTTTCCCACCCTCGAACTGTCTCTCTTGCGACGACTATGTGTCGGAATAGCGACGAATTGGCCGTCGAAAATTCTGCCAAATTTTCTACTGAGAGAGGTGAAAGATGTTGTTAAACATGAAATCATACCAAAGGAACCTGAAAAGATAGAGTTTGAGCTAAAGGAGGATGAATCAAACTCTACAGCAGAAGAAGATTCAGAAGAGGAAGAGCCAAAAACTCCAGCTTTGAGAAGATCAATTTGAGAAATAAGGCAACCAGAAAGGTATATTCCATCTGCTTTCTATTCAGGTTTTTCCTTGACTATAACTAATGATGATCCCATTACTATCAGGGCGGCAGTAGATTCTGAGGATGGAAAACTCTAGAAGGAGGCCATGGTTGATGAAATGGCATCCTTGCACAAAAATGAGGCATGGGATCTGGTGGAGTTGCCGGCTAGAAGGAAGCCCATTGGGAGAAAATGGGTGTTTAAGAAGAAGATGAATGTAGAAGGCAAGGTGGAGAAATACAAAGCCCGGTTGGTAGAAAAAGGTTATTCCCAAGTGTCGGGAATTGATTTTGGTGATGTTTTTTCTCCTATTGCCAAAGTTACTTCTATTAGATTACTTTTATCTGTTGCTGCTGCATTTGATTTTGAGATAGAACAGATGGATGTGAAGACAACATTTCTTCACAGGGATCTAGAAGAGGAGATCTACATGAAGCAACACGAAGGCTTTATGGTGAAGGGTAAGAAATCATGGTATGCGGGTTGAAGTCTGCATGGTTAAAATAGTCACCAAGGATGTGGTATCAGAAATTTGATACCTATATACGGGACTTGGCTTCACCAGAAGCAAGGAGGATCACTGTGTTTATTTTAAATTAATTGGTGACCGTGTTATTTATTTGGTCTTGTATGTGGATGATATGTTGTTGATTGGAAATGACAAAGAAATTATTCAAGATTTGAAGACCCAACTGTTCTCCAAATTCAACATGAAGGATCTTGGTGCTGCAAACTATATTTTGGGCATGGAAATTAAGAGAGATCGGGCAAAGAGGAAGCTTTGGTTAAACCAGAGGAAGTATGTCGAGACTATATTGCAAAGGTTCAATATGCAGGATAGTAAACCGGTGAATGTTCCTATTCTTGTAGGTGTAAAGCTATCTGCTGAACAGTGTCCCAAGACACAAGAAGAGGAGGAGGATATGTCCCGTGTTCCATATGCAAGTGTAGTGGGTAGTCTGATGTATGCAATGGTCTGTACTAGACCAGAAATTTCACATGCAGTGGGAGTATTGAGCAGGTTTATGTCAAACCCAGGGAAGGAGCATTGGACAACAGTGAAGTGGGTTTTCAGATATTTACATGGCACTAGTGATTATGGCTTGTGCTACAGGGAAGACCAGGATTGGAAAGAATGTTGGACATTCGTGGTTTTGTTGATGCAGATTGGGCTGGAGATCTGGATCAAAGAAGATCTACAAGTGGGTATGTGTTTAACCTATTTGGAGGCGCATTCAGTTGGATGAGTAAAAGACAGTCTATAGTGGCTCTTTCAACTAGAGAGGCAGAATACATAGCAGCCACTCATGCAAGCAAGGAAGCAGTTTGGTCACAGAGATTGTGTTCAAGTATGGGGTCGGTACAACAAGCTATAAGGATAGACTGTGATAGCCAAAGTGCAATTTTCTTGGCTAAGAACCTTTCTTACTATTCAAAGACAAAGCACATTGATGTTAAATATCACTTTTTTAGAGATATGGTTGAGGCTAAAAGGGTGTTGTTGGTAAAGGTGGACACTTTGAAGAATGTTGCAGATGCATTGACGAAGTCTGTGAGCACTCAGAAGTTCTCTTGGTGTAGAGAAATAATGGGTGTTGAAGAATTGGCCCAACGACTAAGCTCTCTTGTGGCCCCCT
Organism: Pinus albicaulis; assembly: GCA_034641835.2. NCBI lineage: Eukaryota > Viridiplantae > Streptophyta > Pinopsida > Pinales > Pinaceae > Pinus > Pinus albicaulis. The sequence goes on from CM076581.1 coordinate 119,402,069, forward strand.
GTGGAAAGAAAACAACAAGTGGGAGAATGTTGGGTATGTGTTATATTCTTTCCACGACTAGCCCCACGCGCTGTACATTGCGCCGGGCATAGTAGGGGGGAGGCAGTCCCCACTGTTGGGGTCCGGGGCAGTGTCCCAGCGAAATTTTTTTTTGGTGTGCAGACCCACTCATAGGCGGACCCACCCATGTTTTTGTGCATGAGTTTGCACATGGTTTTGGGGTACGATGGTTTTTGGCCCCTAGTATTTTGTAGATCCGGTCAAGGGAACTATGGTTATGTTCTAATCCAAGGTTAATGGATTGGGGTTTATGTATGCTTCGTCATGTATATATATGTGTTGTAACACTAAAAGGAATATAATGAAAAATCAAGTTGGTCGTCCCGATTTGGGATCCAGGGGAAAATCTCTGTGTTTATCTGTTTTATGTTTTATGGTCTCGCTATTGTTTATTTTCTGTTATAAGATTCGTGTGTAGATAATTTCTGTTCAGGGTTAAAACCTACATTTGGTATCAGAGTGACAGGTCTCGAGTTCGAAACTCGCCTGGATCACGTTGGGGGGGAGATTGTTGGACATTGGGTTCAACGCTCCCCATGTGTTTCGCGACATGGACTAACCGCCTCTCGTGGATCCTAACTCTGGATATTGTAGCGAAGACTAACGCCTGTGGGTTTTGGTCTAATGGAAATCGTGATTCCAAAAACGCTTCCATTTTAAACAGATCACACATAGCCTTAAACAACTTATATTCATGCGGAACAGGGTTCTTGGGTCCCACAACATGCCACCAATCACAGCGCATCACAAATCGCTTGCCTGCAAGTTTAACTTGGTACTGGTAATGCTAAAACCATAATTTATGCGATGTGCACTCGTGCGCAATGTCGAAAAATGGCTCCCCTCATCACATTGCATATTTCAAATTTACCGCATCGCATCGAAACCTATTTAACTTACCGTGCGAACTCTTAATGATATCCGCTATTATTTGAAAAATGCGAAATCACGATTCATCATCCATTGTTGATCTCCCACCGCTACTTCTGCGATATAATATCCACCGTTCATTCCTCCTGCACTGATTTCTATTGACAGAATCACAATTCAATTAACACCTGTGTCCTACCATTTTCGATCAAAATTCAATCTCTTCCTCATACGACATCAATTTTTGAACTGTTCGCGGCACTGGAATCAGGAAGATGAGATCTACACAACCATCCTGGTTTCAATCCAATCCTGTAACTTTGAATTTTGAGAAAAAATTATGAACTCCTTATCAAATAAGGTGATCGAAGGAATTCTTACGAAGACTGTACATCTACATAGGAAGGATTGGGCAGATAGGTTTCCTAAAGCCTTATGGGCCTACCGGACTACATGGAGGAATACAACAGGACATAATCCCTATGAACTTGTTTATGGGAAGAAATTCCTATTTCCTATATAATTTTAGATTAAAACATTCAAGATGGCAGTCCAATTGGGGCTTGATTTATCAGAAGCACAAATTGGAGAAACTTAATTAGCTTGATGAGATCAGGCAAGATGTAGTTCAAAGAACCAGTCTAGTCTAGTAGCAAAGGTCCAAATGGCATGATAAATATATAAAGGAAATAAATTTTCAAGCAGGAGATTGGGCACTTTTGTTCGATTCAAATTTCAAAGACTTTCAAGGAAAGTTTCAGACTCATTGGCTTCTGCCTTATGAGATTGAAAAATTCTTTGACCATGGAGTAGTCAGGATAAGGACAATTGATGAATAAAGGTACCTCTTCTTGTGAATGGACATCGATTAAAATTCTATCATAAGCCCATTACAAAGGAGGACTTTATCAAAATTTTCGAAGATAATACTAATATGAAGTTGGTGAAGAAGGATCTTTATTTTTCCCTAACTTAGTCTTATTTTTATTTTTCATATATATATATATATATATATATATGAAAACCAATCAATGATTGGCATCCTTATATAGAAAATATAGGATAAAAATCAAAGTTCTGACATCTTATATTTTCTATTCCATTCTAAAAATCCCAAAAATATTTGTTCCCTTTATTTTTCTGAAGCAATAAAAGAAGTAGCTACAGAACTACTTCCATTCTGCAGATGTCATTTCATTCTGAATTTGATACCATATTCTGTAGCTCTGTTACATTTTCTTACAACCTACTGAAGCAAACATACTAAGCACAAGAAATTGAGAACTCCATTTGAAGATCATGTTGAAGGATACCTGAAGAATCAACATCAAGGAAATAGCAACAAATGGTTAGTTCTAAAGGTATGTTACATAAATTTGTTTAGATAACAAGATCAAAAAATTAGCATATATATTGTAGATGATCACATGTTGCCTCAATATGTCATCATTTTATTTGATTTGGACTCACATCATGTCATAAATCAACCACATCATTCACATCATATCTCATAACGATCCATAACAAATTTTCCCACTTATGATTAAACGTTCATATCCTACTTCCGTAACCCATTCATCCACGTTTCTTAAAACCCCATCAAGTGTTCATTTCACTCATGTTTCCCTACAAACCCTCAACGTCATTAACCGTATCTGCAACCCAATTCATTTCACACAGAGAAGAACAATTATGAAGGCAATATTATTCACGACAAAAGACGTGGGTTTGATAATCAGGATTGAACCAGTAGGAGCTAAATTCATGGAAGGTTATCCTCATATCAAATAGATGTTGCAGAAGGTTAAGTGGCTCAGTTTTATAGAAAATTTTGACGGGTTCCATAAGGAGATCACTAAGTATTTTGTGAGGTCTTTCGATGGAACATAAGTCAAAATAGGAGACATAAAATTTTTAGTGACCAAGGCCTTCATAACTGAAGTTACAAAGCTCCCAATGGTTTGCAAGAGATGGTTCAAAAACAAATAATTTCACAGTGAAGCATGGAGATTTTTCCTCAAGAATCGAGGTATGGATACTTCTGTTTACAAGAAAGGTATTCCTAGCTCAACACTCAAGAAAAAATGGATAAATATGCTTTTAATTTTACAAAATTTTATCACTTGTGAAGGCAGATTTGGCTGCATGTTTGTTTATCATGTTCAGTTGTTGATGAAATTTTTTGAGGATGGAGAAATAAACCTTCTTTTCTTTCTACTGAATAGTTTAAAAAGAATGTCCACAAATGTATATAAAAGAATTCATTTTATAGAAAAAAATATGCATCATCATGGGTTGGTAAAAATACTTCTTGAATTCCATTTGAAAATTATAAGAGACTCTTGGGATAGTTTCCTAATTAGAAGCCATTTCCAAGATGAGCTAGAGCATCCTAAGGAAGACAAGACTAGAAAACATAGAAGAAGGAAGGTTTATACAAGAATTGAGGACAAACCATCACCTCCACTAATCAAGAAGAAGAGGAACTCACCCTTGCAGAGTTGATAAAAAATAAGAAATAGGGTGGAGTCAAGACAAGAGATAAAATAGGGAAGAAGATCAAGGTTACAAATGAAGAAAACTTAAACCCTCCACAACCAAGGAGATGTTAGAAAATTATATATTACAGAGCAATGCAACACATAAAATATGCGGAAAATACAAGCACACAAAACACATAAAACTAAATAGACACAGATACGTGGTTCACCTAGTTTGGGCTACATCCACTGCGAATAGCCAGTCCTTCCTTTCTATTATCCAGCAAAATGAAGAGATACAACCTACAACAAATACATTTTAATATCCTCTGTTCTCTTTCACAGTCTCCCTATCCGTTTCTCGCTCTGAGAATACATATCCAATACACAGAAGCAATACAATGCCCTTGTACAAGCAAGGGGTTGCCTTCTAGGGAAAAAAACCTTAAACTAAACATAACTTCTACCATTAGATCATCTGCCTAATGAACGATCAAGATTGACTAGAAATTACTATACTTTTACAAGGTAATTTTACATCTGTTTTTAGCTTTGGGGGCGCTGCCCCTGAAACCCCCCACCAGGAGGGGGTTCAGCCGCCCCCCTTGGACCCCCCAGGCAGTGTTTAATTACGGGCAGCATTTCCGCCCCTTTAAGGTACAGGGGTCCAACACTGTGACAAAAAATAAACAAGATAATCAAGCTCCACACCCAACAATATCCCACTTGGAGACTAATTGTAGCAACTCCACCACTGCTTCATTTGCTGGAAAATGATTCCTTTCAACACCTTTTGTATGTACACATTCTGAGACATTGTTAATTTGAGATTTTTCCTATCTCTAGTTATTCTCATACCAAGGAATTGTTTTGAAGCTCCCAAATCCTTCATTGCAAAGGAATTTGCCAATTTTCTTTTGAGCACATTTATTTCCTGCATGTTAGACCCTATAACAAGCATGTCATCTACACACAATAACAATATAATATAGCTGCCATCATTTTTCTTTTTCAGATAAACACAATGATCAGAGTTGTTAGTCATTGGTAATTTTTACCTATTTAGATGACTAAATGCTTGTCCAAAATTTCTAGAAACAAAATTCATAGAAGTCTTGCGAGTTCTAGAAATCTTACTACCTTCATTATCCTTAGGATGAATTTTTCACTATCCTGCTACTCTATCAAGGCATGGCCATCCTATCACTCCCCGAAGACCAAATCATAGACTAATGTCCCTCACTCTCACTATATGTTGCCACCTCTTCCTTTAACACTCCGTTTCTGTTTACCTAAGCCCTCTATTCTCACACCTTGGTTTGCCAAGTAACCCAAACTTTTTCCCCTACTCACCAAGTGCCTCAAGCAGTGGTGATTTTAAAATCCCTTTCTAAGATCTTTAGATAAATCAAATTTTTTAGTTGTCTAGGATGGAAATGCATAAAAGTTTGTCAAAACCTTGTCTCCACCTCCAAACCCTGATTCAATATTTTCAGTCAAAGACATATTCCAAAGGACATCCCAGTAAGTCATATAGGGTCTCTTAGGTTATGCATTGTCATAGTTTCTAAATTGATTGTTTCTACAGATATTCAAAGGATAATTCAAGTGAAGACGAGGGTGAACTTATCATTTTCCAAAGACATCAAAGGCCTCCAAAGGTATCTCACTAATTAAGCCTCAGAGCCTGCAAAAGAACAGTCTACCTATGATAAAGCATTTCTGTAGGAATGCTCTATAATAGTTTTCAACAAAGGAAAGACAGGGGAAAAAACCAAAAAACCCCTCAAAGGGCATCCACAACAAGAGAAAGGCAAAGGCTTAAGTTCACAAAGAGGATCATGGTTTCATGAAAAATTGTTTATAAAGTGCTGCCCAAAAAAGAGCCCATGCATAAGATCTTGAAGACAATGGCACATGAGCACAAGTGTATACAAATCAAAGATTCAATAAACAAGAAGTCAGAGTGAAAATCCTCCTTGGTGACTACAAGCAGAGATAAGAAGATGATGTTAGGGAATAATTTCTGAAGTTTGTTAAGGAAGCATTATTTTGCTACACCAAAGGGAAAGATTGAAAAGGTATTAGTGTAAAGGATGCCAAACTCTCATTTACAGTCAATTATCCTTTTAGAAGGCAAAAAAAAAAAAGGACAGAGATGCATAGGTTCAATATGTAAAAATGGAAAAACCAAGCAACATCACCAGTTTTCCAAGGGTTTTTTGAAAAGGTGCCAAACTCCAAAAGAAATGAGAGGACCAAAAAAACACCACTTCTATGACACTTCCTGCAAAAGGAAAGAGAGCATATTAGTAAAGGGGAGAAACAAAAATAAAACTTAGTGAAGTGGGTTTTATATTTAATTTTTTCAAGAGGTATAAAAAAAACTCAAGCAAACATCTCCCATTCAACATTTGGTTATTTGCAAAGAAATTGAGGGTTTTCAAGTTTCTTCAAAAATTCCTGACAAAGGTTCTGGGCATAAATTTCAGGCGTTGTGTTGCACTTAAAAACCGTCACCTTGACATTATGCTGACTATATGAGCTCATTAACACTCATACATGCCTCCTTTGCAAGTCTTACAACCTTTAGTCCTCATGTCAAGCCCTGAAACAGGAGAAAAAAAACCCTAAAAACTCAAAAACCCTAGGGTATATAACATGAAGCCTGCCTGCGTTCCTAGCTTGGGTACGCAGGTAATACACTGCTTACCTGCATTCCAGAATGCAGTTTTCCCTTGTAATGCCTGCGTACCCTTCTCAAAGTCAAAAAAGTGAGAAACAAAAGTTAAAAAGTTGATTTGAGGTCAATTCTAGAAGCTTCTAGATGAGAATTTTTGGGGATGAGTACGCTTTAGTAACGTGCATGTATCCCACACCTTAAGTAACTAATCCCTTGATGTGAGGAGCCTATCCCTTTGAAGGAGGATTCTATCCCTTCATAGGTGGAACCCTAACCTCCTCATTTGCTCTATAAAAGGAGGCATTGGGTAGCCTCAAAGGGAGTTCAAGCTTTAGTGTGTGATTGAGTTGAAGTCCTGTTGAGATTTAGACTTCTTTCTGATGAGATTTTGAGAGGAAAGATCACATACCTCTATGTGATCCTGGAGGAAGAGTGCAAGAATTATCAAAGTAGAGGAGACTCCTGCTTCAGACCCTGGGAAGGCATGTTCAACATCAAGGCTAAGGTTGTAAGGTTCTTCTGTTATTTTAAGATTAATACAATCAAGTTTTGTTTTTCTCAATAAATTGTCGTTCGATTGTTTATTTCAATAAGATGTCGTTTGGTCGTTTATTTCATAGATTCCTTGATCACTATGATAGGTATGTTTTATAATTATTTTTTATACAGGTGATATTTAATATTTTCTTGTTTGTGATTTCAGGTCGACAAAAGACGACACTTTGTTGCGACAAAAGATGACACTTTGTTGCGACAAAAGACGACACTTTGTTGTGACGAAATACAACACTTTGTTGCGACGACAGAACTCTTGTTGCGATGGAAGAACTCTTGTTGCGACGGAAGGATTATTGATGCGAAGGAAGCACTATGACCACAAATAAGCATTTGGATCTAAGGTAGGATCGACACCTTCATAGCATTTATTTGTAAAACGAATATATTTAGAGAAAGACAAACTTAGTTGTTCGTTTCTTGCTAGATTGTCTTCTGACACTAGGGAGATCGATCTTGTCTGGAAGATCGATTTATCCGACCAACAAATTGGCGACTCCACTGGGGAAAGAAATTTTTTTGATTTTCATTTATTTTTATTTGAGAAAATGCTTTTTCCTGATTTTTGATTGATTTGTACAGGCTTGGGTAACTTAGATTTACTTTGATTTGGAAAGCTTTGAAATCTTGTTTGTTTCTCTTGAACTTTTCTGGGGACCGCACATTGTTGCAGACCCTATTAAAAGTCTTGAAAAACTTAGATTTATTTTTTCAGTTTTATTTTAGATTTGATTTAGGATTCTTAGTGTCTGCCCAAATCTGTATATTTTCTATCGAAAATCTCTTGTGAATGAGTCTCATAACACTTTTGTTTTGAATGATTTTCTAGAAGTTTTGCATTTTTAGAGTGGTTTTCTCTCTTTCTCTGTAGTGACCCAAAGATTAGAAGCTTAAAAGTGCCATTAGATCACTTTGGTATCTTTTATCTTTTTGATGAGTCTAACTTGGTTGTGAAATTCATTCTTTTTTTGAGAAATAGATCTAGTTTTCTCTTTGCAAATCTTTGAAAAAACTTTGTTTTAAGTTTTGAATTTCATTTTTATAAAACATATCTGGATGTTTTTTGATTTATTTGTTACTCTGGGAAAATGAATCTGTATTTTACTGAACAACTAAGAAAAACATTCTAAAAAAAAATTAAAGCTTTTATTCAATTAGATTTTCAAAGTTTGTATATCTCAAAATTAGTTTTCATAGTTTTGAGTGCTTTTTAGAACTTGTAGATCTCTTTTGAAGGAAAATTGTTTTTTGTAGTTTTAGATTTTGAAAGTGAAAAGGATTTATTGTGAGCATTGATTATTTGTCTCGTTTTGAGTTCTTATTGAAAAAAAACAAAAATATTTTCTTCCATTCATTCTTCATGTTTAAAGAAAGAATTGTCTCTTAAAAGAATTGCATTCTCGAACTCTTTCTTTAGATAGAATCTCATTGAAAGAAAAATGAATTGATTATCATTTTTAGGTGCATTTTTTTAGTGTATTTGGAAGTCGAGTCTTCACACCATCAAATTTTCATTTCCATACCTATTGACTTAAAGAACAACCCATAAAAACAACACTTAATTAAAATTGAACTAGTAATCTTTTTATTTCTAGGGCTCTTATCACCAATATAGCTTAGGCTAGTATCTTGGAGTAGGGAGTAATTAACTCTCCAAGATAGTAAAAAAAAACAAGTAGATAAATCTTGTGGTAGGAAATAAATCCAATTGTAATTGGTACAATCTGGGAAGCTTCTCTTAAAGGAGTTAATCATGAGATCATGTCTGAACCTTTGAGATAATCAATTTTGTTTCATTGGGAAAGATAGAAGATCTGCGCGCATTACAAACGGTAAACCTCAGATCAACCATTGTCGAGGAGCCTAGGGTCACTTGTTGGTAAACCTCGGATTAACCATGTCGAGGAGCCTTCAAGGGGATTGAGCTTTGTTACTCTGCCCTTGCGCGTGGGATAGGATCATAGACTGTTCCCCCAGTTTTATTTGTTACTGTTGGTAACCTTGGTGTTCATAAGCTTAAGATAATTTCCTAAAGGTGACAGTGAAGGAAAGATCTCACTGTACCTGGAGCAGACGTCGACTAGACTCACTTGGACTTTCTGGGGGGTTCTCCTCACTCGAGATGGTTTTGTGAAGAAACTTGTGCCAGTCTGTTTCATTAAGCAGGTTGTTGGGGTAACTGTTCCAACTGCCCTTTCTGTATTATACTTCTACTAAGTTGGATTTCATCACCAACTAGTGTTTTTAGTACAGGAAGTTACTGTTTGCGCGTGGTTTGAACTCTTAGATTTTTTAGGCATGTGATTCAACTTTTTGTTCCTTTAGAGACTTTAGGTATTTTCATTGAAATTTTATTTATTTGCGTGTGATTGATTAATATTTAATCGTGGAAGAATTACTAAAACAATCCCGGAGACTTCAGGGGAAGCCCCCTAAATATATACCAAGTCAGCTTGAAGGGCTACGTGCTCTAGTATCATCTAGTAGCAGTAGAATTAAATCAATATAAATTGGTAGTTCATCTATAGTTGTTCATCCTGATCATCAAATACCCACAACAGAATGCATTCAAGAACTGATTTCAGTTTCCAAAGTTACTGGTAGTATTTCTCCTTCCAGTGAACTAGCTGACGAACCTGAAATTTCCGAGCCTGACACCGAACCTTCTGTTTTGGAAACATCCTGAGGATTTATTACTCCAACTTCTAGTGATCCTAGTTCACCTAGGGTAAGAAATATTGTTACTGAAGATCTTCCATCTGGCCTCATTTCCATTGAATAACTTGCTAGTCCAAACGAAGAGATATCTCTTCTGGAATCCCCTCAGTATTTGAATCTTAGGGAGCATGAATCTATTTTCTATAACCCTATTAGGAGTGATGCTTGGTATCTATCTTTGGCAAACTTTTTAGAAAATTCGGGTCTTGCATTTTCTCCACCTCGAATTCTGTTTCATCCTATGCCCAGAGTTTATTATACTTCATCTATCATGGCAGGAGATTCATCTATGTTTTCCCAATCACCGGAAGCATTTTTACACGGTGGTCCTTTTGTTTCTTCGAGGTATCAGGCTCTTTCTGGTACTTTCTCAGGAGTAGCTCCTCAACTGACTGAACAAGTATTATCACCTGTTCTTAATGGAATTAAAACTGAAACGTCGAACGTAGAGAAAATCTTTATGATGTCTGGTAATATTCCAAATCCTCAACCTCAAGGTAGTTAGTTATCGCCTAGAGGACAATTTCAGGGAAGTCAGTTACCGCTTGGGGGGAAACCTCAGGGTAGTCAATTACTGCCTAGGGGGAAACTTTCAGGCAGTCAGTTACCACCTGGGGGGCAACCTTAAGGTAATTTTTTCCCAGGAAAAACTGTGGGACAATATTATTTTGGAGAAAAACCTCAAGGACAGTACATACCTCAAGGTTATCAACCTTCAGGATAGTAAATACCCCAAGTTCAACCCCAAACTCAATATGTTCTTCAAGGTCCTTATCAACCCCAGTTTTAGTACGTGCCTCAGGGTTATCAACCTCAAGGTTAATACCCAATTCAAGGTTTCCAACCGCCTTCTAGTCAATCATTTGTACAAAGAGACAAAACTTTACCACTTAATTATCAACCCTATGTTCAACCAGGCTATGGTCCTTACGTTCAACCTTATATGGGACAATACCCCAGAATAAACATGGTGTGGGATCCGTCCAAAATTCAAAAACCTATGTAACCTAATGTGCCGTTGTCTTCTCAACCTAGACAGCCTTTGGTTTCTGGTCCAACCTAGCAACCTGTTCAGTCTACTATTCAAACCCCTGCACCTGGTTCTGTTCAGCAGTCTGGGCCTAGTGCACCTGAGACTCCGCCTCAAACTGCTGCAATTGCTACAACATCTATTCAACCTATAACACCTGTCTTTGGAGTATCTATAACTCCAGTTTCTACTATCCCTACATCCCTACAAATCCCTCAAGTCTCTGTACCCCAGTCAGGACCTACAGTTCAGACTTCGGTCCAGATACCTGCAGGACAAGTTGGTACAAGTACTATTGTCACAAGTCAACCGCAATTCACATATCAACCATACCAGGGAAGTCTCAATTCGGTCCCGTTTCATAAAACCCAGCTTATCAGTATCAACCGTACCCTGGCTATACTTATCAATGGCCGCAACAACTCCAGTTTGGTCTGGTTAATCTTGGTTTCCTGGGAGGTTACAAAATTCCTAATGCAAATCTGATTCCCAGTTATCCTGGGTATCCTCCTCCCAGAACTGCTTTGGATACTCAAGGTTTTCGTGACCCTAACCGTTAGTTACCATTTATTGCAACTTTGGATTTACCTGATTTGACATGCCTTACGAATGATCCGATTTTATATTATCCGTACTGGCCGCCAATGCCGCATAAGTTTCCCAGTGATATATCGAAATTCGAGGGTAATTCAGGAGAGGATCCTTCAAATCACTGTATGACTTATCACCTCTGGTGTGCGTCTAATTTCAACAATTGATGATTCAATTCACTTACGTCTTTTTCAACGAACTCTTATTGGTCTTGCCGCCAAATGGTACATTGAGTTACCACGAGGCTCTTTTAATAATTTTAGTCAGTTAGCAACTACTTTCTTAACTCATTTTCAGTTGCCTGTCTGATACGACAATGGCACGGAACTATTAACTTCGCTAAAGCAATCCACACCCACATATATTTCTAATCATATTCACAAATGGCGACATAGAAGGCGTTCAATGAAATTTTACATTCTGGATCAAATTTTGGCGGATTGTTTTGTTAAATCATTATTACCCAAAATCACTGAAGATGTAGCTAAGGCAGGAGTTGTTACTGAGGAGCAAGTCATTTCTCAAGCTCAGTATCTTGACCTCGTCTATACGCAGTCAGGTACTTTACATGAAAAAATCCTCGATCTTCCAAAACAAGGTCAAATAACTGTAGCTCCTTCAGGGTCTCATGCCGCTGACGGTATGATTGGTACAGTTAATACTAAAAGCAAGAAAAAATCTTCAAAGAATTCTTCTCCTATAATCACTTTACCTGATTCCCAGAAAGGAGAGTCTTCCGTTGAAATTTTTTCCGACATTCATGTCGTAGAGACATCTATGGCCAAATCTAAATCCGATAGTAAGAAGAAGGGGAAGAATAAAAACAAAAATAATTCAAAAGAAAAAACAGATAAAACTGAATCTAAAGACGAAAAACGCAAGCCTCGCTATCCTTGTTTCATTTGCAACGAGGATCATTTTACTAAGGAATGCCCACATCGAACGGAGGTTGCGAAATTCGTTAAAGGTTCTCAACAACTTGCTGTCTTGAAGGATCCTTTTCCCACTCAAGACAGTAAGATGATTGGTTCTACCTCAAATGCCTCAGAAGAACCTATTATGATGATGTCTCATGTTAGGATTGCGACGCGATCACAAGATTATGGGAGTAAGAATCCTGTTGGTGATAAAGAAGAAAAATCTTCTAGTTCAAATACATCAACTACACCTCCTTCTGTTTCTGATCTGCTACAGATCAAGAAACCCAATCCAGACTTAGCAATCAAACCGTCTACTAAAGGTGTACTTCGTAAATCAACTTTCAATCCACATGCGAGAGATGCTCAGAATTATAACATTGTTGAGGACTTAAATATTTCCCCTTCAGCAATGTCAGCTTTGGAAGTGCTGCAATCGTGCCCAACACAGCGTAAATTAATTTTTTCTACTATAGAAGCTGTCGATATTCAGGATTCAAACCTTATAATCTTCGATTTAGAGAATAGTACACCCCACCTACCTCATCAAATGGCTTTTCAGATTCCAATTTTAGTAAAAAACAGACCGATCTTTCGGACTGTGATTGATGAAGGGGATTCTATGTGTATTATGTCGATACAGTGTTGGAAATCACTTGGTTCTCCTACACTCAATCAATATCTGATGATTCTAAAGGCTTTTGATGGCCAAGGGTTCCATCCTTTCGATATTTTGCAGGATTTACCTATAGGGGTTGAAGGCAAAACTGTAAATCTAGATGTGTAAGTGGTTGATGCCCCTCTAGATTACAACCTTCTCCTGGGTCGTAGTTGGTCTTATGCTATGACTGCTATTGTTTCATCGGTCTTTCAACTTATCAAGTTTCTACATCAAGGAAAGATCATTACAATAGATCAGTTAACTTGTTTCTCATTGGATCCAGCCTCTACAGAAACTATCCAGCACATCGGTAAAATGGCTATCCCTTACAAGGATGTTGGGGTAGGTTTGATTAAAGATTCTGGTTTACTATGAACTTTTTCCTTTCCTCCTCCTAACGTATCGCTTCATACTGCACATATTCATATGATTTCATCGAATACCATTACGTTTGATGATCCTTGGATCATACCTTCCGATTCTGAGTTGGATTCATTTGATGGCGTGATGCCTTTGAGTCCCTTTGAAATTTCATATCAGGCTGTACAGTCGCTTTCCGATCCTTCTTCAATTGAAATTGATCCAATGAATGGGATCCATGAGGAATCACTTTCAATATCTAGCTCAGCCACAACGACATTTCCCGATCTTTTTTACACTGATGAGAAGATTCATGAACTTTTGTCTATTGACGATTTACCATGGGAAGATCTTCATCATCGATCTTCATTTTTACCTGAGTTGGATCATTTTGAAAATGATTTTGCTTCTATTTTTACTGTTGAATATGTCAAAGAGTCGCAGAATCCATTGCGCAATCCTGATTCTAAGTTAAATTTGGAAAATATCTCTCGAATGATTCCAATTGACATTTCAGTTAAGCCAGGAATAATTGAAAACATTCATATAGGCGCTTGATGTACGGACGATGAAATCCAATCTTATAGAGCCCTATTTCAAGAATTTTGTGACATGTTTGCCTAGTCATATGAGGAAATGCCAGGAATCGATCCATCAATTGTTGTACATGAAGTCAAGACTTACCCGGATGCCAAACATGTCCGTCAACATTTACGTCAAATACATCCGAGAAAATTTGCTGCTATCAAAGCCGAAGTTGAGAAATTAGTTCGTGCAGGTTTCATTTATCCAATTCCGTTAACGGATTGGGTATCGAATATTGTTCCTTTTAACAAAAAACAAGGAACGATAAGAGTATGTATCGACTATAGGGATATTAATTGAGCTTTTCCTAAAGAAAATTATCCAAACCCCTATATCGATCAGATAATTGATGATTGTGCCGGTAGTGAAATTTTCTCCTTTATGGATGGTTTTTCCGATTACAATCAAATAAACATACTCCCTGATGATCAGCCAAAAACAACTTTCATTTGTCCATGGGGAACATTTGCTTATTGCAAACTACCCTTTGGATTAAAGAATGTTGGAGAAACTTTTCAAAGGGCTATGTCTTACGCATTTCATGACATTAAGCACATTTTGCAGCCTTATCTCAATGATTTACCTACTCATTCATCACATAGGGCCGACCATCTCACTCATTTACGAGCTATATTTATGAGATGTAGGCATTATCGAATTCGGTTGAATCCACACAAATGTGTTTTCTATGTAGAATCGAGTCACTTACTGGGATTTGTTGTTTCGAAAGTAGAAATTCGCATTGATCTGTCGAAGGTCGAAGCTATTGTCAATCTAAATCCTCCTTTGACTCTGCGCCAACTCCAAAGTTTGCAGGAGAAAGAAATTTTTTTATGTCGATTCATTGCTAACTACGCCGAGCTAAGAAAAGGTTTTAACTGGTTGTTGAAACAGAACGTTCCATTCTTTTGGGATGAGATCGTTGATTGATCTTTTGATGCACTTAAACATGCATTGACCCATGCACCGTTATTGCATCCTCCCAACTACAACTGGGACTATTTTTTGTACCTCACCACCTCTCATTCCACCATTGGGATGGTTTTAGTTCAGGAAGATGAATTCAACAATGAACATGTGATTTACTATCTTAGTCGAAATCTGCATCCGACTAAGATCAAATATACACATGTGGAGAAATTAGCCTTGGTAGTTGTTCAAGCTATCCAAATATTTCGACACTACATCTTATTACGCAAAACCACAGTAATTTCTGACTGTAACCCTATGATTTACATCTTGACCAAACAATTGCTAGGGGGCAAGTATTCCAAATGGATAGTTATCCTGCAGGAATTTGTCTTGCAATTTGAAAAATCCAAGGGAAAGAAATCTTTGGTTTTTGCCAAACTGATGTGTGATTTCCCCTCTACTGATACTGAAACTGTGGCAGAGCAGCCCATTACGAAAGAATCCTTGTTTCTTATCAATACTCTTGATCCATGGTATGGGGATATTATTGTTTATCTCCAAACCCAATCTTTTCGGCCTGAAATCTCACGATCTCAGCGACGGAAAATACGTTTCCAATCCCAACAATACAATATTATTGGTGATACACTCTATCGTCGTGGAGCGGATTCTGTTTTCCGACGATGTCTTACTCATAAAGAAGCTGAGAAGGTTCTAAATGATTGCCATTTTGGAGCATGTGGCGGTCATATGTCTGGGTATCCCACAACCCTAAATATATTGCGCGTCGGATATTTTTGGTTGTTGTTATTCAGATATTGTATCTATGCAGTCTGGAAATGCCACAATTTTCAGGTCTTTGATCTTAAAATGCGTGCACCACCCGCTCCTCTTAACCCTATAATTGATGTCGATCCTTTCACAAAGTGGGGTATTGACTTTATTACATGTAACCCTCACTTGATCAGGGGGCATGTGTATATTATCCTAGCGGTAGATTATTTTACTAAGTGGGCCGAGGCGATGCCTACATTTTCGGAAGACGGCAAGATTGCTGCAAATTTCGTGTTCAATCATATAATTGCTAGATTCGGTGTTCCTCATGCCATAATTACAGATCATGGAAGTCATTTTCAAAATATCATGATGACCGAACTGACAGGTCATCTTGGTCTGTGCCACAATAGTTCTACTCCTTATTACCAGCAGGCTAATGGTCTGGTTGAAGCTATCAATAAATTTTTAGTCACTATGATCAGACGAATTATTGGCATTTATAAGTTGAATTGGCATTCCATTTTATTTTCAGCACTTTGGGCATATCGTACCTTAGTAAAAACATCAACTGCTTTCACTCCCTTTCAACTGGTTTACGGTTTAGAAGTTGTGTTGCCTATTGAATGCGAAATTTCGTCTTTGAAATTAACCATAGAATTACTTCCAGCTACGTCTGAAGAGGAGAAGCATTTTTTGTACTTGGCTCAGTTAGATGAGAATCGACGAAATGATGCATTAGTAAACGAGGCTCATGTCAAACGAATAAAAGCTCAGTACGATAGAAATATTACCCCTCATAGTTTTTCAGAAGGAGACCTAGTTTTAGTGTACGATCAAGCCAACGATAAGCTAGGGGCTGGAAAATTCATGCCTATGTGGCATGGTCCATTCATTGTTAAGTGAAAGATGGCAAAAGGGGCCTATGAGCTGATATATTTTGACGGTGTCTCTTTAGATAAAACCAGAAATGGGCTTTATTTGAAGAAATATTATGCTTAAACTTGGTGTGGAGATTTTTAGTTAGATTAGATTATTTACTGCTGGTGTGTCTTAGATTAGAAAAGCGTGCCTATTTTAGAGTGTGTTCTTATCACTATTCCTACTTATCTGAGTTTTACTCTTGATATTGCAGATGCCGACGTCTCTTCAAACCTACATTGGTTTTGCTGATGGTGCTTGTCGTAGTACATGGAACATTTCTTTCGTAGCTTGGGTTATCTATTCACCCTCTGACGAGTTAGTGTCTATGCATGGGGTAAGCCTCGGTCAAACAAAGAATAACATTGCAGAGTATAACGCAGTGATTGAGTTATTATCTGAATCCATGTCATTTGGAATTCAGAGTTTGATTGTTAGGTTGGATTCTGAACTTGTTGTATTATAGCTTAACAGGGTTTATGCCATTAGAAATCTAGTGTTGTTATGGTTATTTTAAGAGTTCGTCTCTTGGAACGTGAATTTGATTACATTGAATATCAATATATTCCAAGACATTTAAATACATTAGCAGATGCAGTTGCTTCTACTATGATAAATAGACATTTGCAATGATCAAAACAGTAAATTAAACAACATTTGATAACATGTACACAGATAGCCGGTAATAGTGATATATCATAGCATAGAAGTGTGTTTCGAACTATATATCGTCTTGTATTCGACGATTTAAAATTTAAAATACAAAAAAAAAAATAGGACTTAGAAAGTGTTGAAAATTATTTTTACTTGAATCATCCATGTCTTTGTCACCGCGATAGTTCATACCAGCATATGGAAAATCCTTAATAATAAAGATTTGGTTTTTTAGCCAACGAAAATATGCCGACAGAAATATAACAATCTCAATGCCCTCAGCATGAGATTAGCAACACGTAATGCTACACTCCTATACAGTCTAGTAACATTGAAGACAATAAATTTGAACTCAGTATGGATGATATCTATACGTTTATCCTTGGGGTCTACTCAACCATTATAAAACTCTGCTTTGAGACTAGCAACAGGCTGGCCACCTGGTCTAGTCCCGAATAGAGATAAGTGTCCACCCCTCTTGGAAAAACCAGTAAAAAAATATATATATCTTCCAACTCGACTTCGAGCCAGTGGCCGATAAACTAGAAACAATGGTCTTGTGTGTCCCATCTGTTCACTAGCCATATTAGGAAATCAACTTGGGCCCTCATATGGTCCAAAATTTATACATATTACTTGGAGCTTACGGTTTCTGATTCGATGAACAGATTTCCCAGAATCTTCACATGAAGTTTTTCTTATCCAAAAGCTCTCACTTTTTCACTCTGAATTCAAATAGTAAAAATGAAGTTAGAAAAGTTCTTTTTATAAGTTTTTTCGAATAAATGAATTTTTAATTTGTTTATTTTTCACTTTAAAAAGGTAATTTTTGAAAACATATTTATTTATCTTAAACAGGTATGTGTAATTGTTTCGATTTTTTGTGCAGAATATTGGATTTTTCGGTAAAACTGATCATTTTTCAACAAAGATCATACTTTTATCACTTTTTCGGACTCTTTCAAAAATCTACGAAAAAGTGAAAACTTGGAGTCCTCTTTTAGCTCTTTTCAGACTCTCGAAAATTGAAAATATTGCCGAGCACTTGATTATTCGAACTCGTTAAAGTAAATGAATGATCGTCCCTTCAATATAATTTTATCCCTTTTACGGACTGAAATGGACTATTTACGAAAAAGGTATACGTTGACTAATTATGGTCAACAGAGTTCTCTCCCACATTATTTTATCCTTTTATAGGCTCGAGAGAATAAATTTACGAAAAAGTACACCCACGGAGTTTTCATAATTTTTTCTTCTAACTCCCTAAAATTGAAAAACACCGAGTTTCTCCTATACTGGACTCATTAAAATTTAATAGTAAAGGACCTATTCAATTTTTAAACAGGAACGAACCACTCCTTCTTAGGGTTTGAATCTTAAACTAAGTTAGACTCATCCGAAGGATGAGCTTATAAACAAGAAAATTTTATCCTCCTCAAGCTTGTCAAAAATAAAGGGGTACTTGCCAAAAATGGTGGGGGAAAAGAGAGAAAAACGAACCTGTTTGTTACATTTTGATTATTCGAAAAACCGTTAACCACTGTTGAACACGACACTTTTTGTTCACCTGGGTTGGGAAAATCCTTTGCCTAACATTTAATCAAACCATATTGAAAGTATTCAGCCGGTTTCTGGGTATTAGATTTGGGTCAATTGTCACCAAGCCATCTGCAGTGTCGTTATGTGTTCAAGAGGACAGTTCAAACAAACCATTCATCTGCAAAATATCTGTCATCCATTTTGACGATCCCTGAGTCAGTCCTTGGAATTATATTTCTTCAAAACTTGATCTATGATTTCGTGTTGTGGGCTTGCCTACAACGGATCACTTTCTATCGACGACAACTCATTATCTAGGAATTTGATCCAGAAATCATTAGTACCTTGAAATATGCATGCCTCAATGGCAAGTTTCTCACCTTTGACGATAGGTTTCATCATTGACCTTCGATCGAATGATTCCGTGACATGTTTGACTTCAGCTCATTCATTCACATTTCATGGATTGTACTGAGTACTTTGAGAGCCATTGACATTACTGGTGGTTACTCTCACACTTGTTAACAGTTTACATTATTGACTGGTAATCAATTGGTTTCTACCATGTTCGACTTAGACGCATTTATTCACATGGATAGAATCATATTGGTTCGAGAAATGGAAATCAAGACCCTGGATCTAGTTTCTACCATCCAGGCTGCGAGGAATTTTGTTATTTTATACAGTAGACTATTCATAAATAGATGGTTGCGTCCATATTGTGTCTACACACGTCTATACTATTGATGTATTGAAAATCATTCCTGTATCAGAACAGTTTAAGTCAATTTTCTAGTTAGTTTTGATATGAGTATGGGAATGCCTACCTCAGCGATGATATGATTACATATATATATTTTGCATTGAATGTTTTTACAGGTTCTAACCAGGGTGTCCACAGGATCATCCTTGAAATGATAAATTACTTCAATCTTCATATATGACAAACTTCATCTTCATCTATTTCAAACTTCGCAATTTAGGGGGCAATCTGTTGCACTTAAAAACTGTCACCTTGACATTCTGCTAACTGTATGAGCTCATTAACACTCATGCATGCCTCCTTTGCAAGTCTTACAACCTTTACTCCTCATGTCAAGCCCTAAAACAGGAGAAAAAACCCTAAAAACTCAAAAACCCTAGGGTATGCAGGTAACATGAAGCGTGCCTGCGTTCCTAGCTTGGGTACGCAGGTAATACACTGCTTACCTGCGTTCCAGAATGCAGTTTTCCCTTGTAATGCCTGCTTACCCTTCTCAAAGTCAAAAAAGCGAGAAACAAAAGTTAAAAAGTTGATTTGAGGTCAATTCTAGAAGTTTCTAGATGATAATTTTTGGGGATGAGTATGCTTTAGTAACGTGCATGTATCCCACACCTTAAGGAACTAATCCCTTGATGTGAGGAGCCTATCCCTTTGAAGGAGGATTATATCCCTTCATAGGTGGAACCCTAACCTCCTCATTTGCTCTATAAAAGGAGGCATTGGGTAGCCTCAAAGGGAGTTCAAGCTTTAGTGTGTGATTGAGTTGAAGTGCTGTTGAGATTTAGACTTCTTTTTGCTGAGATTTTGAGAGGAAAGATTACATACCTCTATGTGCTCCTGGAGGAAGAGTGCAAGACTTATCAAAGTAGAGGAGACTCCTGCTTCGAACCCCGGGAAGGCCTGTTCAACATCAAGGCTAAGGTTGTAAGGTTCTTCTATTATTTTAAGATTAATACAATCAGGTTTTTTTTTTCTCAATAAATTGTCGTTCGATTGTTTATTTCAATAAGTTGTCATTTGGTCGTTTATTTCATATATTCCTTGATCACTATGATAGGTATGTTTTATAATTATTTTTTATACAGGTGCTATTTAATATTTTCTTGTTTTTGATTGCAGGTCGACAAAATATGACACTTTTTTGCGACAAAATATGACACTTTGTTGCGACAAAAGACAACACTTTGTTGTGAAGAAAGATGACACTTTGTTGCAACGAAATAACTCTTGTTGCGACGGAAGAACTCTTGTTGCGACGGAAGGATTATTGATGCGACGGAAGAACTAAGACCGCAAATAAGCATTTGGATCTAAGGTAGGATCGACACCTTCATAGCATTTATTTGTAAAATGAATATATTTAGAGAAAGACAAACTTAGTTGTTCGTTTTTTGCTAGATTGTCTTCTAACACTAGGGAGATCGATCTTGTCCGCAAGATCGATTTATCTGTCCAACACGCTACGCTCCTATGAGTTTGTGTTGCACTCATGTACGCAATGCCCATACACTTCTCCGAAGGGAACTGCACTCCTGTACAAAGGTGTTGCACGCCTGTAGAAACAGTTGCATGTAGCCTCTGCCCAGGGCACCCAAAAGTGAATTCAGGAAGTGCCTGGCTGACCCGCGTTGCGCTCCTGTGTGTTCAAGGCCACCCAGGCACACACGACAGTGCATTCAGGGCCGCCTAGGGGCACATGGCTATGTGTAGGAGGTGACCTGCCACCCAAATACTCATTCAACACTTGCCTGAATACGTGTAGGAGGCACCCGACCATCATGCAGGAGGTGACCTGCCGAGTTCAAGACTGCCCAAGGGCACATGGCTATGTGCAGGAGGTGACCAGCAGTTCTCCTGTCCATTTAGGAGCTGCCCGAATACTCGTACAGAAAGAACCTGAATTGCCCACAATATGTTTTGAGCCATTGTTTTCAGCTGTGGAGATATTTTGAGAGGTATTTGAGCTTTTCCCACATGTTCCTATTTTTCTAAAAGTAGGATTATAAAGAAAATTGAAGGTTTAATTTAGAGAAAGAAGTAAAACCCTAAAGAAAATACTTGGTCTCTACACTGCTAAACCTTGAGATCATTGCAACCTCACCATCTCACCCACCCTTTTCACATAATTCCACAAGCAGTATCAATTCTTCTTCAAAGTCTTGAGGCAGGGGTGAAGGAAAAAATGTCTGAAGAAGAAAATGTTGACAGTGGTGAGACAAACCAAAGGCCTAAATATAAGCAGGGGAATGGTGGGAAGCCAAATAGGTTTGAACTTATAAGCACTGAAGAAATGATAGCCTCTCTTACTATAGTTTCTTGTTTTCAAGAATTAGCATGCTATGAGTTCTGTGAGAGAGTACAAAAGATCCAGAGTCACCCTCAGTTGACCAAGATCTTTGCCCTAAACCTTCATAACCACCAAGTACACCTAGCTGGGGTGAAGTTTGAGCTGACCACCAATGCCATCTCTATGACCACTGGAATACCTTGCATGGAAGAAAGGTGGTTCAAACAAATGTATCTAGACTTAAGCCACTATCACCCATTCTTGAAACCAAGTTGTCAAGCTGGTTGCAAAACCATGTTCCCTTTTTCTCATTTATTGGACATATATGATCTCATAATGAAGATCATTATGAAATACTTCACCTGTGAGGGTAGGTTCTCCATAGTCTATTCCTACCACATAAGACTATTCATGCATTTTACCAAAACCAGGCTACTACATTTTCCCTACTACCTTTGTAAAATTATTGAGAAAATGTCTTCCATCATGCAAAAGAGGCCTCCATCCCAACAAATGTCAATACTTTTTCATCATTCCCTCATCAAAATGATAGTCTAACACCAACTAGAACAAGAAGGCATCCCATGGGAGGTTTTCATTGCCTGTGATTATTTCACAACTCCACAACCTCTCCCTCTGCAAAGTCTGCCCTCATCATCTCAACTTCCTCCTCACACACCTCCATCACCCTCCACTGACCATGATTCATCCTCTTCACATGAATCATCTCCCCAAACAAACCTCCCTCTTTCACCTTCTCCTAAAAAATTAGAAAATGAAGAAAGCAGTGAAGGAGAGGAAGATGAAAATGAAGAAAGCAATGAAGGAGAGGAAGGTGAAAATGAAGAAAGTAGTGAAGGGGAGGAAGATGAAAATGAAGAAAGAAGTGAATGAGAGGAATATGAAAATAAAGAAAGCAGTGAAGGAGAGGAAGAAGAAAATGAAGAAAGCAGTGAAGGAGAGGAAGAAGAAAGTGATAAAGGCAATGACAAAGAAGAAATTGTTGATGAAGAAGAAATCAGAGGTGAAAGAAGTGAGCCTAATGACGAGAAAAAGGACCAAAACAGTGGGCCAAATGATGAAGAAGATGACTCCAAGGATACAGGGGCAGAGGCAGCTTATCAAGAGGAAAATAGTGAGCTAGAAAAATACCAAAACAGTGAGCCTAATGATAGTCAAAAAACAAATGACAGTCAAGAAGATGAAATAAACAATGAAGAAGATGACATTGAAAATACAAAGGATAGTGGAGAGGAGGCATATAAAAGCAGTGAATAAGACAAAGAAGACAGTGGAAAAGATGGCAAAAGTAGCCAAGAGACAGAGTTTGAAACCAACTATAGTGGGAAAAACAATGAAGACAATGAACCCAATAATGAAGATAATGAACCAGACAATGAAGAAGAAGCCAGCCAAGAGGACAGTATATATGATAGGGAAGGGATATATTTTCAAGACAAGGACATTGAGCATAGAAAAAATGAATATGATGCAAGTTATGAAACAAAGGTTGAATTTGAAGATGAAGACCATAGGCAAGACAGAGAAGACAGTGAGCAGAGAAGTGACGAAAACTCTCCTAATGAGGAAGAAAGGGACCATCAAAGTAAAAGAGGGACTAATGAGAATTCCTATGACAGTGACCCCATAGAAAGTGAAAACAGTGATACAAAGGCTGAGTTTGATAATAAACATAATGCGTCCAATGATGAAGAATAGGACAGTCATGGAGATGAAGATGTACCAAGCAATGATGAAGACACTTCTAGCATTACAAAAATAGAGGATGACACTCCTAAGGCTCTTGGAATTGATGCTAGCATAAGAGATAGTGAAAATACCTCTCAAGAAGGCATTCAAGGGTAAGGTGAAGAAGATGCCCATATAGAGATCATCCATGAGGAGAAAAGCAGTCCCAAGGTCACTAATGATCAAGGCTTTCAAGTGAGGCTTGTTGCACCTTTCCCATTTACCTATCAAAGAGGAGAGAGGCATGTGTTTGCTGCCTCCAAAGGGAAAGGGGCCATGCCATCCTCCTCAACTCAAAATATTGATAAAGGTAAGCAAAAGATGAAGGAGGAAGTAGAAAATCATGAAGAGGAAAGAGATTTTGAAATCAATTGCAAACTCCCTTCTACAAGACAGGAATGCACATATCAGGGACTTGGAAGTTGAATTAGAGAGAGCTAAAGATGTCATTTACTTCCATCAGATGCAAAGAAAACAGATGAGTGGCCAACAGGCCATCTATGAAGCAAGAGCACTCAAGTACCGGAAAGAGGCTCAAGGTCACAAGTCAAGTTATAGGATTTCATGGGCACTTATGAGGAGAGTAGTGATGAAGACGGTCAAACTAGAAGGAGACCTAGGACTATGGGTCTTAGGAAAGCATTGGAAAAGCAGAGAGAAGAAGAATCATCCCAAGCACAAAAATTTCCCCTCACTGAACTCCTTGCCATGGAAATTGAGCATGACAGGGAATCATGGCTTGAAAGGGCTAACATACACCTTGAAGCCAAGCTGGAGAAGGCCAACAAAAACTTGGGCTTGCAGAGGAGAATGGCTAATCACTATGCACGAAGAAACCAAATTGTAAGGAAAAAACTCAAATTTTCCCAAAATGAGGTCCAAGCGCTAAAGAAGTAAAAAGACCAAGATAGCCTTGATATTTTGGCCCAATCTTCTCTACAGGTCTCCCAGGACCCATGAGACACCCATCTACCAAATTTGGGAGAAATTGAGCAAGTTTTTGTTTTTTACAAATTTTGAGGCTAGGGGTGTGTTGCACTTTTTCCTAGGGAATCTTCAAGAGGAGAGGCTTATATTTTTGGATTCCTCATCATGAGAGGAGCATGCTCATCAATTTTCAGCTCAATTGGAGTTGTTTTGGTCCCCCAAAAGGGTCAAAAACACTCATTTTTTTACCATTCTGCCCACTTTTCTAAGCATGTGTTGCGCTCATAGCAGTCTTGGAATATTCACTTTTTGGACAGGTTGCAGAAGTCAGATTGAAGAACTAAAGGTATATCTGGAAATTAGACTTTAATGGATTTCCAATGAGCCATCATGGAGCCTTTTCCGACATCGAGAAGGTCTCCAAAACACTACTACAAGAAGGCCTATTTTTCCTGTCTCTGTGCTGCGCTCCTCGCATAAAATTCAAATTTTGACACAGTGTGATGTGCTCCTGTGGTTGACAAGGAAGAATGTGAATTTAGAGAGTTATTATATGCTTTTCAGGGCCTAAATTTCAATTTAATTGTTATATATGGCCAGAAAATATATTTGTTAGATATTTTTGTGCCTTGGGCCTTGCAAGGCCTCAAGGACAAGTTAGGATATTTCTTGTTGGCGAATATGCTTCTAGATACTCTATTAGGCTTTCCTCTTCCTTGCTTGTTATATAAAGCATGAGGATTCATTTTAAAAATGGGCTTTGATGTGTTTAATAGCAATACATGGTTTTCAGAAGTTGATGAACAATCTAGTGTTGTGGAGCATGTGGATGATTTGCCTTGGTTGATAATGATGAAGGCTTGCTTGCAGGATTCCTGAGTTTGGCTAATGGTGAAGTATCTCTCATTTGTTCATGTTTTTTCTTGTTTATCATATGTCCATATTTCTATATTGCAATAGCTCAGAAGATTATGGGATGAGAAATGTTGTTAGAGGCACCTCAATCCTCCTATTTGTTATTGTCTTCATGTTTTCTTTTGTTGGGTTAGTTTAAGGAATTCTTAGTTTCTCCTTAGGCCCACCTCATCTTGTCTATTTCATTATTGGATTAATATTCTAGTTTACAAACATGATTCATGGTAAGCCCTTCTTGTTTTATGTTATCTAAACTCTGTCTTGAAATCTCTCTTTGATGTATTGATTGATTAGGTTAAGCCAAAGAGGCCTTGTTTCGATCTTGCCCTTTGTATATGCTTATCAGTTTGCCTCAAAGTTATTTGTAGTTTAATGAAGGATGTTTAGGCATTCTCTCTTCATTTATTAATGCTATTTGTCTCTTATATGTTTTCAAATCTTGAAAGTAGAATCAGTGAAGTTAGATAAGTTGTCTTACTTCATTTTCTCCACTGGATTTTATATCTTGAATGTGTATTTGTTTAAAAGTATTGTTATTGAGTAAATGGTGTGCCCTATCTCATAACTAGTATCTTTTAATTATCAGTATTTAAGATCTCTCTATTCATAGGTATTTGACAAAGGATTCTTAATTTCCCTTTGCCCTACCTTGGTTCCCAACCTTAATGTCCATTCACCTCATACATAAATTTTAAAGATCCATTAACTACACTAGATTTTCCTTGTGATGTACCCCGATTCATTATCAAGATATCAATGATATCATAGACTCCATAGCCCAATTGATTTGATAACCTCTCACTTCACCTATCCTTCTTGATCATCTTACCCCAAACAAAACAAACAACAAACCTACACTTAACAACTAGCCTAAAATCAACCATCCAAAGCGAACAAGTTCACATCCTTCGCATAATAGAGAGAGCCCTCTCTAAGTCTAGGAAGGCTAGGTCCTAGGACTCCAAAGACTGGTCTGATGTTACCCTGTCATTTGGTTTACCAATCTGCCAAATCACAGGACACTAACATAATGGCAATCATGGTGGGACCTTCTGAGTTAGTGACAATCTAAGTACCCCTTAGGACTCCAGAATCCATTGATTAAATAGTATCCTATGATTTATAGCTACTTCATCGCTATCACTAACATAATGGTGATCATGGTGCAAACTCTAATGTCAGTGACTATCTAAGTATCCCTTAGGATTTCAGAAACCTTCACCAAATCATAGAGAACTCAAGTTAATAGCCAAAGAGTAGAACCTAGTTTTTTCACCATCCTAGAAAAATGATGACTCAGTTATAGGACACTCTCACAAACCTTAGGGTTACATATAAGAACTCATAAAACCCCAAAACATTCCTATATTGGCTTCTTGTTATTATTGGTGGTGGATCATAGACACATATCTTCAAAACAACTAAAAATATCCACCTGGCAACTCCACTAGCCTCCAGTAGGTCTTCTAACTTTACTAGTATCCCTAGAATCCTATAGGATTGTGCTGAATCCACCTTGGGAAGTCTAGAATCATAGTCACACATTATGTGAGTTTAGAAAACACAAAAAGAGGTAAACTTTCAAAAAAATTCAAAAACTTTCAGCCTCTCTGAATTTTGAGTTTGAAATCCGGCTTCGCGAAGAATCAATACCAGATCTCATCCGAACCCAAACCCTCCTACTATATTTGATGACCCAGAAAATATTTTGTGGCAAACATCTGAAACTGGAAACTTAGCTACTAATATTCCCATTCATAAAGCAAGCTCTGTACCTAAACATCTTACATCCTTCAAGATCCCCAGTTTGACTTACACCATACGAGAAACCTTTTCATAACCAAATCACAGAGTAGAATTAACCAAACTGATCTTGAGCCCATAGACTTGCAGCAGAGTCCTAGCGGAGAACATTCTCCTTCCACACCACCTTATTTCCAACTTCTCCACCACTTTGGCTCTTTTCACCCCAAATCTGCTCAGAATCAATTTGTTGGTCCAAGTACTTCTGCCACACCCATTCGCACCTCCACTGTGCAAACCACTCCATCTCATATCACAAATCCTCCACTTGTAAATCCACCATTAGCTCCCATCATGGCAGCTTGGTATGCCCCTTTGGTTTTACCACAACCGTTAGTACCTTTGCCAAATGATTACCAATCCAGAATCCCACACTTCACTGGGGCAGAATCTACCATTTCCCAACAGCATGTAGATAGAATGAATGATTCTTTTGACTACATGGAATTAGAAGAGGAAACCATGAATATGAGGATGTTTGCCCAAAGCCTAGGAGGAGAAGCTAAGAAATTGTTCAAAATTCTAACTCCCAACAGCATACACAATCTCCCTTCCCTTTACCAAACTTTCATAAACAAATGGGAGATTAAGAAAAACCCTCTCCAAATCCTCTCAAAATACAAAAATATTAAAAGAAACACATGGGAAAGTGTCCAAGACTATTGCACCAGGTTCAATAGTGTTTATAATGCACTACCACCAAACATGAAACCTCCACTAGGCCTAGCCTTAGCTAAATTCCCAGAAGGTTTTGACCCTAACATGGCCTATCAGCTAAGAGAAAGAGAGCCCCTAACCTTAGAAGACATGCAAAAGGGAGCTATAAGTGTAGAGGCCAACTTAATTTAAAAGAGAGCTAGGCTCCTATCAGAAAATAGGGTAACATACAAAGATGAAACCATGCCCTCAACCTCTTCATCTGATTCCAAGATTGACAGCCTACTTAGAACCATGGAAAGAATGATAGAGAGAATAAGCATAAACGAAAGAACACCCCCTAGGGACAACCAACCAAATCCCCAAAATAGAAACCAAAATCAAAACTTTAGAAGAGACCCACCCCAAATCAGACAAAAGGAAAATGATCAAAAAATTAGGCCACCATTCCAAGATAACTATGTTGATGAAGGGGAAAGAGATATTGAACAACCAGATGAAAATCATCTAAACTTAATAGGCTCTGATAGCGAGGGTGATGTTTTTCTCACAGAAGAAGAACAAGGTTTTTTCTCCTCAAACCAAGATGAAACAAGTTATGAAGATTCCGAAGACCACGAATTGGGATTAGAAAATTCCATAATGGAATTCCATAGGCAATATGATCTTAGGAGTAAGAAAAACAAAGACAACTCCAAGAAAAACAACTTAGACATTGTTGTTAAGAAAACACTCGAAAACATTCTTAAAAGAACAACAGACAATACCAACACCATGGCTAAGAAAACTGGTCCTCTCAAGGACAAAACTAGCCAACCAAGTGATGACACAAACTATCCTAGTACCTCTACTAACAGCCCTGAGAAAGCTCTGTTGACCAAAACCCCGAATCAAAATCATAAAATTAAAAAAGTAGAAAAATTTATGGCTGATAAAACTGATTTAAATATGTCCAAAAGCCAAGTATCTTTCAGTTTTGAAGGAGAGATCGCTAAAATCAAAATAACCATACCTCTCACTGAACTGGTGGCTCGGGACATGTACAAATCTCAAGTTATGAAAGTTCTAAACATAGGAAATGATACTAATACTCTAAATTTGACAGATGAAAAACCAGAGTTGTTTTTTGGACCCAAAGTAGATGGAAAATACCAAGAAGGAGTTGTCCCTCCTTTCTATGTTAGCCTAAACATGCATTACAAAATATTACACAATGCCATGCTAGGTTTCGGTGCCTCGCACAACCTCATGCCTAAGGTGGTCATGGAGAGATTAAGCCTATAAATAACCAAACCAGACTTATACTCATTCGATTCAAGTAGAGTAAAGTGTTTGGGTCTAATCAAGGATCTGTGTATCACTTTGGTGCAAATACCTTCCAAAAGTCTAGTCATGGATGTAGTGGTCGTTGACATTCCCCCAAAGTATGGCATTCTTTTGTCTAGATCATGGGGGCCAAACTTCAAATCAGCCTCCAAATGGATATGTCGTATGCTACTATCTATGTTTTCAATAAAACTAGGAGACTATACCGATAATCCCACATGAAGTATATGGTGATTAGCGTAGATAGGCCTAACACCACCCCGTTTATTCCATTCATTCAAATTTTGATTCTTTTATCTTGTATAATTAGAATGAGATTTGTGGACAAGTAAAAAGAAGTGAGAAAGAACTAGGCCCTCCATAACACTCACACTCACCCTCAAATGAAGAAAATGATAACCAAAACTCTAGCAGCCTTGAACAACAACTCAATGATAAACATGAAATAGAAACACTTTGGAACATGAGCTTTGATGGCTCATGTGGCAAGGCCGGTTCAGGGGCTGGTGTCTGGATACATAACACAAATGAAGGTCATTCTTACAGATTATAATTTCAATGTACTAATAACATTTCAGAATATGAGGCTCTCCTCCTTGGTTTACACTTGCTTGAAGACTTAGCAGCTAAGAAAATATTAGCCCAGGGAGATTCAGAAATTGTCATTAAATAGATCAAAGGTGAATACTCAGCCAAGAACCCAAGATTAATAGAGTACAGAAATGTAGCCCTAGACCTCCTCAAAACTTTCGAGAAATATGAGCTCACTTACATTCCTAGAGCCCAAAATAGCCTTGCCAATGAGCTCGCCTTTACTGCTAGAAATTGCCTAATACCACTTGCAAATGAGCAATACCTTATCAAAGTCAAGCATCGTCCTACAGTACCTAAAAAAATTAACCATTAGCAGCTGTTTGAGGGTGATGAACAAATTGATGATTTCCTGCAATCTATGAATGGATTTACATTGACTAAACCTAGCTTAGAACATGAAGAAGACGGTCTTGCTGAAGATAAAGATCATGAATCAAAGTTTCCCTCTTTTTCTAATATAAATCTGATCACACATCCTTACGAAGTTGAAATGTTTGAGGACCTAGACCAAAGAGACCTTGAAGTCTTACACTGTAAGAATGACACATTACCAAGAGGCCTTGCACCTTTAGAAGAGTTGTTCGACTTTAATGATGTAGCTAAAAAACCAAAGATAGAATCTACTAAGGCTAATGTAGAGGAGTACAACATAAGAAGCATGAAAGAACCAAAAATTATCAAACTTTCCAAGACCCTTCCTCCTCACATAAAATAGAAGTATATTGAACTTTTTAAGGAGTTTAAAGATGTGTTTGCATGGGGGTATCAAGATTTAAAATCATATGACACAATCATTATTCAACACAAAATCCCTCTCAAAGAAAACTAGAAACCTTTCAAGAAAAAGTTAAGAAGAATAAACCCTATATTGCTACCTCAGTTGAACAAGAGATTAAAAATATGTATGATGCCGAGATAATAGTTCCCCTCAGATACTCCGAATGGGTTTCCAACCTTGTTTCAGTTAGGAAGAAAACCGAAGAGATCAGGATTTGCTTTGACTTTAGAAATCTGAACAAGACCTTTTTGAAAGATAACTATCCCTTACCTAAAATGGACCACATACTTCAAAATGTAGTTGGGTCTAAGATAATCTCACTACTTGATGTTTTTTCCAGTTACAACCAAGTGCTAGTATTCCCAAGTGATCAACACAAAACTACCTTCACCACACCTTAGGGTACATTCATGTATGTTAAAATGTCATTTGGGTTGATGAATGCGGGGGCCACTTTCCAAAGGGCCATGGACATAGCCTTTTCAGAGTACATAGGCTACTTCATATTCATTTACCTCAATGACATCACTATTAACTCTAAGACCGATGAAGAGCACTTAGTCCACTTAAGAATTTTTTTTGAAAAATGTAGGAAATATGGCCTGTCTTTGAATCCCAAGAAAACATTGTTTGGTCTCGAGGAAGGAAAAATCCTAGGCCACATCATCTCTGAAGAAGGAATCAAAATAGACCCCAAAAGGATTTAAGGCATATTGCAAATCAGCCATCCCAGAAACATTAAGGAGTTGCAATCCTTTATTGGGAAAATCAACTTCTTAAGAATATTCATCCCCAACCTTGCTAAACTCTTGATAAATATTACA
This sequence comes from Pinus albicaulis, assembly GCA_034641835.2. Taxonomy (NCBI): domain Eukaryota; kingdom Viridiplantae; phylum Streptophyta; class Pinopsida; order Pinales; family Pinaceae; genus Pinus; species Pinus albicaulis. The sequence goes on from CM076581.1 coordinate 119,433,005, forward strand.
AACATGCTAAAAAAGGAGGTAGGATTTAAGTGGACTTTGGAGGCCAAACAATCCTTCAAACTAGTTAAGCAAGCACTCACACAAACACCAGTTCTAATAAGTCCTAATTTCACCAAAGACTTCTATATTTTCTCATTTGCATCTGAACACACTATGACTGGAGTGATGATACAAAAAAATGCAATGGGACAAGAAAAACCCATAGCCTTCTTAAACAAAGCCCTTAGAGATGCTCCCCTAAAGTACAACATCATGGAAAAGTAGGCCTTTGCATTGATTAAAGCATTGAAAGATTTTAGAGTTTATATCTTACATTCTCATGTCATAGCTTTTGTTCCTCACACCGTTGTCAAAGAAATTTTAAATTAGGACCCCGATGGTAAAAGGGGAAAGTGGATTGCTATTATTTTAGAATGTGACATAGAAATCAGACCCACTAAATTGGTTAAAGGAAAAGGGCTTGCAAAACTTATGGTTGAAACGAATCTCCAAGAATTGGATATGAATTTTGTTGATACTTTAGAAGAACAAGAAGAATGCACAACCCCTCATGTTGAAGAAACATTTTTGAATTCATCTTGGTATGTTGATATTATTTATGTACTATTTTATCTTAATGCTCCTCCTACCTTATCAAAGACAAAAGCAAGATTCTTGAAACAAAAATATTTGAATTTCTACATTTTAGATGGAGCTTTATATTGGAAAAATCCTATTGGTATATTGCTTAAGTGTTTGCTTGAGGATGATCCAAGAAAAATCATGCATGAACTACATGAAGGTGAATGTGGGGGCCATCTTTACTGGAAAACCACAGCTAAAAAAATTCTTAGAGTTGGCTACTATTGGCCCACCCTTTTCCTTGACACCCACAAACTGGTCATGACTTGCCATAAAAACCATATTTTTTATGGCAAAAGAAAAATCTTACCTTTACCTTTGCATCCTATCATTGTTGAAGCCCCTTTTCAACAATTGGGTTTAGACTTCATTGGAGATATCCACCCTACTTCATCTACCCAACACAAGTGGATCCTCAATGCCACTGATTACTCCACCAAGTGGATAGAAGCCATCCTGTCTAGGAACGCCACTGATTCAGTCATTATCAAATTTCTTGAGACCAATATCTTGTCTAGATTTGGTTGCCCCAAAAAGATCATCACAGATAATGATGTTGCCTTTGCATCCAAAAGAATGGTTGAATTTTGTTATAAATATCACATTGCCTTGGGACATTCCATAGCTTATTACCCTCAAGGTAATGGGCTAGCTGAGTCTTCTAATAAAAGCTTGGTCAATATCATTAAGAAGTTCCTAGAATAGAATAAAAAAGAATGGCATGGCAAACTAGTACATGCACTATGGGTTGATGGAATAACCACTAAGAAATCTATTAGTATGTCTTCCTATCAACTAGTGTATGGCATGGATTCCATCTTCCCAACATCTTTGGGAGTTTCGGTAATGAAACTGTTAGAAGAAGTGCAATCAGAAGAGAATGATATGCAAAGGAGGTTGAACCAAACTATCCATTTACAACAAACAAGAGAGGAGGTTTACAAAAGGACTTAGGTAGTACAAGAAAGAATGAAGAGAATATTTGACAGAAGAACCAAGGTGGATGATTTTCAGATTTGAGATAAAGTGCTAAAGTGGGACTCAAGGAGAGAAGACAAAGGTAAACATGGTAAGTTTGAAAACTTGTGGAAAGGGCCATTCATTATCAGTTCAAATAGAGGAAACAATGCCTTCTTTTTACAAGAGTCGGGTAGAACTGAAGAAATTGTAGGTCCTTTCAATGGCAGGACACTCAAAAACCATTACTGTAAAAATGCTTAGCTTTAAATTTTCACTCACTATACATACCATTGTGTGAAGAAAGGGCCACAAAGAGAAAAACACAAAAAACATAGAAAAGAATAGAAAAGAGGGAAGATTCAAAACAAGGTACAACCCCATACCCAAAAAATAGTAGTTCTGAAAGTATGCAAGCCTAAATTCCACTACTGGTGCAAAAATAATTTCTTGGTCAGTCATCTATCCTAATCATGCCTGAACATGTTTTAAATTTATTAATGTTGATAAGTTAGTGAAAGAATGATGATCAAATTATTGAAGCTTGACTTGTCAAAGGGAATAGATTAGGAATGAAAGATACTAGTTCCACATTCAAATCTGAACCAAAGAGAAGGATAGGGATGATTATAAAATGATGAAACATAGCCCACACACCTTCTAGTTTTGTTTTCTTATGAAAATAAAGTTTGAGTGTAGTTTGTATTGATGCCACAACTCATGATGAATCAGATTGTCTAATCCTAGTTCAATTGATGCTTTAAATTTCTTGTCAAAATAGCTTAGAGAATGAAGTCTATCACACTGCTTAATCTTGACAGTCAAATAGACTAGGTAGAGAATAAGAAGATTTCACTAGCATAATATAAAATCTTGGAAGAAATAAGTGTAGAAGTAGATAGTTTATTTCTTTTCTTTCAAAAGAAAAGATGTTAATGGGTTTTCCAATCCAAATGCACCCAAGGAAGAGAAAATGTTAGGAAAGTAGGTTGGGTAGGTAGAGGTGAAGTTGAGATAATCATGCTTTCATATTATAAAAATCACTACTTCAGGGAGGCAGCAGAAAAATAAAAGGAAAAAATCCACCCAATGGATGAGGCATTGGTCTTCATAAACCAAGACATCTGAAATTTTGGACGCCTCCTGAAAAGGAGCTGCCCTCCCCAAGTGGAGCCATTGTTAGTCATCAGTAATTTTTACCTATTTAGATGACTAAATGCTTGTCCAAAATTTCTAGAAACAAAGTTCATAGAAGTCTTTTGAGTTCTAGAAATCTCACTACCTTCATTATCCTTAGGATGAATTTTTCACTATCCTGCTACTCTGTCAAGGCATGGCCATCCTATCACTCCCCAAAGACCAAATCATGGACTGATGTCCCTCACTATCACTATGTTTGCCACCTCTACCTTTAACACTATGTTTATGTTTACCTAAGCCCTCTATTCTCACACCTTGGTTTGCCAAGTAACCCAAAAATTTTCCCCTACTCACCAAGTGCCTCAAGTAGTGGTGATTTTAAACTCCCTTTCTAAGCTCTTTAGAGAAATCAAAGTTTTTATTTGTCTAGGATGGCAATGCATAAAAGTGTGTCAAAACAATGTCTTCACCTCCAAACCCTGATTCAAGATTTTTAGTCAAAGACATATTCCAAAGGACATCCCAGTAAGTGAAATAGGGTCTCTTAGGTTATGCATTGTCATAGTTTCTAAATTTATTGTTTCTACAAATATTCGAAGGAGAAGTAAAGTAAAGACAAGGGTGAACTTATAATTGTCCAAAGACATCAAAGGCCTCCAAAGGTATCTCCCTGATCAAGCCTCAGAGCCTGCAAAAGAACATTCTGCCTATGATAAAGCATTTCTGCAAGATTTCTCTATAATAGTTATCAGCAGAGGAAAGACAGGGGGAAAAAGCCAAAAAAAACCCTCAAAGGGTGTCCACAGCAAGAGAAAGGAAAAGGCCTAAGTTCACAAAGAGGATCGTGGTTTCATGAAAATTTTGTAATAAAGTGCTTCCCAGCAAAGAGCCCATACATAAGATCCTGAAGACAGTGGCACATGATCACAAGTGTACACAAATCAAAGGTTCAATAAACAAGAACTCATAGTGAAAAGCCTCCTTGGTGACTACAAGCAGAGATAAGAAGATGATGCCAGGGAATAATTTCTAAAGTTTGTTAAGGCAGCATTATTTTGCTACACCAAAGGGAAAGATTGAAAAGGTATTAGTGTAAAGGATGCCAAACTCTCATTTACAGTCAATTATCCATGCATAAGGCAAAAAAAAGGATAGAGATGCATAGGTTCAATATGTAAAAATGAAAAAACCAAAAAACATCACTAGTTTGCCAAGGGTTTTTTGAAAAGGTGCCAAACTCCAAAAGAAATGAGAGGACCAAAAAAACACTGCTTCTATGACACTACCTGCAAAAGGAAAAAGATCATATTAGAAAATGGGGGAAACAAAAATAAACCTTATTGAAGTCGGTTTTATCTTTTAATTTTTTCAAGAGGTATAAAAACAACTCAAGCAAACATCTCCCATTCACCATTTGGTTATTTGCAAAGAAGTTGAGGGTTTTCAAGTTTCTTCAAAAATTCCTGACAGAGGTTTCAGGCAGGAAATTCAGGCGCTGCGCTCCTATGATTTTGTGTTGTGATCCTGTGCGCAATGCCCATATACTTCTCTGAAGGGAAATGCGCTCCTGTACGCAACACCCATACACTTCTCCGAAGGGCGCTGCGCTCTTGTACAAAGGCGTTGCGCGCCTGTAGAAACAACTACGTGTAGCCTTCACCCATGGCAGCCGATAGTGCATTCAAGAGGTGCCTGGCTAACCCGCTCTATGCTCTTGCGCATTCAGGCCCACCCAGGCACACACGACATCGTGTTCAGGGCCACCCAGGGGAACATGGCTATGTGCAGGAGGTGACCCACCACCCGACTACCTATTCAGCACTTGCCCGACTACATGTAGGAGGTGACATGCCGCGTTCAGAATCACCGAAGGGCACTTGGATGCGTGCAGGAGGTGACCTGCTGCGCTCCTGCCCATTCAGGAGATGCCCGACAACTTGTGCAGAAAGCGCCTGACTTGCCCACAATATGTTTTGAGCCAGTTTTTTCAGCTGTGGAGATATTTTGAGCAGTATTTGAGCTTTTCCCACATGTTCCTATTTTTCTAAAAGTAGGATTATAAACAAAATTGAAGGTTGAATTTAGAGAACGAAGTAAAACACTAAAGAAAATACTTGGTCTCTACACTGCTGAACCTTAACATCATTGCAACCTCACCATCTCACCCACCCTTTTCACATCATTCCACAAGCAGTATCAATTCTTCTTAAAAGTATTGAGGCAAGGGTGAAGGAAAAAATGTCTGAAGAAGAAAATGTTGATAGTGGTGAGACAAACCAAAGGCCTAAAGAGCAGCAGAGAAATGGTGGGAAGCCAAATAGGTTTTAACCTATAAGCATTAAAGAACTGATAGTCTCTCCTACTATAGTTTCCTATTTTCAAGAATTAGGATGCTATGAGTTCTGTGAGAGAGCACAAAAGATCCAGAGTCACCCTCAGTTTACCAAGCTCTTTGCCCTAAACCTTCATAACCACCAAGTACACCTAGCTGGGGTGAATTTTGAGTTGGCCACCAATGTCATCTCTATGGCCACTGGAATACCTTGCATGGGAGAAAGGTGGTTCAAAAAAATGTATCTGGACCTAAACCACTATCACCCATTCTTAAAACCAAGTTTTCAAGTTGGTTGCAAAACCATGTTCCCCTTTTCTCATTTATTGGACATATATGCTCTCCTAATGAAGATCATTATGAAATACTTCACCTGTGAGGGTAGGGTCTCCAAAGTCTATTCCCACCACATAAGACTACTCATGCATTTTACCAAAACCAAGCTGCTACATTTTCCCTACTACCTTTGTAAAATTATTGAGAAAATGTCTTCCATCATGCAAAATAGGCCTCTATCCCAACAAATTTCAAGCCTTTTTCATCATTCCCTCATCAAAATGATAGTCTCACACCAACTAGAACAAGAAGGAATCCCATGGGAGGTTTTCATCGCCCATGATGATTTCACAACTCCATAGCCTCTCCCTCTGCAAAGTCTACCCTCATCATCTCAACTTCCTCCTCACACACCTCCATCACCCTCCACTGACCATGATTCATACTCTTCACATGAATCATCTCCCCAAACAAACCTCCCTCTTTCACCTTCTCCTAAAAAATTAGAAAATGAAGAAATCAACGAAGGAGAGGAAGATGAAAATGAAGAAATTAGTGAAGGAGAGGAAGAAGAAAGTGATAAAGGCAATGACAAAGAAGAAAGTGTTGATGAAGAATAAAGTAGAGATGAAAGTAGCGAGCCCAATGATGAGAAAAAAGACCAAAATAGTGGGCCAAATGATGAAGAAGATGACTCCAAGGATATAGGGATAGAGGCAGCTTATCAAGAGGAAAATAGTGAGCTAGAAAAAGACCAAAATAGTGAGCCTAATGACAGTCAAAAAGATGAAATAAACAATGAAGAAGATGACACTGAAAATACAAAGGATAGTGGAGAGGAGGCATATGAAAGCAGTGAAGAGGACAAAGAAGGCAATGGAAAAACTGGCAAAAGCAGCCAAGAGACAAAGTTTGAAAGCAACTACAGTGGGAAAAACAATGAAGACAGTGAACCCAATAATGAAGATAATGAACCAAACAATGAAGAAGAAGCTAGCCAAGAGGACAGTATATATGATAGGGAAGGGATAGATTCTGAAGACAAGGACAATGAACATATCAAAAATGAATATGATGCAAGTTAAGAAACAAAGGTTTAATTTGAAGATGAAGACCATAGGCAAGACAGAGAAGACAATGGGCAGAGGAGTGAAGAAAACTCACCTAATAAGGAAGAAAGGGACCATCAAAGTAAAAGAGGGACTAATGAGAATGCCTATAACAATGACCCCACAGAAAGTGAAAATAGTGATACAAAGGTTGAGTTTTACAATAAACACAGTGGGTCCAATGATGAAGAAGAGGGCAGTCATGGAGATGAAGATGTACCAAGCAATGATGAAGACACTTCTAGCATTGCAAAAATATAGGATGACAGTCCTAAGGCTCTTGGAAGTGATGCTAGCATAAGAGATAGTGAAAATACCTCTCAAGAAGGCATTCAAGGGCAAGGTGAAGAAGATGCCCATACAGAGATCATCCATGAGGATAAAAGTAGTCCTAAGGTCACTAATGATCAAGGATTTCAAGTGAGACTTGTTGCACCTTTCCCTTTTACCTATCAAAGAGGAGAGATGCATGTGTTTGCTACCTCCAAAGGGTAAGGGGCCATGCCATCCTCCTCAACTCAAAAGATTGATAAAGGTAAACAAAAGATGAAGGAGGAAGTAGAAAATAATGAAGAGGAAAGAGAGTTTGAAATCATTCACATAGATAGTGTTGAGGAAAATGAAACAAGAATTTAAAACTCCCTTCTACAAGACAGGAATGCACAGATCAGGGACTTGGAAGTTGAATTAGAGAGAGCTAAAGATGTCATTTACTTCCATCAGATGCAAATCAAATAGATGAGTGGCCAATAGGCCATCTATGAAGCAAGAGCACTCAAGTACCTAAAAGAGGCTCAAAGGTCACAAGTCAAGTTAGAGGAGTTCATGGGAACTTATGAGGAGAGTAGTGATGAAGAGGGTCAAACTAGAAGGAGACCTAGGACTATGGGTCTTGGAAATCAAGGTATACTCAAGCAGAGAGGCTTAAATTTTTGGATTCCTCATCATGAGAGGAGCATGCTCACCAATTTTCAGCTCAATTGGAGTTGTTTTAGTCTCCCAAAAGGGTAAAAAACGCTCATTTTTTCACCATTCTGCCCACTTTTCTGAGCATGTGTTGTGCTCCTGTCAATCTTGGAATTTTCACTTTTTGGATAGGTTTGAGAGATTTTATTGAATAACTAAAGTTATATCTAGAAATTAGACTTCAAGTGCTTTCCAACTAGCCATCACGAAGCCTTTTCTGACATCGGGAAGGTCTCCAAAACACTGCTACAAGAAGGCCTATTTTTCTTGTCTATGTGCTGCACTCCTGGCGTAAAATTCAAATTTTGACACAGTGTGTTGTGCTCCTGTGGTTGACAAGGTAGAATGTGCATTTACCAAGTTATTATATTCTTTTTAGGGCCTAAAAGTCAATTTAATTTCTATATTTGGCCAGAAAAGATAATTGTTAGATATTTTTGTGCCTTGGGCCTTTCAAGGCCTCAAGGGCAAGCTAGGATATTTCTTGCTGGCCAATAGGCTTCTAGATGCTCTATTAGGATTTCCTCTTCCTTCCTTGTTATATAATGCATGAGGATTCATTGTAACAATAGGCTTTGATGTTTTTAAGAGCAATACATGGTTTTCAAAATTTGATGAACAATCTAGTGTTGTGGAGCTTGTGGATGATTTTCCTTGGTTGATAATGATGAAGGTATGGTTGCAGGATTCCTGAGTTTAGTTAATGGTGAAGTATCTCTCATTTTTTCATGTTTTTTATTGTTTTTCATACGTCCATATTTCTATATTTCAATAGCTCAGAAGAGTATAGGATGCGAAATGTTGTTAGAGGCACCGCAGTCCTCTTGTTTGCTATTGTCTTCATGTTTTCTTCTACTAGGATATTTTAGGGAATTCTTAGTTTCTCCTTAGGCCCATGTAAGCTTGTCTATTTCATTATTGGATTAATATGCTAGTTTACAAACATGATTCATGGTAATCCCTGCTTGTTTTATGCTATCTAAACTCTGTGTTGAAATCTTTCTTTGATGTATTGATTGATTAGGTTAAGCCAAAGAGGTCTTGTTTCGATCTTGCCCTTTGTATATGCTTATCAGTTTGCCTCAAAGTTCTTTGTAGTTTAATGAATGATGTTTAGGCATTCCCTCTTCATTTATTAATGCTATTTTTCTCTTATATGTTTTCAAATCTTGAAATTAGAATCATTGAAGTTAGATAAGTTGTCTTACTTCATTTTCCCCACTGGATTGTATATCTTGAATGTGTGTTTGTTTAAAAGCATTGTTATTGAGTAAATGGTGTGCCCTATCTCATAAATAGTATCTTTTGCTTATCAGTATTTAAGATCTCTCTGTTCATAGTTATTTGACAAAGGATTCTTAATTGCCCTTTGCCCTACCTTGGTTCCCAAACTTAATGTCCATTTCACCTCATACATAAATTTTAAAGATCCCTTAACTACACTAGATTTTCCCTGTGATGTACCCTGATTCATTATCGAGATATCAATGATTTCATAGACTCAATATCCCAATTGATTTGATAACCTCTCACTCCAGCTATCCTACTTGATCATCTTACCCCAAACAAAACAAACAACAAACCTACACTTAAAAACTAGCCTAAAATCAACCATCCAAAGTGAACATGTTCACATCCTTCACATAATAGAGAGAGCCCTCTCTAAGTACAGGAAGGATAGGTCCTAGGACTCCAAAGACTAGTCTGATGTTACCCTGTCATTTGGTTTACCAATCTGCCAAATCACGGGACACTAACAAGAGTGACATCCAGTATAACCATGTTCAGACATAAACCTGTCAAATTTTAGATACCACTGCCTTGGAGCCTGTTTTAAGTCATACAAGCTCTTCTTTAACCTGCTCACTAATTTTTCTTTCCATTTGACCTCATATCCTTCTGGTTGCTCCATATAGATCTCTTCCTCCAAATCTCCATGGAGAAATGTTGTCTTTACATCTAACTATTCAAGATGTAAATCTTACGCTGCTACAAGACTTAAAATAGTTCTGATTGAAGTCATCTTAACAACAGGAGAAAATATTTCATCAAAATCAATACCTTTCTTTTGTGAAAACCCCTTCACCACAAGTCTAGCTTTGTACCTCTATTTTCCTCCATCTTCTTCCTTCAACCTATAAACCCATTTATTTTGAAATGTTGTTTTACCTGCAGGAAACCTTACTAAGTCCCAAGTCTGGTTATGCATTAAGGAGTCCATCTCTTCTTTCATGGCTAGCTCCCACTTCTTCCTAGTTTCAAACTGCATTGCTTATTCATAACATTTGGGTTCACCAGAATCAGTTAACAATAAATAATATAACGAATGAGAGTATCGTTCAAGGGGTATACTTATCCTGGTAGATCTTCTGACACCACTTTCAGGTGTTTGAGGTGCATGTTTTTGTTGTGGATATTGATTATTATTTGTTGGGTGTGGAGCCTGATTATCTTGTTTATTTTGTATCACAGCATTGGACCCCTGTGCCTTAATGGGGCGGCAACACCGCCCATAATTAAACGCTGCCTGGGGGGTCTAGGGGGGTGGCTACGACTTTATGAAGCACTGCCCTGGCGGGGGGTTTCGGGGGCAATGCTCCCGAAGCTAAAAACATATGGAAAATTGGCTTGTAAAACAATCTAGTAATTTCTAGTCAATCTGGGTCGTTCATTAGGCGGATGAACTGATGGTAGTAGTTATGTTTAGTTTAGGGTTCTTTGCTCTAGAAGGCACCCCTCGCTTGTATGAGGGTATTGTACTGTGGTTGTGTATTGTAGTTATATTCTCGGAGCGAGAAACAAATAGGGAGACTGTGAGAGAGAACAGAGGATATTACAGCGGATCTGTTGTAGGTTGTGTCTCTTCATTTTGCTGGATAATAGAAAGGAAGGACTAGTTTTTCGGGGTGGACGTAGCCCAAACTGGGTGAACCACGTATATCTATGTCTCTCTGGTTTTATGTGTTTTGTGTGCTTGTGTTTTCTGCATATTTCATGTGTTTCATTACTCTGTAATATTTAATTTTCTAACAACTGGTATCAAAGTTTAAGGTCTATTTGGCTGATAAACTCACAGGAAAGAAGGGTTCCTGGTTCGAGTGGGAGCAATGGTGGAATATGGTAAGTTTAGGGTCGAGAAATTTAACAGCCAAAGCTTCCCACTGTGGAAGATGCAAATGGAATATTATCTGTATCAAAAATATTTGTACCTATCATTGAAAGGAAAAAAAAGAAGCCGACGGCTATGACAGACGTAGAATGGGAGATTCTCGATAGAAAGGCACTCGGAACAGTACGGTTGTGACTTGTGGCATCGGTAGCCTTCAACATTTCAAAGGAAACAACAACAGAGGGTTTTATTAAGGCATTGGCGAAATTATATGAAAAACCCTCGGCCTCAAACAAGGTATTTCTCATGTAACATTTATTTAATATGAAGATTTCGAAAGGTGGATTTGTTGTAGACCATTTAAATGATTTTAATATAGTTACCAGTTAGTTAAGTTCTGTAGGGGTAAAATTTGATGATGAAGTTAGGGCTCTTTTATTTCTGTGCTCATTGCCAGAAAGTTGGAATGGTTTAGTTATGGCCATTAGTAACTCTGTCTCTGGATCTAGTACTTTAGATTTTGATGATGTTGTTGGTGTTATCCTTAGCAAGGAAATGCGATGGAAAGGCTCCGATGAGACATCGGGTAATGCTTTGAGTGCAGAGTCAAGGGGAAGAAAAATGGAAAGAGGAAAGAGCTCGGGATATTGCAGTAAATCAAGGAAAGGCATATCCAAGTCTAGATTGGGGATAGTGTGCTGGAAACGAGAAAATAAAGGATACCTGAAGAAAGACTGTAGATCTCAGAAGGGAAAATAAGGAGACACACAACAAGAAAACAATCATGAAACAAATGTAATAGGTGATGTGTTACAAGATGCTTTGATTATTTCTTTCGAAAATGTTACTGATTCTTGGGTTGTAGATTCAAGGGCCTCATTCCATGCCACACTTGGTAAGAAATATTTTCATGACTATGTTCAAGGATATTTTGGACAAGTCTGTTTGGGTGATGATAAACCCTGTAAAATTGTTGGAATGGGTAAAGTTCTTGTAAAACAACAGAATGGAAACCAATGGCTATTAAAGGAGGTAAGGCATGTTCCAGATCTGAAGAAAAATCTGATTTTAACAGGGCAGTTAGGCGGTGAAGGTTGTGTGACAACTTTCACAGATAAAACTTGGAAGGTCACCAAAGGAGCCCTGGTAATAGCAAAAGGTGAAAAGGTTGGTACATTGTATTTATGCAATGGTATTTCTAACTCTGTTAATGCTTTAACTTTCAAAGGAGCAGATGCAGCATTATGGCATCATAGGCTCGGACACATGAGTGAGAAGGGAATGAAGATTCTTCACTCAAGAAATTTGTTGCCAGGTTTGAAGAATGTTGATTTGGATTTCTGTGAGAATTGCATTTATGGAAAACAGAAGAGAGTCATATTTCTTAGAGTTGGGAAAGAAAAGAAGAGCGAAAAATTGGAGCTTGTGCATACAGATGTATGGGGACCTGCTCAGGTATCATCTCTCGGTGGCTCTCGTTATTATGTTACTTTTATTGATGATGCAACTAGAAAAACATGGATTTATTGTATTTATAATAAATCTGATGTATTTGATACTTTCAAGAAATGGAAAGCTTTGGTTGAGATTGAGACATGAAAGAAGTTGAAGTGTCTCAGATCAGACAATGGAGGTGAATATTGCAGCAAAGATTTTGATAGGTACTGTTCAGAGCATGGAATTCGTAGAGAGAAGATAGTTCCAAGAACACCACAAGAAAATGGTATGTCAGAAAGGATGAACAGAACAATCATGGAGCGTGCAAGGTGCATGAGATTGCATGCAGGATTGCCTTTACAATTTTGGGCAGATGCTGTAGATACTGCTGATTATCTAATAAACAGAGGGCCTTCAAGTTCCTTGGATGGTGGTATTCCAGAGAAAGCATGGACAGGTAAAAAGGTAAACTACTCTTTTTTAAAGCCTTTTGGTTGTGAGGCCTTTGTCCATATTAATAAAGAAAATAGAACAAATCTTGAGGTAAAATCAAAGAAATGTACCTTTATTGGATATGGTGTTAATGATTTTGGTTATCGCTTATATGATTATGAAAATCACAAAATCATTAGAAGCAGAGATGTAATATTCAATGAAAAGGTCTTGTATAAGAATCAGTTGCAGGAAAAGAAACAGGAAAAAGAAAGCAAGGAATACACAGTTCTTGATGAGATAACTGAAAAAGTAAAGGTGCCTGAAAATGATAATAATCAACAACCACAACAGCAACAGGCACCTCAAACACCTGAAAGTGGTGTTAGAAGATCTACCAGGATAAGTAGACCCCCTGAACGATACTCTCCTTCATTATATTATTTATTGTTGACTGATTCTGGTGAACCTGAATGTTATGAAGAAGCAATGCAGGTTGAAACCAAGAAGAAGTGGGAGCTAGCCATGGAAGAAGAGATGGACTCCTTAATGCATAACCAGACTTGGGACTTAGTCAGTTTTTCTGCAGGTAAAACTACATTGCAGAATAAATGGGTTTATAGGTTGAAGGAAGAAGGTGGAGGAAAACATAGGTACAAATCTAGACTTGTGGTGAAGAGTTTGCACAAAATAAAGGTATTGATTTTGATGAAATATTTTCTCATGTTGTTGAGATGACTTCAATTAGAACTATTTTAAGTCTTGTAGTAATGGAAGATTTACATCTTGAAAAATTAGATGTAAAGACAGCATTTCTCCATGGAGATTTGGAGGAAGAGATCTATATGGAGAAACCAGAAGGACATGAGGTCAAAGGGAAGGAAAAAATAGTGTGCAGGTTAAAGAAGATCTTGTATGGCTTAAAACAGGATCCAAGGCAGTGGTATCTAAAATTTGACAGGTTTATGTCTGAACAAGGTTATAATAGATGTCACTCTGATCATTGTGTTTATATGAAAAAGAAAAATGATGGCAGCTATATTATATTTTTATTGTGTGTAGATGACATGCTTGTTGCAGGGTATAACATGCAGGAAATAAATGTGCTCAAAAGAAAATTGGAAAATTCATTTGCAATGAAGGATTTGGGAGCTACAAAACAAATCCTTGGTATGAGAATAAGTAGAGACATGAAAAATCACAAATTAACATTGTATCGGAATGAGTAAAAACAAAAGGTGTTGAAAAGATTTAATATGCAGAATACTAAACCAGTTAGTACACCTTTTGCTAGCCATTTCAAACTTAGTAAGGAGATGTGCCCCAAGACCCAAGAAGAAATGGACTATATGTCTAAAGTTCCATATGAATTAGCAGTTGGAAGCTTAATGTATGCAATGGTCTGCACAAGGCCTGATATTGCACATGTAGTGGGAGTTGTAAGTAGGTACATGAACAATCCAGGAAAAGAACATTGGATGGCAGTGAAATGGATTCTTAGATATTTGAGAGGTACCACAAATCAAGAATTATGCTTTGGTGGTTCAAACATTGATCTACAGGGATATGTTGATGCAGATATGGCAGGTGACAAAGATAACAGGACGAGCACTGTAGGATATGTATTTACTATAGGTGGAACAGCTGTCAGTTGGGTTTCAAAAATCCAAAGTGTTGTTGCACTTTCAACAACAGAAGCAGAGTATGTTGCTGCTACAGAGGCTAGTAAAGAAATGATTTGGTTACAAAGGTTCATGGATGAATTGGGTAAGAAGCATGATATGGACATGTTATACATTGATAGCCAAAGTGCCATTCATCTTGCAGATAACTTAGCATTTCATTCTAGGACTAAACACATACAGCTCAAGTACCATTTCATACGATCAGTATTGGAAGATGGACAGTTGAGGTTGGAAAAGATACACACTAGCCAAAATCCTATAGATATGCTAACAAAAGTTGTAACCAGGGATAAACTGAGTATGCTCAGTTTCAATTGGTCTTCAAGGATGACGATGAAGATGAGAAACAACCAGGTCCAAAGAGGATTCATTGTCCAGCAAATGAAGTAGCGGTGGAGTTGCTACAATCAGTCTCCAAGTGGGATATTTTTGGGTGTGGAGCCTGTTTATCTTGTTTATTGTGTATCACAACATTGGACCCCTGTACCTTAATGGGGCGGCAACACCACCCGTAATTAAACACTGCCTGGGGGGTCCAGGGGGGGTGGCTGCGACTTTATGGAGCCCCCCCCCTAGCGAGGGTTTTCGGGGGCAATGCCCCCGAAGCTAAAAACAGATGTAAAATTGCCTTGTAAAAGTATAGTAATTTCTAGTCAATCTGGGCCATTCATTAGGTGCATGATCTGACAGTAGAAGTTATGTTTAGTTTAGGATTTTTTGCCATAGAAGGCACCCCCTCGCTTGTATGAGGGTATTGTACTGCAGCTATGTATTTTAGGTGTATTCTCGGATCGAGAAAAATATAGGGAAACTGTGAGAGAGAATAGAGGATATTACAGAAAACCTATTGTAGGTTGTGTCTCTTCATTTTGCTGGATAATAGAAAGGAAGGACTAGCTTTTCAGGGTGGACGTAGCCCAAACTAGGTGAACCACTTATATCTGTGTCTCTCTGGTTTTATGTTTTTTGTGTGCTTGTGTTGTCCGCATATTTTATGTGTTTCATTGCTCTCTAATATTTAATTTTCTAACATTATTATTTTCAGGCACCTTTACTTTTTCTGTGATCTCATCAAGAACTGTCTATTCTTTTTTTTTATTTTTCATGTTTCTTTTCCTGCAACTGATTCTTATACAATACATTTTCATTGAATATTACATCTCTTCTCCTAATGATTTTGTGATTTTCATAATCATATAAGCGATAACCAAAATCATTAACACCATATCCAATAAAGGTACATTTCTTTGATTTTTCCTCAAGCTTTGTTCTATTTTATTTATTAATATGGACAAAGGCCTCACAACCAAAAGGCTTTAAAAAAGAGTAGTTTGCCTTTCTTCCTATCCATGCTTCCTCTAGAATAACACAATCCAAGGAACTTGAAGGCCCTCTGTTTATTAGATAAACAGCAGTATCTATAGCATCTGCCCAAAATTGTAAAGGCAATCCTGCATGCAATCTCATGCACCTTGCACACTCCATGATTGTTCTGTTCATCCTTTCTGACACACTATTTTCTTGTGGTGTTCTTGGAACTATCTTCTCTCTATGAATTCCATGCTCTGAACAGTACCTATCAAACTCTTTACTACAATATTCACCTCCATTGTCTGATCTGAGACACTTCAACTTTTTTCCTATCTCAATCTCAACCAAAGCTTTCCATTTCTTAAAAGTATCAAATACATCAGATTTATTCTAAATACAATAAATCCAAGTTCTTCTAGTTGCATCATCAATAAAAGTAACATAATAACGAGAGCCATCGAGAGATGATACCTGAACAGGTCTCCATACATCTGTATGCACAAGCTCTAATTTTTCTCTCTTCTTTTCTTTCCCAACTCTGAGAAATCTGACTCTCTTTTGTTTTCCATAAATACAATTCTCACAGAAATCCAAATCAACATTCTTCAAACTCGGCAACAAATTCCTTGACTGAAGAATCTTCATCCCCTTCTCACTCATGTGTCTGAGCCTATGATGCCATAATGTTGCATCTGCTCCTTTGGAAGTTAAAGCATTAATAGAGTTAGAAATACCATTTCATAAATAAAATGTACCAACCTTTTCACCTTTTGCTATTACCAAGGCTCCTTTGGTGACCTTCCAAGTTTTATCTGTGAAATTTTTCACACAACCTTCACCGCCTAACTGCCCTGTTGAAATCATATTTTTCTTCAGATTTGGAACATGCCTTACCTCCTTTAATAACCATTGGTTTCCATTTTGTTGTTTTACAAGAACTTTACCCATTCCAACAATTTTACAGGGTTTATCATCACCCAAACGAACTTGTCCAAAATCTCCTTGAACATAATCATGAAAATATTTCTTATCAGGTGTGGCATGGAATGAGACCCCTGAATCTACCACCCAGGAATTAGTAACATTTTCGAAAGAAAGAACCAAAGCATCTTGTAACACATCACCTGTCACATTTTCTTCATGATTGTTTTCTTGTTGTGTGTCTCCTTCTTTTCCCTTCCTAGATCTACAGTCTTTCTTTAGGTGTCCTTTCTTTCCACATTTCCAACACACTATCCCCGATATGGACTTGGATCTGCCTTTCCTTGATTTACTGCGATATCTCGAGCTCTTTCCTCTATCCATTTTTCTTCCCCTAGACTCTGCACTAAAATCATTACCCAATGTCTCACTGGAGCTTTTCTGTCTCATTTCCTCTCTAAGGATAGCACCGACAACATCATCAAAATTTAAAGTACTAGATCCAGAGACAGAGTTACTAATGGCTATAACTAAACCATTCTAGCTTTTTGGAAATGAGCACAGAAATAAAAGAGCCCTAAATTCATCATCAAAGTTTACACCTACATAAATTAACTGACTGGTAACTGTATTAAAATCATTTAAATGGTCTGTAATAGATCCACCTTCCGACATCTTCATATTAAATAAATGTTTCATAAGAAATACCTTGTTTGAGGCTAAGGGTTTTTCATATAGTTTCGTCAATGCCTTAATCAAACCTTTGTTGTTGTTTCCCTCAAAATATTGAAGGTTGCCGACGCTGTGAGGCACAACCATACTATTCCGAGTGCCTTTCTATCAAGAATCTCCTATTATGCATCTTTCATAGCCGTCGGCTTCTTTGTTTTTCCTCTCAATGGTAGGTATAGATCTTTCTTATACATATAATATTCCATTTGCATCTTCCACAGTGGGAAGTTTTGGCCATTAAATTTCTCGACCCTAAATTTACCATCTTCCACCATTTCCCCCAACCGAACCAGGAACCCTTCTTTCCTGCGAGTTTATCAACCAAATATACCTTCGGCTCTGATACCAATTGTTAGAAAATTATATATTACAGAGCAATGAAACACATAAAATATGTGGAAAATACAAGCACACAAAACACATAAAACTAGAGAGACAAATATATACGTGGTTCACCCAGTTTGGGCTACGTCCACCCCAAACAACCAGTTCTTCCTTTCTATTATCCAACAAAATGAAGAGACACAACCTACAGCAAATCCATTGTAATATCCTCTATTCTTTCTCACAATCTCCCTATATGTTTCTCGCTCTAAGAATACACATCCAATACACAGCCGCAATATAATTCCCTCATACAAGCGAGGGGTTTCCTTTTAGGGAAAAAAAACCTAAACTAAACATAACTTCTACCGTCAAATTATCCGCCTAATGAACGGCCTAGATTGACTAGAAATTAATATAGTTTTACAAGGAAATTTTACATTTGTTTTTAGCTTTGGGGGCGCTACCCCTAAACTCACTGCTAGGGGGGGCTCCATAAAGTCGCAGTTGCCCCCCCCCCCCCTAGACCCCCCAGCCAACATTTAATTACGAGCGGCATTGGTGCCCCATTAAGGTACAGGGGTCCAACGCTGTGATACAAAATAAACAAAATAATTAGGCTCCACACCCAACAGGAGAAGCTCTAGACTCTAAGAATCCATGAAGAAGACACCATCACAAGAAATAGAGTTTATTAACTGAGATGAGGAACCTCAAGTGCCATCACCCATCAATGTCTCTCCTCCACATAGTCCTACACATTCTCCTGTACATAATTTTGAAGGTAGTCCAAGCAGCATATCTCCATGCATTAACCCAGTATAGCAAGAGATATATGACTATATTGATTCATCGGAGAAAATAAATGCATAAATGAATCCAAGTATGCAATAACATCCTATCAGTCCACAAGAAACTCTGGTTAACACCCTCAAGCAAGAAATATATGAGCTAGAGTTACTAAATAGGCACATTAAACAAGAAAATGAAGCTTTAAAATAGCAGAACCACTTGGATAAATTCATCGGTGATAACACCATCATACATTTGGGACTGTGGTATAAAAAGAAAAATAAGCTAAAAAGAAAGAACAAATCTCTGAACAGGACAGTCATCAACCTCAAGTACAAACTCCTTATGAGGAAGCCCAGGATGGTAGCCACCTCAATGAAAAGCAAGAAGAGAAAATTGGATGTATTAGCAGAGGTATCTAAACAAATGCAATAGGAGAAGAAGTTCACATTTTTGGTAATTGCATGAGGACATGCAATGGATTCTTAGTGGGGGTATGTTGAACCTCAAAATTGTTCTTTCTCTGACATCCTTTTTCATCACTTATCCCTACCTTTTCATAAATCCATAACTCTAATCAATGATAAATGACATATTTTATCTCTGATAATGCATTTGAATGGTCTCTATTTTATATTTTTATGTTTCTTGTTATTTAAATGAATTTTTGTAACTCAGTTACAAAACGCATGCTATTCTGTAGCTAATTGTTGTTTCCGCAGCTACTTTAATGGTTTGACAGGTTCCGAGGAGCGAATGAAGGAATGAGTCACATGGGCATATTTGGAATGATCCATACATGGATCCCATCCTATCCACCTGTTTGAATTCGACAGAAAAAGGTGCCTATGTTGGTGGTCAAATTTTGGTCAAAGGACGTTGAATGAAAGACTTGATTTTCTCTAACATAGCAAATCGAGAGTTAGTTACTTAAATTTTGCATCTATGTTTCAGTAATAATTTCCATCTTTAGGAGGAAATACCTCAATAAATTTACATTAAAATGGTTTAAATACCGGTCATTTTGAAATCGAAAGACAGTTTGTTATTGTGAATGTTGTGTACGCCTTTTATCATAACTGGATCAAGGACTTAAGGATTAGCTCAAAAATAAAAGTTACAGGATTGGGTTGAAACCAAGATGGTTTCATGGGTCCATATTCCTAATTTCGGCATCGTAAATGCTTCGAAAAATAGACATCGTATGAAGACGTTATTGCACTTTGAATGCCGAGTGGTTCTGGCAGAGCACGGAGGGGCTAGCCCTCCTCCCATGGAACCTCATCATATGACCAGTGTGGGAGCTTAATGTTAAGAGCGCTTAAGGAGCCTAATATCAGGTTTAATATTTAATTAAGCTTCAGTTAAGTGGAGTTTAATATGGCAGAGATTCTGGAGGCGCTCCCAAATTTAGGCGGACTTCCACTTTTAGTGGATTTAACTGGAAGTTGCCCCACATTTAGTGGAGGAAATTGGGGCAAAGTTGTTTTGGTCATAACTCTCTCATTATTGAACCAAATTGGAAGAAATTTTGGTAAATTTTGAGTCTATTTGACCTCCTGAACACTTGGGGACAGGTTTCAGGTTGAATTGAGGTGATATTCAGTAGATTTTGCTTTAGGGAAGATGAAGGAGCCATCAGGGCCACCATGAGACAGAATCAGTTTGAGGCCTAGATAGGGGAGCTAGAGTCCTTTTCTAGAGATCAAATAGTAAAAATTGGATAATTAAGATGTTTTGAATCTGATGAGATGGTTTTCAGAGCCTTTAGAGAACGTTTGAAGGCCAAAAAGCTTCAGTAAAGTTTCAAGGGTCATTAGTCCCAACTTTTGCCAGCATCAGTGCAGGGCTTAGAAAGAGCTGTTTGAGACCATTTGCAGTGAACTAGTGGTCATTCTTGACTTAAAAAATCATTATAAATATATTTATAGAGGTTTTAGCAAGTTTTTAAGACTTCTAGAGGTCGAAAACTCAGCAGAGAATTTTTCCTTGATCCTAGTGCCAAGGGGTGTTGATAGGTGATTAAGGCGAAACTGAAGCCGCCGGAGGCCATTTCTGATGAATGAGTAGTCTGAATTGACTATTTCAGACATTTTGGAACCAATGGAAGTGGTTTGAGAAAATTTTTAGAACTTATAGAGCTCGAAAATATGATGTGAAGTTCTGGGTAGCCCTGGGCAAACCGTGGAGGATAGCCTATTTGGGGAATGCAGCGCTCAATTTAAGCAATTTATCAATTGGTATTTGGTGTCTGATGTGTATTGGATACATCAGGAGTGGTTTTAGTGATAAAAATATAATTCTGAGGGATTTTGTGCCATTTAGAAGCTCATAGTAGCTTAGTGCACCGACAGAAGGAATCGTGTCAACAAGAGCCTAAAGTTGTTTGCAGAATTTGGACAGCCATTAGAGGGATTTAAATGGTATTTTCAGTCCTTTTGATTATTTTTTTATTCATTGGAATTAAGTATTTAATTTGTAAAAAACTTACCATAATCCCAAAGAGCTGATTCAAGATGACCAAGCTCAAAGGAGACGCAGCCCACGAGATTTCGGGTGAACTCCTAGATTAAAATTGTTGTTGTGTTTGGATGATTATTTGTTGCATTATGTTTTTGTCATAAATGTTAAATTATAGCAAGAAAAAATGGATTTAAGACACATAAACAGTAAAAATTCATACACCACTTTCAAGTAAAAAATTCCGCAAAATTGTCAAGTAAAAGCCAGATCATTTTAATTAAAACTGAGTGGTAAGTTCTTGAAATACATACAAGTTATCCAGACCATTTTCAGATCAGCTTTAAAAATCTGTTTGTGATAATATGAAGGCCATGTTCGATTGTTCTAGATCCTTCTTGATGCATGCATAGTCTGTTAGTATTTCAATTCGTTCTGTTGCGGAGGGACCTTGCACAGAAAGAAGGTTTTATTAGTTTTTTTTAGTTTAATTTTATTAGCTTTGTTTTGTCAATTCATAGTTAGATTTACATTTCTTTGCAATCATTCTTAGATTAAATTTCTTACCGTTTCATAGATTAAATTCAGGAATGCTTTATTGGAATTATTTTTAGATTAACTATGTAATCTTATACTTATCAAAGCATCTCAAGAAAGTAGTTCTTCTATTTTCCAAAATTGGATTGTGTTTGAAGCATTAGAGCATACAGTTATCTTAGTTTTCTTTCACATGTTTTTATAATGCTTTCCTAGATTAAATTCTCAATTAAATGTAAAATCATATGCTTGCTAAATCATCTAAAGAAGATGGCTTTGTCATTTTCCGAAATTGAATGATATTTGAGTACTTGGTCATACAGTAGTTGGGTTTCCTTTACATGCCTTTTAATTGATTTCCTAGATTGAGTTTAAATGTTTAGTCAGATGCTTGTTAAATCATATCAAGAAGATGAATTTTTCATTCTTCCAAAATTGAATGGTATTTGATTATTTGGTCATACAGTAGTTTAGTTTCCTTTACATGCTTTTCAATTTCTTTCTTAGATTAAGTTTACAATTTAAATGTGTAATCAAATGCTTGTTAAATCATATCAAGAAGATGACTTCGTCATTTTCCAAAATTGAATGATATTTGAGTATTTGGTCATACAATAGTTGCCTTTCAATTGCTTTGAATTTTCTTTCCATTTAGATTAGCATTTTCATTTCAATTATTAAATCATAGGATCTATGTTTTCAATCCATGGAGTAGAATTAGATTAAGATAGAATACAATTTAGTTTTAATTCCATAAGATCAAAGTCATTAGAATAAATGATCTATTTTTAGATCAGATTCTAACCATTTAAAGTTTGATTTATTTTTATGCAATTTAGAATAGTTAAAGAAAAATTCCTTTTCTTCCTTCTTTCAAAACTAGTTTTCAACATTAAACTTCATTAGATTTAGTTGGTCAATTTCATAGTTTTCATTTCTTAAGATTAAATCTTTTAGACATAAAGAAACAAAACCCCCCAAAACAATATAAAAACATACACAATGAAGTAAGAAGAAGGTTAACTAAGCATATATAGTGCACCACACTTCATTAGATTACTAACTCGGTTGATAATTTATGATAGCAATTTAAGACATTAAATTGACTAAACAACTACTGCATCTGATTCTAATTCCAAATTGGAAATGGGAGGTCATTTCCATGGATTTCATCATAGGTTTTTCGAGGACATATATACAACATGATTCCATCATGGTTGTGGTGGACATGTTAACAAAGGTAGCACACTTCATTCCGGTGAAGACTACGTATTCATCTAGTGACATGGCACAGTTGTTCATCAGAGATGTGGTTAGATTGCATGGTGTTATGAATAATATTGTGCCAGATAGGACTGCAAAGTTCACTTCCAAGTTTTGGAAGGAGTTGTTTGCAGGTTTAGGTACAAATTTGGCCTTCAACGCTGCTTATCATCTGCAGATAGAGAGGGTCAATAGGATTCTAGAGGACATGTTGAGGATGGACGTGATGCATCAAAAATGAAAGTGGGGAGAGTACCTTTCATTGGTTGAGTTCTCTTATAACAATGGTTACCATAATTCACTGAGGATGAGTTTGTTTGAGGCATTGTATGGGTGACCCGGTGAACATGGTATTGATTGGACCAAACCATTTAGCAGAAATGGAATAGGAAATACAGGTGATCAAAAAGAATATAAAGGCAGCACAAGACAGACAACAAATATATGAAAATTGGAACAGGTTCTCTAAGGAGTTTCAGGTTAGGGAACATGTGTACTTGCACATTAAGCCTAAGAAGAATTGCTTGCGGATTGGTTTGTGTGCCAAGCAGGCACCTCGGTTTTGTGAACCTGTCAAGATTATTGAAAGGATTGGGCAAGTAACCTATCAACTTGCGTTTCCTCCTACAGTGAAATTCCATGATGTTTTCCATGTTTCATTGCTTAAGAAGTATGTTAAAGATGTTTATCATGTGATTGAATTGTCTGTATTGTACGTGGATCTGTATGGATAATTTCAGTCGGAACCACAGTGTATATTACATAGAAAGGTTCTCATCCTCCGGAACTGAGCAATCGAGTAGGTTGAAGTGCAGTGGAAACACTTTGGGCTCGATGAAGCTACATGGGAGATGGTGGATGAGATGATGGCTATGTATCCTTCTCTATTAGTTGGTTGAGTGAATGTACTTGATATATGTTTTTGGTATATGCTTTGATATGATTTTTTGGTATATATACATATGTATATGGATGTGAATACCGCCATGAGTTGTGTTATAAAGCTCCAATAAGCGGTATGGGTGTCATGTCATTATGGTTGTCATGTTGGTTTGCTTATCAACAGGTTGATCATTGTAAATATTGCAACGAGTAAAGTTATAAAGCTCCATAGGCAGTATGTTTTTCTTTCAACATTCTTGTTGATTGTAGGTGTCATTGAACACCGAGAGTGTTCCCCCAAGGGGGAGGATATTGTGATAGCCCTGGTGAAAATTCCATGTAAATAAAGTTAATAAAGGTAAAATAATAACCATGGTTATGGGACGTTTATTCCAAGTTGGATGTTGGAAAAAACATCCTAGTGTTGGCGTTCATTTGGTTTATTATGGTTAAGGAAATTGGCAAACGCAATGGAAAAGGATTTGGAAAGGAAAAATGAAATTTTTTGGCAATTTATTTATGAAAATAAAGGAAATTAGGAGAAAAGGAATGTGAAAGGTCACAGGTTGCATGTGAGGAGGAAAATGAAGGAAAACAATGGAAATTGAAGAAAATAGAGGCCACATTAATAAAAAGGCTTCTCAAGATCAAATCATGGTTTTGGTCAGTTCAGTTTTGGAGCTCTCTCTCTATTCTCTCTCTCACACTCCACAACACTAAGAGCTTTCTTGGAGAATTTTAGCATTGGATTAATAAAGGAAAATAGGGGAAAGAGGAAGCAAAGATCAAGCAAGGAAGATTAGGATCAAGCAGCTACAACAGGTCTACTTGCAGGTGTTGGCAAGAAAAGAGGTCTCAGGGGGAGACCCAGGTTCATAAAGATGGCCAACAAGGGTTACCACAGTATTCTAGCACAACGCTGGAATTTTCACCCTACTTCGAGGAATAGAGTGTCTCACCCGAGGCGTGTCGCGACCTTACTAAGGCTGGGATTGGGTCAGGTATTGATCAAGCATGGTAAATGCGCAAACCATCCATAACTTAAGTACTTTGAATAAGTGTAAATACCAGATAGATAAAGTACTCATGAACTTTATCAAAATGATAAACAAAAATTCAAAATAGCCATATATCCCACTAAACCATAACACAAGACAGAACTCATAACAACAGCCTTATATTAGAAAGTGATGCATTAACAGCAAAAGACTATTACAACACTCCTCAAAGCGTGCCTGGCAAAACTGATTACAATCACAGTACAAGATATAGAATATAACAATGAGAGAGAGATAACACAACAACATGAATAGAGCTCTCCTACGGCTCCTGCTCCCTGATCCCGAATGAGCCAACCTTCTGTTTCCGCTGATCGGCTGCCTATTTTTTCCATCGCCAATGCAACTAATAGTTCTTCCTTCTTTTCCGCTTGGTTGTTTGCTACTTTCCCTGATTGCTAGGAATCCCACCGATTGTCTTCTTCCACTTTCCTTTGCCATCTGTACCTACTTCCGCAATAGCCGCGCCACCTGCCCTTCACCTCTTCCCAATCATGACAGCTCTCTGTCTACCGTGGTTTCAATCTACCACCTATTCTCCGCAACACAAAACTATTTAATTTCAAAACAAGGGCCCCAAAAGGCCCCAACCACATCCTATTGACTCGTCCCAAGTCAACTGTTTCCTTCCACCTCGATTTCCATTGGTCTCCTTGACCCCGTGGCCCATTCTGTCTGATCCTTTTCCTCTGCGTGCCCAAACAAGGGCCCCAACTCTGGGACCTTTGTTAGTTAGGAAGCTTTCAGCTCTCAGAAGTTCTCAATGGCCTGCTGCCATCCTTGCATAAGCAGGTTCGTTTCTGTTGTGATTTGGGTGACCTTCTTTTCTGCCGCGAAGGTCAGTAGACCGCCAAAGATGGTAGAGATCTGAACATTGGCCTTGGAGGCTATTTGCTATATTTCTTGTGTCGTGGTCTTCACTGGCTTCCTAATCTCTTGTAGGGATTGTTTATATGTGGTTGAATGTTCCTCAATCTATTGTATCTGGACTTCGAGCTCCTCCGCTTGAGCATACAATTGGTCGAGTTCGTCCTGGTCTATGGCCTCCTAAATCTGTTTGGATAGTTGTTGTAGCTTTTTTGAAACTGGCTATGACTTCAAGGTGAGAGAGGTGGAGCATTCGTGTATACCCTTCAGTAGGTCATACACCTCCTTGGCTATAGTACTCAAGATTTCCTGCATCCCGACGATTCGGGTCTGTCGCTCTACGATCTTCTCTGGGTAAATGACGGTAGGGTCCGGTAGCGCGAGCCTAGCCTCCAATGCTTCCCTCATCTCCCTGTTTTCTCTGTTGAGATTCGAACATGCCACACGAATGTGAATGGACTATCCAAATACGTCGTCCTCTTCCATGTCACTTGGTATCTAATTATTATTGTGGGCTATCACCGTGGGCCAGAGTTCCTGGAATACCTTGGTCACCATGTCCAGTTGGCCCTTGAGTTGGCTCTTTTCTGTTCTCAGTTGTTCGCACTCTTCAATATGCGCGATAATATATACTTGTTGGTGCTCAAACCTTTGTTGAAGTTCTATGTGAAGCCCCTCCGCCTGTTGCACCACCTTCTGAATGAAATTATATAATTGGGCCATTCCCCAGGTCTACACACTTTCGGATCTAGAGATATCTTGATTTCGCTGTCATTCTTGGAGCAGCTGACCACTTGAAATGGATCTTGCTGAGTGCTCTTGTGGTGACATCAGTTGATTTGGTTGCAAAACCGGACCACTGGGGTTACCCATGCCTATATTGGGTTGGAATCACTAAAGTATCAGCCTTGCCTGTTGGAATTGATTTAGCTCTTTGGCTTGAGTTTTTATGTCTTCAGCAAAAGATGCGTCTGTTGGGAATCATGATTTCCGTTAGACCAAAACCCGCAGGTGTTATTCAACGATCGCATCACCAGAGATAAGGATCCACGAAATGCGGTTATTCCATGTCGCGAAACACACAGGGAGCGTTGGTTTATCCAATGTCCAACAATCTCCCCCCCAACGTGAGCTGGGTGTGTATCGAAGTCGTGACCTACGCTCTGATACCACTTATTGTTTTCTTTCCATAGGGGGTCACAAGAGAGCTTAGTCATTGGCCCAATTCTTCAACACCCATTGTTTCTCTACACCAAGAGAACTTTTGAGTGCTCACAGACTTTGTTAATGCATCTACAACATTCTTCAAAGTGTCCACCTTTACCAGCAACACCCTTTTAGCCTCAACCATATCTCTAACAAAGTGATATTGAACATCAATGTGCTTTGTCTTTGAATGATAAGCAGGTTTCTTAGCCAAGAAAATTGCACTTTGGCTATCACAGTCTATCCTTATAGCTTGCTGTACCAACCCCATACTTGAACACAATCTCTGCAACCAAACTGCTTCTTTGCTTGCATGAGTGGCTGCTATGTATTCTGCCTCTGTAGTTGAAAGAGCCACTACAGACTGTCTTTTACTCATCCAACTGACTGCGCCTCCAAATAAGCTAAACACATACCCACTTGTAGATCTTCTTTGGTCCAGATCTCCAGCCCAGTCTGCATCAACAAAACCACAAATGTCCAACATTCTTTCCAATCCTGGTCTTCCCTGGTAGCACAAGCCATAATCACTAGTGCCACGTAAATATCTGAAAACCCGCTTCACTGTTGTCCAATGCTCCTTCCATGGGTTTGACATAAACCTGCTCAATACTCCCACTGCATGTGCAATGTCTGGTCTAGTACAGACCATTGCATACATTAGGCTACCCACTGCACTTGCATATGGAACACGGGACATATACTCCTCTTCTTCTTGTGTCTTGGGACACTGTTCAGCAGACAACTTTACACCTACAAGAATAGGAACATTCACCGGTTTACTATCCTGCATATTGAACCTCTGCAATATAGTCTCGACATACTTCCTCTGGTTTAACCAGAGCTTCCTCTTTGCCCGATCTCTCATAATTTCCATGCCCAAAATATAGTTTGCAGCACCAAGATCCTTCATGTCGAATTTGGAGAACAGTTGGGTCTTCAAATCTTGGATAATTTCTTTGTCATTTCCAATCAACAACATATCATCCACATACAAGACCAAATAAATAACACGGTCACCAATTAATTTAAAATAAACACAGTGATCCTCCTTGCTTCGGGTGAAGCCAAGTCCCCGTATATAGGTATCAAATTTCTGATACCACATCCTTGGTGACTGTTTTAACCCATACAGAGACTTCTTCAACCTGCATACCAGTTCTTTCTTACCCTTCACCATAAAACCTTTAGGTTGCTTCATGTAGATCTCCTCTTCTAGATCCCCGTGAAGAAATGCTGTCTTCACATCCATCTATTCTATCTCAAAATCAAATGCAGCAGCAACAGATAAAAGTAATCTAATAGAAGTAACTTTGGCAACAGGAGAAAAAATATCACCAAAATCAATTCCCGGCACCTAGGAATAACCTTTCGCTACCAACCGAGCTTTGTATTTCTCCACCTTGCCTTCTACATTCATCTTCTTCTTAAACACCCATTTTCTCCCAATGGGCTTCCTTCCAGCCGGAAACTCCACCAAATCCCATGCATCATTTTTGTGCAAGGATGCCATTTCATCAACCATGGCCTCCTTCCGTAGTTTTCCATCCTCTGAATCTACTGCCTCCCTGACAGTTCTGGGTTCATCATCAGTTATAGTTAAGGCAAAACCTGAACAGAAAGCAGATGGACTATACCTTTCTGGTTGCCTTCTTTCCCGAACTGATCTTCTCAAAGCTGGAGTTTGTGGCTCTTCATCTTCTGAGTCTTCTTCTATTGTAGAGTTTGATTCATCCTCCTTTAGCTCAAACTCTATCTTCTCAGGTTTCTTTGGTAGAACTTCATGTTTAACAATATATTTCTCTTCTCTAAACACCACATCTCGGTTGTACACAACCTTCCTTGTTTCTGGGTTCCAAAGCTTGTAACCCTTTAAACCATCCTTATACCCAATAAAGATGCACCTTTCAGATTTATTATCCAACTTGGTCCTTTTCTCTTTTGGAACATGTACATATGCATCACATCCAAATACCCTTAGATGTGAAAGAGAGGGTTTCTTACCAGTCCATACCTCATGTGGAGTCTTATCCTCCAACGCTGATGAAGGTGATCTGCTAACTAAGTAACATGCAGTCTCCACTGCCTTTGCCCAGAATTCTTGTCCTAACCCGGTACCATTGAGCATGCTTCTTGCCTTTTCCATCAGTGTTCTATTCATTCTTTCTGCAACTCCATTTTGCCGAGGTGTGTATGGAGTAGTCTTCTGCCGTGCTATACCACACTTCTTACAGAACTCTTCAAATTCCTTCTTGCAGAACTCCCCACCATTATCTGTCCTCAATGCTTTTATCTTCTTCTCTGTCTGGTTTTCCACCAGAGCCTTAAATTCTTTAAATTTGTCAAAGACTTCAGATTTCTTCCTCAAGAAATATATCCATGTATTCCTTGAGAAGTCATCTATGAATTAAACATAGTACATAGACTTTCCCAGTGATGGAACTGACACAGGCCCAAACACATCACTGTGCACAAGTTCTAATATCTTGTTTGCCCTCTTAGCACCAGAAGGAAAACTCACCCGATTTTGCTTCCCATATACACAATGTTCACAGAAATCGAAATCCAGAGAACAATTAGACATACCTTCTACCATACCATCTCTATGTAGTATCTGAAGGCCCTTCTCTCCAATATGTCCAAGCCTTTGATGCCATAGCATGGTCTTTTCTCCAGAGACAGCTAGGCTTTTCGTCCCACTTTCAGGAACCACAGAACTGTTACACCCATCAATAACAGTGCTACCTTTTACCTTGTACATAGTTCCAGTCCGAACTCCCTGCATTAATACCAGTGCTCCCCGAACCATCTTGCAGGCATATTTCTCGAACACTGTTTTTACACCTGCATCATCCATCTTGCTTACAGAAATCAGATTTTTGGCCAATGCAGGAATATGCAGAACACCAAGAAGTGTTCTAATCCTTCCACCTTGTAGCTTCAACTTTAACTTTCCACGTCCGACGATTTTGGCCTTCCTATCATCCCCTAGGAAGACATCACCATCATGTTTCTCATACTCACAGAACCACTCCCTATGGGGAGTGAAGTGAAAGGATGCATCTGAGTCAATCAGACATGACTCATGATCTACATGTGTATTTGAAGAAGAAGCCAAATACACATCCCCACCTTCGTCCGAGGTGGTTTTTGCCTCTACAGAAGGAGCATCATTAGATCCCTTTCCTTTCTCAAGAGCTTTAGATCTGCAGTCCTTTTTGTAGTGCCCTTCCTTTCCGCATTTCCAGCACACCTTTACAAACTTTCCAGGAGATGTAGATCTCCCTCTAGATTTGGATCTCCCACTCGAAACCTTATTCTTGTTTCTATTCTGGGACCTTCCTCATACAGATAAGGCATCTCCATTCTGACCCTCCATATTTATCCGTCTCATTTCCTCCGACAGCTAGGCTGAGACAATGTCATCAAAATTCAAGGTAGTTATATTGCTACCTATTGCAATAACCAGACTGTCCCACGAGTCTGGTAGAGAACACAACAAACTGATGCACTTATCTTCATCTGAGATTTTAATATCAACAGATGACAGTTGACTTACCACAGTATTGAAGGCATTCATATGCTCTGTCACCGAGTCTCCATCCTTCATCCTTAGGTTATACAGCTTTTTCCGCAGGAACAACATATTCACCAGAGACTTAGATTGGTACAAAGTCCCAAGTTTTTCCCACAAGGTCTTCGCCGTAGCTTCCCCAGATACATTCAACAATACTGAATCTGAGACACACAACCGTATTGTGCTCTTAGCCTTCCGATCCAATTTCTTCCAGTCTTCATCTGACATCGCCGTTGGTTTAGTACCTGGATCTACCGCGATCCACTGATCTTTATCCACCAGCAGATCCTCCATCTTGAGTTTCCACAACTCAAAACTCTGACCATTGAATTTCTCGATCTCTATCTTTCCACCGCTCGCCATCTTCTTTCACCGCAAGAATCGATCCCGCAGATCTCCCAATGAACAGGGTCTACCTCGGGCCCAAACTAAAAAAACCCTCAGCAGCAAAGGTGTCCCCTTGAAGCCGAAACAACTCTGATACCAAATGTAGGTTTTAACCCTGAACAGAAATTATCTACACACGAATCTTATAACAGAAAATAAATAATAGCGAGAGCATAAAACATAAAACAGATAAACACAAAGATTTTCCCCTGGATCCCAAATCGGGATGACCAGCTTGATTTTTCATTATATTCCTTTAGTGTTACAACACACATATATATACATGCCGAAGCATACATAAACCCCAATCCATAAACCCTGGATTAGAACATAACCGTAGTTCCCTTGACCGGATCTACAAAAATACCAAGGGCCGAAAACCATCGTACCCCAAAACCATGTGCAAAACCATGCACAAAACCATGGACGCGGACTACCCACTGGAAATTAAGGACCAAAAATTTTTGCCGGGGCGCTGCCCTGGACCCCGACAGGGGGGGCTACCGCCCCCCTTGTGACCCCCCCGTTGCGCCCAGTGCAAACGGGGGGCTATAGCCCCCCCTCTTACCCCCCCGCGCATGCTTAGTCGTGGAAAGAATATAACACATACCCAACAACGTCTTGACTTAAAATTTCTTGAAAAAGAACCTGGTCCAACCATGGTTTGGCTAACCTCGGGTATCGTTGTTATACCTGAGTTAACCTCGGTCTCGGCATCTCTGTTTTTTTAGTTTGCACCCCGACTGGGTCAGATATGGTGGCTGATGTGGAGGGTGTGCGAGATGGGTGATCTTTGGAAGTGAATGAGGTGGTGACTGAGGTTTGGTGAGTGCGAGGAGGTGATATACGAATGTTGAGAAAATAATAGGGGTTTATGGGGGGTAGCTCCTGAGTCACCTGGGGTTCCGTTACGGGCTCTTCTCTGATTGGGACCCTTGTGTCCATAAGTTGTGTTTGATCTTCCCCTGTCAAATCAATGACTTGGTTGAAAATTGCAACTCTTGCCTTCTTAGCCTTGGGGATGGCTACAGGTGGCTTCAAGGCTTTACTTTTCCTGACGAGAGTTGTGGTTGCTACTGGTGGTGAAGTAAACAATTCCAATGGTAGGGTGGTGACTAGGGGGACTGGGACGAAGGAGGATGCAGCATTTTCTGCCTGAAATTTCGTAAATGTAGGGAACACAGCAGAATCATTAGTTAAATTTTGGACCACCCGGTTAAAGATCTGGACCTTGGTATTTAGCTACTCGATGATTGGAGTCAGTTGTAGCCACGACATCCTAGTCATCGTTTCCTATGTTTTCTCCCCCGGCAACGAGTCTGGCAGCATGCCATCGAATGAGTAGATGTAGACTCCGCTTCTAATCTCCATTGCTACCCCGGGCCAGGAGCATACCTCTGCATGAAAAGCCTACTCATCAATTTGGAATTTCAACAACCTCATCTTGAAGGTTGACTCTGGCACACAGGCTGGCCGAATGTAAGTTTTCTTATGGTTAACACCAAACCATATTTGCGCCACATAGCTGTCTAGTAGGGTATGTGGAATTTGTTATTGGCTCATTGCGACATCCACCATCTGGCTGTACCAGAATTTGAACTCCTCCTCATTCACCTCCTTCGAGCTGGGGTCCCCCGATGTTTTCTAGGGTGTGAACTTCATTGCGAGTGGTTGGCCTGGCGCCACTTCTAGTGGTTGCCTTATTCCTGGAAATGTCCATTTCCACATGGCCAGCGCCATGACAAGGTACCTGTAGATGAATCCTATGGCCCTCCTGTAGTTTTCCTTGCATGCTTCAAACAACTCATTAAGTAGAAACGAGCACCAGTTCAATTGTGCCCCCTAGAGACAATGCTCCGCAACCGAGATAAGTGTCTAGCGTGCATTCCCCTTTTGTATAATTTCTCATTGTTTTTCTTGCGATCAAGTAACATGCAAATTTGATCACCGGGTTGTTGATTAAGCCTATCTTATCTCCTTTTCCCCCTCTCTTGGTGTCGTACTTTTTGTAGTAGTCCATGTCCCCTACTTTCTTTGCTCTCTTAGACACCATCTGGAAAGCTGTAGATATGTCTCTCCCCTCCTGTGACAACCTGGTCAATCTATGAATGTCTTCAATGTGAATTTGGATCTCTCTTCCCAGCCAGAGCGACCCATTATTAATTATGCTTAGTAAAAAATTGGTGCATTGCATTGCAACTCCCGTAGTGCCAAACACTGGAAGGTTCTGTAGGTTCAGTATGGTGGATTTCTGCACACCTCTGAACTCTGGAAGTACTCTTTGTGCTTTTTTTCCCTCCTCTGTTGCATAATTCTCCGTGTAGACCTGTTTCTTCATTGCTAGAAATTGGAAAGAGTCTATGAGGTCGGTATCAATCAACGAGGCACTATCATATTTTCTTACCAGGGATTCCATTTTGTGAATCCCCTCATCAAGCTCATGCTCAATGACTGTTGGCGCTACCCTGGTCATCTTTGATCTCCTTTGATACACTTGCAGCGTTATTCCTCCTCTTTCCTTATGAATCCATGCTTCTGGACTACTTCCTTGTTATTTCTTTGGCGATGTTTCCTTTGCTACGTTTGTTGTTTTTTATTCTAACTTAGACTTCTCTGGCATTCTCACGCTTTCTGTCATACAGATTATGTAAGTAACTGGCATGCATGAGGTTGATAAGACCCCATAACTAATTAATTTTCCCTGCCTTTCACCGCGACTATAATCATGCGATTAGTTACCAGGCTGAGGTGGGTTTTGACAAAGCTGGCTATGGTTTCAGGGTTTGGGTAGACATGATGGGTGATGGTTATGGATTATTATGGAAAATTTATTGCAGTATGGGTGATGCTAATTATGGAAATTATTTTTCAAATCTTGGTAATCCTACGGACTGACATGGGTACTATGAGTAATGATGATGGAATGATGTTCGGAATGCATTTCCTTCTGATGTGGCTGACACGTTAGACCTGATCCCCCCCCCGACCACAATCGGTTGTGCTGCGGTCTCCAAAATGAAAAAGTGAATTTTTCTTATGCTACAAAATATCTTTATTGGGAATCCTATCTAAGCTCTTCTCGGGTACGAGAGAGCTGTTGACTCGATCTATTATAGCCTACTCTACCCTACTGACTTCTCTCGGTTGCGAGAGCTTATTTGAAATGAAATGCGGAGCTTACTTGTGGTAGGTTTTTAGGCATGCATCTTTCACCCATCCTGGCAGTATTTGGCCGTCTAGCTATGCTAAGCGCACTGCTCCAAACTCTTTTATTTTGATTACGTGATGCGGTCCTAGCCAATGCATTTGCAGTTTCCCTGGAAAATTTTGGTAGCTACTATCATATAGTAGAACTTTTCCACCAACCTTGAAAGTTTTGTGTTTGATATGGCGGTCATGCCATGCTTTTTGTCTTTCCTTTTGGAAATTTTGGTGGAATTCTGCTAAAAACCTGTCTTCTTCCAGTGCTTGCAGCTCCTATAATATTTCCTTCAGGGATTCTTCTTCTGATAGCTGGAGTGAGGTTATGATTAGGAGGATGGTTATTGCAAACTCTATTGATACTGCAGCCTCTCTTCCGTACACGAGCTGGAAAGGTGTTTGGTTATTGAGCCTCTTGACAGTCGTTCGGTATGCCCACAAAGTTGTTGGTATACATTCGTCCCAGTTGTCTCGTTGAGTGTTGCAGATTTTTGTTAATCCCTTTTCAAGGATTTTGTTGAATGCCTCTACTATGCCATTAGCTTGTGGGTGGTAGGGGCTGCTCCTATGATGTTTTACCATGAATTTTTCGATCAGGGAATTCTTATCTTCCTCGGCTATCCTTACCTGATGGTACCCTAAGAATCCATCTGTAAAATAATATGCTTCGTTCCCCGTAACATTTTCTAAGACTTCGTCACTGAATGGGGTGGGGAATGGGTCATGTATACAAGCATTGTTCAAACTTCTATAATCAACACAGACTCGGATTTCCACCTTATCCTTTTTCCTCTATATAACTATGGGACTTACCCATTCTGCTTCCTCCACTGGGAATATCAACCCTGCCTTCAGCATCTTGTCGATTTCTAATTTAACCTTTTCTTTTACCCTTGGATTCAATCGATAGGGCCTGTGTTTGATTGGTCTTGCATCAAGCTTTAGTATTATATGCATTTCTCCTAGGTCCCCTTTGATTCCTTTCAAGTCAGCTATGGACAACAGAAACAAGTCCTCATATTCCTGTAGTAGACTGAATATTTCCTTGGTCGTCTCAACATCCCAGTAGTTCCCGATCGATGCTAATTTGGGCTTCTCTTCAGTCCCATTATTCATTTTCTTAGCTTTGAGGGGTAGAAAATGAATTCCCTCGGTTGTCGAGTTTTCCTGAATATTCCATTCTCCCTCTGTTTCTTCAAAGTATAGATGTCAAAGTCCCTCTAGATTATCATCGTCCATTTCACTGTCTATTTTCTTGCATGCTACTGATTGCCGGATGTTTTGGTTCAAGAGTGGTTGCTCGTCCTCCTCCTAATTCTTTGGGAAGAACAATACTTTTTTAATGGCCTGTACTACTTGGGAAACTGTATCTGTATTTCCTTCAAATAGGAAGCACTATGTAAACTTCTTCATAACTTCTTGCCAAGTGCCTGTTCCCCTTTTCCTCTCCTCCATTAGGTACCAAGCCTATGGAATCCTATCGAGGGAGTGTATAAATTTGTGGACCCACAGCTCATGTGGGTATCCTGCAGTTTTCCATTGATATTCACAGTTCTTCAAATTCTTTGCGGGATCTAAATTCCCCTGGAACTTTCGAGTGCATTGGTGTCCTTCATCTCCCTTGACCCTGACTTTCAGTGCTGCTGAAGTTCTATCCCATCGCGATAGTGAGTTACGGTGGTTTTTCCACCATCTTGCAGCTGTGGATTGCAAGGCCACATCCATGAGTGGTACCCTATAATCCTCCAGTACATTGTCTTCTATTTTGATAATGAAAGTATTTACAACGTTCATATCAGACAAGGTTGGGTAACCTCTTACCTCAGTCCCCATCCAATTGATTCTTCTAATGGTGGAGTATCTCCTTGTGCTGGTCTCATATCCTCCTTGCTGCTAGTCATCCCAGACTATCTCTAAGCCCAGTTCTGAGCTTTGAATGCTCCTCTAGCTCACCTATCCTCTCACCGTCAGGTTGATGTAATCTTCCCGTCTTCCTGTAGTCATTTGATAAAGATGGTCGAGAAGTTGAACGTCTTCTCTGTTGTCGACAGACTCTGTGTATTGGGGACCTTGATACAGGTCAAGCGGCTGGGTGACTCTGACCTCTCCATCCTCAAATATCATTAGTTCCTTCTTTAAATCTATTACTGCATAGTTTTCAAAAGCCCAGTCAATCCCTAGTAATGCTGGATAGGGATCTTTGTCTCCTATAATGTCGATGACCTCAAAGTCTGTGTACGTCTTTACTCCCACAACATCGAATTCGATCTCCTCCAGCCTGCCTATGGGCATAATGTAGTACTGGTTTTCCATACGGAGTTGAATTGGTGAGTATATTAGTCTTGGTTTCCCTAATCCTTCCCACGTTTTTCTGGGCAAGGTATTTATGTCAGACCCCAAATCAAGCATTGTGTCCTTGATTTGGAATCCCACGACTTGAGTATTCACCCGGAACTATTTTCCTGCCCTTCTCTTATTTCTATTCACTCTTTTTATATATTTATGTGTCGTGCCAGATGATTCCCCTAGATCCGTCGTCTTCTACACTACTCTTTCCAGGTTCTGTTTTAATTGTTCTAGCATGGGTGCATTGTTAAAAAAAATTAGAAATAGATGAAACCATTCTTCAATTGTAGTGCCTGCATTAGCTTAGTTTTCATCCCCTTCCTTCGGTTGGGGAATTTCTATTCCTTTGCTTCCCCTAAACTGGGCAAATGCTTCTGTTGTCTCTTGAAATAATTGCTTTTGTTTCTCTGGCCTGAATGTTTACTTTGGAGATATTGGTCTTACCAGTTTTATCGGGTCCATCCTTTGTGCATATTCACCGGTTCATTTGCCTCCCCACGTCACTATAGCTATGTTCTGCATGGTTTGAGCCTCGATTATTCTTGGCTCGACATTTACTAGATTTTTTCCTCTTTTTCTGGCCCTTTCTTCCCAACTTTTGATGAGCTATGGGTAGTCTTCTGTTGTGTGCGTATTAACCCTACACTGAGAGCACCAGGGTCTTCTAGGAAGTGGACATTCCCTAGCCACATGGCCCTCACGGTCACAGTTTTAGCATCATACTAGTCCTCTTCCTCCCACTCGGCCTCCTCTCATGCCTCCTCCTCGTCCTCTAGGAGCCTCGTTCACTCTATATGAAGGTCTATCTAACCATTTTTCCAAAGCATCCAGAGCTCTGCACTGCTCTATGTCGTGCATGGTAGATGCACATAACTCACAGTATACGTTGTTTGGGACATTGGAGAACTTTTGAAGTATGGAGCATAGGCGAGGTGAGTGGCCCACGCTTTTTCAGATCTCGCAATACTCAGTCGTTGCTGAATTTTGTTGCGTGGGGAACCCCGTGTATGGGAGTTGCGGTGGATATAATCCTTGGGTATTTATTTGCGTGGCCCCTCCTGCTGGTAGAGCTATTGGTGCCCCTGTTGTTGGTGTCCCCACATCCTGGCCTCGTAATCGAGGACATTCGGTTACCACATGTCCTTCCATTAGCGTACACCATACATTTGGCCTCGCTGGATGTAGGGGTTGAATTTCCTTTAGTTTTTCTATCATGCTAGCTATTTGATGTTGTAGTACCAGTATGGAAGGGTCCTCAGCTAATGCCCCTCCTCTAGACTCTTGTAGGCATCCTGCCATGGCCTCTATCTTCATGGCCTACTCTAATGTGTCTTGCAACGTCTCGATCTTTTGTTGTGTCAGCAGGGTCCTTGTTAGCAGGAGAAGGGCCTTGATAAACCAATCCCTTTGGTGGTTGGGATCGATCGAGTAGCTGATTTTTCCAACCACATCCTTGAATATTCGCATCAGATCCCATGCAGTTTCCCCTTCTCATTTTTTGATCTCCCACATCTTGGATAAACCCTGCTGATCTGTTTGGGGTAATTTGAACTCCTTCACGAAATCCCTTTTTACATCGTCTAATGTTGGATTCTGATGAGTCTCAGACCACTTTATAAACCAGCGTAGAGCTCTCTCCCTAAGAGTAGTTTGAAATTCCACCAACTTACCTATGTCTAGTGTCTATCGAGCCCTCCATATGGCCTCACAGAGGTACCAATGTTGCTCCACATCATCATTACCCCTCCATGAAAACTCTGGGTACCAAGTAAACGATCCTGCCATGTTTATTTGGGGATTACTAGAAGAAATCCCCTTACTTCCGGCTGTGAAATGGTAGTACTAGTACGATTGCTATAGTGTATTACTGCTGTGGACTGAACACTACTTAGCTTACGTAATTACCGTAACTTAACAAAAATATCACCTAGTGGCTGATAGAGTACCATGGGAAGGTCGGGACTAGAGCTACTTGAGCTTTGGGGAATAGAGTTACCTGGGATTATGGGTGTCGGCCTTTCTCGGAATAGCTACTCCATCGCAACATGCATCTCTACATCGAATGTCTCCTCAGGGTGCACGTCATTTATGTCATACTCCTTTCCCTTTTCTGTTGGGGCTGGGCTCCTATACACCTGCCGCACTTCCTTGGTGGTCCCCCCTATATCTTGGGAACCCGTCTGACCTTCCATCTACTTCGTCATCTGAGGCGCCTCTCCCTTTTATTTCCCATTTCATTTTTGTCTTTTCAATTCTTTCATAGCCCTTTCTCACCACTTCTCGGCGAGTTGCGCCCTCCGATGTGCTCGCCGTTCCCTTAACCTACTGGAGGTCTCGGCATCCATATCCCTATTACCCTTTTTCAGCTTACTTGTAGCATCTCTCCTTCAGTCCCTTCCCCCAGTACTGGAGGTTTAGGTCTCCATCTCAGCTTTTTGAAACTCCATCAATCCTTCGTCCACCATTAACGCCTTGATCCATAGAGGGATCTCTCTCAGCAGTCCTCCGCGTAGCCCTGATCTGAATACATCCTCCACCTTTGAGAAAGACTGGTAGCATTCAGCTGCAAACTCTACTATGTATCCTTCCAAGGTAGATTGCACCCAAAAATATATAGCTCGGGTCAAATCGGTATCTAATCGATGGAGTGCTACCAGGTCTGAGTACACCCTCTTGCGACAGATGGTCTGCAACCCTCTCGGGACTGCCTTGATCTGTAATCTTTGCAACCAGTTGTAGAGCTCCTCAGGAAAATTTCCCCAAAATATCTCATAAATATCACTGGCAGACTCAGAGAAGAGAATCCGACTCTTGACAGTCTTCTCTTTCTGTTGTCTCACTTCCACTTGCTGAGCTATGAACTGGTCCAGATGGTCATCCCACCATTTCCATATTTCTTTCTCGAAGATTCGTGATACCATGATCTAACTCCATAATGAGATTTCAGGCCCTGACAACGGAACCATTTGTTGGTAAGAAACAAGGTCTCAGGGGGGAGAACCAGGTTTGGAAAGGTGGCCAACAAGGGTTACCACGGTATTCTA
>CM076581.1:119472076-119679516 GCA_034641835.2 Pinus albicaulis
GGAGGTTAGGGTTCCACATTTGAAGGGATAGAATCCTCCTTCAAAGGGATAGGCTCCTCACA
The DNA here is from genome assembly GCA_034641835.2 of Pinus albicaulis. Taxonomy (NCBI): domain Eukaryota; kingdom Viridiplantae; phylum Streptophyta; class Pinopsida; order Pinales; family Pinaceae; genus Pinus; species Pinus albicaulis. The sequence continues at coordinate 119,472,139 of CM076581.1, forward strand.
TCAAGGGATTAGTTCCTTAAGGTGTGGGATATATGCACCTTACTAAAGCGTACTCATCCCCAAAAAATCTCATCTAGAACCTTCTAGAATTGACCTCAAATCAGCTTTTTCACTTTAGTTTCTCACTTTTTTTTACTTTGAGAAGGGTACGCAGGCATTACAAGGGAAAATTTCATTATGGAACATAGGTAAGCAGTGTATTACCTGCGTACCCAAGCTAGGAATGCAGGCAGGCTTCATGTTACCTGCGTACCCAAGGATTTTTAAGTTTTTAGGGTTTTTCCTCCAGTTTTAGGGCTTGGAATGAGGAAAAAAGGTTGTAAGACTTGTAGAGGAGGCATGTATGAGTGTTAATGAGCTCATACAGTCAGCAGAATGTCAAGGTGACAGTTTTTAGTGCAACAGATTGCCCCCTAAAGTGTGAAGTCTGGAATAGATGAAGATGAAGTCTGTCATATATGAAGAGTGAAGTACTTTATCATTTCAAGGATCATTCTCAGGACACCGTCGGAACCTGTAAAAACATTCAATGCAAAATATATATATGTAAACATATCATCGCTGAGGTAGGCATTCCCATACTCAGATCAAAACTAACTAGAAAACTGATTTAAACTGTTCTGATACAGGAATGATTTTCAATACATCAACAGTATAGACATGTGTAGACACAGTATGGACGCGACCATCTGTTTATCAATAGTCCATTGTATAAATGAATAAAAAAATTCCTCACAGCCTGGATGGTAGAAACTAGATCCAGGGTCTTGATTTCCGTTTCTCAAACCAGTACGATTCTATCCATGTGAATAAATGTGTTAAAAGCTGAATGATGATAGAAACTAATACTGCTTCTTTAAACAATGACATGGGACTTTAATATGTGTGAGAGTAACCACCAGTAATGTCAATGGCCCTCAAAGTACTCAGTACAATCCATGAGATGTGAATGAATAAGATGAAGTCGAACATGTCACGGAATCTTTCGATTGAAGGTCAATGATGCAACCTGTCGTCGATGGTGAGAAACCTGCCATTGAGGCATGTAGATTTCAAGGTACTGACGATTTCTAGATCAACTTCCTAGATAATGAGCTGTCGTTGATAGGAAGTGATCCGTCGTAGGCAAGCCCACAACATGAAATCATAGATCAAGTTTTGAAGAAATCTATTGGCAAGGACTGACTCAGGGATGGTCAAAATGGATGATAGATATTTTGCAGATGAATGGTTTATTTGAACTTTCCTCTTAAACATATAACGACACTGCAAATGATTTGGTGACAATTGACCCAAAGCTATTACCCAGAAACCGGCTGAAGACTTTCAATATGGTTTGATTAACTGTTAGGCAAAGGATTTCCCAACCTAGGTGAACAAAAGTGTCATGTTCAAGAGCGGTTAATGGTTTTCCAAATAATCAAAATGTAACAAGCAGGTTCGTTTTTCTCTCTTTTCCCCCACCATTTCTGGCAAGTACCTCTTTATTTTTGACAAGCTTGAGGAGGATAACATTCGCTTGTTCCTGCTTAAAAATTGAACAAGTCCTTTACTGTTAAATTTTAACGAGTCCAGTATAGGAGAAACTCAGTGTTTTTTCAATTTTAGAGAGTCAGAAGAAAAAACTTAGGAAAACTCTGTGGGTGTACTTTTTCGTAAATTTAGTCTCTCAAGCCTGAAAAAGGATAAAATAATGCGGGAGAGAACTCTATTGACCGTAATTAGTCAACGTATACCTTTTTCGTAAATATTCCATTTCAGTCTGTAAAAGGGGTAAACTTATACTGAAGGGACGATCATTCATTTACTTTAACGAGTTCGAATAATCAAGTGCTCAGAAATCTTTTCATGTTTAGAGAGTCTGAAAAGGGCTTAAAAGAGGACTCCAATGTTTCACTTTTTCATAAATTTTTGAAAGAGTCCGAAAAAGTGATAAAAGTATGCTCTTTATTGAAAAATGATCAGTTTTACCGAAAAATCCAATATTCTACACAAAAACTCGAAACAATTACACATACATATTTAAGATAAGTAAAAATGTTTTCCAAATTACCTTTTTAAAGTGAAAAATAAACAAATTAAAAATTCATTTATTCGAAAAAACTTATAAAAAGGACTTTTCTAACTTCATTTTTACTATTTGAATTCAGAGTGAAAAAGTAAGAGCTTTTGGATAAGAAAAACTTCCTGTGAAGATTGTGGAAAATACGTTCGTTGGAATCATAAACCATCAGCTCCAAGTAATCTGTATAAATTGTGGACCATATGAGGGACCAAGTTGATTTCCTGATATGGCTAGTGAACAGATAGGACACACAGGACTAGTGTTTCTTTTTTGTCGGCCACCGGCTCGAAGTCGAACTGGAGGACATATATTTTTTGACTTGTTTGTCCAAGAGGGGCGGACACTTATCTCTATTCGTGACTAGACTAGGTGGCTAGTCTATTGCTAGTCTCAAAGCAGAGTTTTTTAATGGTTTAGTAGACCCCAAGGATAAACGGATAGATATCAAAACTATTATCCGTCCTGAGTTCAAATTTATTGTCTTCTCTGTTACTAGACTGTATAGGATTGCAGCATTACGTGTTGCCAATCTCATGTTGAGGGCATTGAGATTGTTATATTTATGTCGACATATTTTCGTTGTTGAAAAACCAACTCTTTATTATTAAGGATTTTACATACGCCGGGATGAGCTATCGCGGCGACAAAGACATGGCTTTTCCTCCAGGAGAGAAATGGGATGATTCAAGTAAAAATCATTTTCAACACTTTCTAAGTCCTTTTTTTTTGTATTTTAAATTTTAAATTTTCGAGCACAAGACGATATATAGTTCGAAACACACTTCTATGCTATGATATATAACTATTATAGGTTATCTGTGTACATGTTATCAAATGTTGTTTAGTTTACTGCTTTGTTTATTGCAAATGTCTATTTATCATACCAGAAGCAACTGCATCTGCTAAAGTATTTAAATGTCTTGGAATATGCTGATATTCAATGTAATCAAATTCACGTTCCAAGAGACAAAATCTTAAGAATAACCGTAACAACACTGGATTTCTAATGGCATAAACCCTGTTAAGCTGTAATACAACAAGTTCAGAATCCAACCTAATAATCAAACTCTGAATTCCAAATGATATGGATTCAGATAATAACTCAATCACTACACTATACTCTGCAATGTTATTTGTTGTTTGACCGAGGCTTACCCCATGCATAGACACTAACTCGTCAGAGGGTGAATAGATAACCTAAGATGTGGAAGAAATGTTCTGTGTACTATGACAAGCACCATCAGCAAAACTAATGTAGGTTTGAAGAGATGTCGACATCTGCAATATCAAGAGTAAAACTCAGATAAGCAGGAATAGTGACAAAAACACACTCTAAACTAGGCACGCTTTTCTAATCTAAGACACACCAGCAGTAAACAAATCTAATCTAATAAATCTCCACACCAAGTTTAAGCATAATATCTCTTCAGATAAAGCCCATTTCTGGGTATCTAAAGAAACACCATCAAAATCTATCAGCTCATAGGCCCCTTTTGCCAGCTTTAGCTTAAAAATGAAAGGACCATGCCACATAGGAACAAATTTTCCAGCCCCTAGCTTATCGTTGGCTTGATCGTACACTAAAACTAGGTCTCCTTCTGAAAAACTACGAGGGGTAACATTTCTATCGTACTGAGCTTTTATTCGTTTGAAATTAGCCTCATTTGCTAATGCAACATTTCGTCGATTCTCATCTAGTTGAGCCAAGTACAAAAAAAGATTCTCCTCTTCAGACGTAGCTGGAAGTAATTATATGGCTAATTTCAATGACGGAATTTCGCATTCAATAGGTAACACAGCTTCCAAACCGTAAACTAGTTGAAAGGGAGTGAAACCAGTTGATTTTTTTACTGAGGTCCGATATGCCCAAAGTGCTGAAAATAACATGGAATGCCAATTCGACTTATGAATACCAATAATTCATTTGATCATAGTGACTAAAACTTTATTGATAGCTTCAACCAAACCATTAGCCTACGGGTAATATGGAGTAGAACTATCGTGGCACAAACCAAGTTGATCTGTCAGTTCAGTCATCATGATATTCCGAAAATGACTTCCATGATCTGTAATAATAGCTTGAGGAACACCGAATCTACCAATTAAATGATTGAACACAAAAGTTGCAGCAGTCTTGCTGTCTGCCAAAAATGTAGGCATCGCCTCGGCCCACTTAGTAAAATAATCTACCGCTAAGATAATATATGCATGCCCCCCGTCTGAGTGAGGGTTACATGTAATAAAGTCAATACCCCACTTTGCGAAAGGACCGACAAAAATTATAGGGTGAACAGGAGCGGGTGGTGCATGCATTTTACGATCAAAGACTTGACAATTGTGGCATTTCCGGACTACATAAATACAATCTTTGAATAACGACAACCAGAAATAACCAACGCACAATATCTTTTGGGTTGTGGCATACCCAGACATATGACCGCCACATGCTCCAGAATGGCATTCATTTAGAACCTTCTCAGATTCTTCATGAGTAAGACAGCGTCGGAAAACAGAATCTGCTCCACGACGATAGAGTGTATCACCAATAATATTGTATTGTTGGGATTGGAAACATATTTTTCGTCGCTGAGACCGTGAAATTTCAAGTTGAAAAGATTGGGTTTAGAGATAAACAATAATATCCCCATACCATGGATCGAGATTACTGATAAGAAACAAGGATTAGTCCGTAATGGGTTGCTCCGCCACAGTTTCAATATCAATAGAGGGGAAATCACACATCAGTTTGGAAAAAACCAAAGATTTCTTTGCCTTGGATTTTTCAAATTCCAAGTCAAATTCCTACAGGATAACTATCCATTTGGAATACTTTCCCCCTAGCAATTTTTTGGTCAAGATGTACATCATAGGGTTACAGTCAGAAATTACTGTGGTTTTGCGTAATAAGATGGAGTGTCAAAATATTTGGACAACTTGAACAACTGCCAAGGCCAATTTCTCCACGTGTGTATTTGATCTCAGTCGGATGCATATTTCGACTAAGATAGTAAATCACATGTTCATTATTGAATTCATCTTCCTGAACTAAAACCATCCCAATTGTGGAATGAGAGGCAGCGAGATACAAAAAATAGTCCCAGTTGTAGTTGGGAGGATGCAATAACGGTGCATGGGTCAACGCGTGTTTGAGTGCATCAAAAGATCAATTAGCGATCTCATCCCAAAATAACGGAACGTCCTGTTTCAAAAACCGGGTAAAACCCTTTGTTAGCTCGGCGTAGTTAGGAATGAACTCACGTAAAAAGTTTTCTTTCCCCTGCAAAATTTGGAGTTGGCGCAGAGTAGAAGGAGGAGGTAGATTAACAATAGCTTCAACCTTCAACGAATCAATGCAAATTCCTTATTTTGAAACAAAAAATCCCAGTAAGTGACCTGATTCTACACAGAAAACACATTTGTGTGGATTTAGCCGAATTCAATAATGCCTACATCTCATAAATATAGCTCGTAAATGAGTGAGATGGTCGGCCCTACGCGATGAATGAGCAGGTAAATCATCGAGATAAGGCTACACAATGTGCTTAATGTCATGAAATGCGTAAGACATAACCCTTTGAAAAGTTGCCCCATTGTTCTTCAATCCAAAGGGTAGTTTGCAATAAGCAAATGTCCCCCATGGAAAATTGAAAGTTGTTTATGGTTGATCAGCAGGAAGTATGTTTATTTGATTGTAACCAGAAAAACCATCCATAAAGGAGAACATTTCACTGTCGGCACAATCATCAATTCTTTGATCAATATAGTAGGTTGGACAATTGTCTTTAGGAAAAGCTTGATTAATATCTCTATAGTCGATACATACTCTTATCGTTCCTTGTTTTTTATTAACAAGAACAATATTCGATACCCAATCTATTAAAGGAATTGGATAAATGAAACTTGCACGAAGTAATTTCTGAACTTCGATTTTGATAGCAGCAGCTTTTCTCGAATGTATTTGACGTAAACATTGACGGACAGGTTTGGCATCCGGGTAAGTCTTGATTTAATGTACAACAATTGACGGATCGATTCCTGGCATTTCCTCATATGACCAGGAAAACACATCACAGAATTCTTGAAATAGGGCTTTATAAGATTGGATTTCATCGTCCATACAACAAGTACCTATATGAATGTTTTCAATTATTCCTGGCTTAACTGAAATGTCAATTGGAATCGTTCGAGATATATTTTCCAAATTTAACTCAGAATCAAGATTTTGCAATGGATTTTGCGGTTCTTTGACATATTTAGCAGTAAAAATAGAAGCGAAATCATCTTCAAAATGATCCAGCTCAGGTAAAAACGAAGATCGGTGATGTAGATCTTCCCATGGTAAATCGTCAACGGACAGAAGTTCATGAATCTACTCATCAGTATGAACAAGATCAGGAAACGTTGTTGTGGCTGAGCTAGATATAGAAAGTGATTCCTCATGTATCCCATTCATTGGATCAGTTTCAGTTGAAGAAGGGTCGGAAATTGATTGTACAGCCTGATATGCAATTTCAAATGGACTCAAAGGCATCATGCCATCAAATTAATCTAACTCAGAGTCGAAAGGTACGATCGAAGGATTATCAAACATAATAGTATTTGATGAAATCATATGAATAGTTGTGATAAAAGTCAATACATTCAGAGGAGGAAAGGAAAAATTTCCTAGTAAACCAGAATATTTAATCAAACCTACTCCAACATCCTTGTAAGGGATAGCCCTTTTACCGACGTGCTGGATTTTTTCTGTAGAGGCTAGATCGGAAGAAAAATAAGTTAATTGGTCTATTGTAACGATCTTTCTTTGATGTGGAAACTTGAAAGCCGAAAGACCGATGAAACAAAAGCAGTCATAGCATAAGACCAACTACAACCTAGGAGAAGGTTGTAATCTAGAGGGGCATCAACCACTTCCACATCTAGATTTACGGTTTTATCTTCAACCCCTATAGGTAAATCCTACAAAATACCAAAAGGATGGAAACATTGGCCATCAAAAGCCTTTAGAATTTTTGGAGACTGATTGAGTGTAGGATAACCAAGCGATTTCCAACACTGGATCGACATAATACATGTTGAAGCTCCCTCATCAATCACAGTCCGAAAGATTGGTCTGTTTTTGACTAATACTAGATTTTGGAAAGCCATTTGGTGAGGTAGATGAGGTGTACTATTCTCTAAATCGAAGATTATTAGGTTTGAGTCCTAAATATCGACAGCTCCTATGATAGACAAAAGTAATTTACGCTGTGTTGGGCACGATTGCAGCACTTCCAAAGCCGACATTGTTGAAGGGGAAACAGCTAAGTCCTCAACAATGTTGTAATTCTGAGCAGCTCTCGCATGTGGATTGAAAGCTGGTTTACGAAGAACACCTTTAGCAAGCGGTTTTATTACTAAGTCTGGATTAGGTTTCTCGATCTGTAGCAAACTAGAAACAGGAGGAGGTGTAGTTGATGTGTTTGCACTAGAATCAACAGGATTATTACTACCATAATCTTGCGATCGCGTCGAAATCCTAACATGAGACATCATCAGAATAGGTTATTCTGAGGCATTCGAGGTAGAACCAACCATCTTACTAGCAGGTTGTTGTGAACCTTTAACGATATTGAAACCTCTGCTCGATGTGGGCATTATTTAGTAAAATGATCCTCGTCGCAAATGTAACAAGGATAGCGAGGCTTGTGTTTTTCATCATTAGAATCATTTTTATCAGTTTTATCTTTTGAATTTTTTTTGTTTTTATTCTTCCCTTTCTTTTTACCGCCGAATTTAGATTTGGACGTAGATGTCTCTACGACATGAATGTCGGCAGAAATTTCAGGGGAAGACTCTCCTTTCAGGGAATCAAGTAAAGTTATAATAGGAGAAGAATTATTTGAAGATTTCTTCTTTCTTTTAGTATTGACTGTACCAATCATACAATCAGCGACATGAGACCCTGGAGTAGATTCAGTTATTTGACCTTGTTTTGGAAGATCATGGATTTTTTCATGTGAAGTACCTGACTGCGTATAGATGAGGTCAAGATACTGAGCTTGAGAAATGACTTGCTCCTCAATAATAACTCTGGCCTTAGCTAAATCTTCATTTATTTTGGGTAACAATTATTTAACAAACCATTCCGCCAAAATTTGATTCGGAATGTAAACTTTCACCAAATGCCTTCTACGTCGTCATTCATGAATATGATTAGAAATATATGTGAACGTGGATTGCTTTAGTGAAGTCAATAGTTCTATGCCATTTTCGTATCTGACAGGCAACTGAAAATGAGTCAAGAAGACAGTTGCTAACTGACTGAAATTATTAAAAGAGCCTTGTGGTAACTCAATGTACCATTTAGCAGCAATACCAATAAGAGTTATTTGGAAAAGACGTAAGTGAATTGAATCATCAATTATTGAATTAGATGCACACCAGAGGTGATAAGTCATAACGTGATTTGACGGATCCTCTCTTGACTTACCCTCGAATTTCGGTATATTATTGGGCAACTTATGCGGCATTGGCGGCCAGTACGGATAATAGAAAATTGGATCATTCGTAAGGCGTGTCAAATCAGGTATATCCAAATTTGCAATAAATGGTAACTGATGGTTAGGGTCGCGAAAACCTTGAGTAGCCAAAGCAATTCCGAGAGGAGGATACCCAGGATAACTAGGAATCGGATTTGCATTAGGAATTGTGTAACCTCCCGGGAAACCAGGATTAACTGGATCAAACTGGGGTTTTTGAGGCTGTTGATAATTATAGCCAAGGTACGGTTGATACTGATAAGATGGATTTTGTGAAACGAGACCGAATTGAGGCTGTCCCTAGTACGGTTGATACATGAATTGTGGTTGACTTGTGACAATCGTACTTGTACCAGCTTGTCCCGCAGGTATCTGGACCGAAGTCTGAATTCAAGGTCCTGACTGGGGTACAGAGACTTGAGGGATTTTCATGGATGCAGGGATAGAAGAACTTGAAACTACAGATACTCCAAAGACAGGTGTTATAGGTTGAACAGATGTTACAGCAGTTGCAGCAGTTTGAGGCGGACTCTTAGGTGTACTAGGCCCAGACTACTGAACAGAACTAGGTGCAGGGGTTTGAATAGTAGACTGAACAGGTTGCTGGGTTGGACCAGAAACCAAAGGTTGTCCAGGTTGAGAAGACAACTACAGATTAGGTTGCATAGGCTGTTGAAATTGGGATGGATCCCACACCATGTTTTTTCCGGGGTATTTTCCCGTAGAAGATTGAACGTAAGGACCATAGCCTGGTTGAACATAGGGTTGATAAGTAAGTGGTAAATTTCCACCTCCTTGTACAGATGATTGACCAGAAGGTGGTTGGAAACCTTGAATTGGGTACTAACCTTGAGGTTGATAACCCTGAGGCACGTATTGAAGCTGGGGTTGATAAGGACCTTGAGGAACATATTGAGTTTGGGGTTGACCTTGGGGTATGTACTGTCCTGAAGTTTGATACCCTTGAGGTATGTACTATCCTTGAGGTTTTTCTCCAAAATAATATGATGCCACAGTTTGTCCTGGGAAAAAGTTACCTTGAGGTTTCCCCCCAGGCGGTAAATGACCGCCTGAAGGTTGCCCCCTAGGTGTTAATTGACTACCCTGAGGTTTCCCCCTAGGTGGTAACTGACTTCCCTGAAATTTTCCTCCATGCGGCAACTGACTGCCTTGAGGTTGAGGATTCGGAATATTGCCAGACATCATAAAGATTTGGTCTGCATTTGACGTTTCAGTTTTAATTCCATTAAGACTAAATGATAATACTGTTCAATCAGTCGAGGAGATGCTCCAGAGAAAGTACCAGACAGAGCCTGATATCCTGAAGGAATAGAAGGACTGCCGTGTAAAAATGCTTCCGGTGTCTGGGAAAACATAGATGACTCTCCTGCCATAATGGATGAAGGATAGTAACCTCTGGGTGTAGGATGAAATGGAATTCGACGTGGAGAAAAAGCAAGACCCGAGTATTCTAAAAAAATTGTCAAAGATAGATACCAAGTGTCAGTTTGAATAGGGCTGTAGAAAATGGATTCACGCTCCCTAAGATTTAAAGACTGAGGGGATTTGGGAAGAGATATATCTTTTTCTAGACTAGCAAGTTCTTCAATATAAATGAGGCCAGATGGAAGATCTTCAGTAACAATATTTCTTACCCTAGGTAAACCAGGATCGCTAGAAGTTGGTGTAATAAATCCTGAGGATGTTTCCAAAACAGAATGTTTAGTTTCATGCTCAGAAATTTCAGGTTCGTCAGCTAGTTCACTGGAAGGAGAAATATTATCAGTAACTTACGAAACTGAAATCAGTTCTTGAATGTGTTCTGTTGTGGGTATTTGATGATTAGGATGAACAACTATAGATGAACTTCCAATTTCTGTTGATTTAATTCTACTACTACTAGATGATACTACAGAATGCAGCCCTTCAAGCTGACTCAGTTTATATTCAGGGGGCTTCTCATGAAGTCTCCGAGATTGTCTCGGTAATTCTGCCACGATTAAATATTAATCAATCACACGCAAACAAAGAAAATTTCAATGAAAACACCTAAAGTCTCTAAAGAAAGAAACAGCTGAATCACATGCCTAAAAAATCTAAGAGTTCAAACCACACACAAACAGTAACTTCCCGTACTAAAAACACTAGTTGGTGATGAAATCCAACTTAGTAGACGTTTAATACAGAAAGGGCGGTTGGAACAGTTACCCCGACAACCTGCTTAATGAAACAGACTGGCACAAGTTTCTTCACAAAACCATCTCGAGTGAAGAGAACCCCCCAGAGATTCCAAGTGAGTCTAGTCGATGTCTACTCCAGGTACAGTGAGATCTTTCCCTCACCGTCGCCTTAGGAAATAATCTTAAGCTTATGGACACTAAGGTTACCAATAGTAACAAATACAACTGGGGGAACAGTCTACGATCCGATTCCACGCGCAAGGGAAGAGTAAAAAATATCAATCCCCATGAAGGCTCCTCGACATGGTCAATCCGAGGTTTACCAACAAGTGACCCCAGGCTCCTCGACAATGGTTAATTCAAGTTTTACCGTTTGTAATGCACGCAAAAACTTATATCTTTCCCAATGAAACAGAATTGATTGTTTCAAAGGTTTGGACATGATCTCGTGATTAACTCCTTTAAGAGAAGCTTCCCGGATTGTACCAATTACAATTAGATTTATTTCCTACCGCAAGATTTATCTACTTGTTTGTTTTTACTATCTTGGAGAGTTAATTACTCCCTACTCCAAGATACTAGCCTAAGCTATATTGGTGATAAGAGCCCTAAAAATAAAAATATTGCTAGTTCAATTTTAATTAAGTGTTGTTTTTATGGGTTGCTCTTTAATTCAATAGGTATGGAAATGAGACTTTGATGGTGTGAAGACTCGACTTCCAAAAGCACTAAAAAAATTCACCTAAAAATGATAATCAATGTGTTTTTCTTTCAATGAAATTCTAGCTAAAGAAAGAGTTCGAGAATGCAATTCTTTTAAGAGACAATTCTTTCTTTAAACATGAAGAATAAATGGAAGAAAATATTTTTGTTTTTTCAATAACTCAAAACGAGACATATAATCAATTCTCACAATAAACCCCTTTTCCTTTCAAAACTCGAAACTACAAAAACAACTTTTCTTCAAAAGAGATCTACAAATTCTTAAAAGCACTCAAAACTATGAAAACTAATTTCGAGATCTACAAACTTTAAAAAATCTAATTGAATAAAAGCTTTAAATTTTTTTTAGAATGTTTTTATTATTTTTTCAGTAAACTAAGGATTCATTTGCCCAGAATAACAAATAAATCAAAAAACATCCAGATATGTTTTATAAAAATGAAATTCAGAACTTAAAACAAAGTTTGTTCAAAGATTTGCAAAGAGAAAACTAGATATATTTCTCAAAAAATAATGAATTTCACAACCAAGTCAAACTCATCAAAAAGATAAAAGATACCAAAGTGATCTAATGGCATTTTTAAGCTTCTAATCTTTGGGTCACTACAAAGACAAAGCGGAAACCACTCTAAAAATGCAAAACTTCTAGAAAATCATTTAAAACAAAAGTGCTATGAGACTCATTCACAAGATATTTTTGACAGAAAACATACAGATTTGGGCAAACACTAAGAATCCTAAATCAAATCTAAACTTAAACCGAAAGAAGAAATCTAAGTTTTTCAAGACTTTTAACAGGGTCTGCAACAATGTGCGATCCCCAGAAAAGTTCAAGAGAAACAAAGAAGATTTCAAAACTTTCCAAATCAAAGTAAATCTAAGCTACCCGAGCTCGTACAAATCAATCAAAAATCAGGAAAAAGCATCTTCTCAAATAAAAATAAAGGAAAATCAAAACAAGTACTTTCCCCAATGGAGTCGCCAATTTTTTGGCCAGATAAATCGATCTTGCAGACAAGATCGATCTCCCTAGTGTCAGAAGACAATCTAGCAACAAACAAACAACTAAGTTTTTCTTTCTCTAAATATATTCTTTTTACAAATAAATGATATGAAGGTGTCGATCCTACCTTAGATCCAAATGCTTATTTGCAGTCGTAGTGCTTCCGTTGCATCAATAATCCTTCCGTCGCAACACGATTTCTTCCGTTGCAACAAGAGTTCTTTCGTCGCAACAATAATCCTTCCATCGCAACAAGAGTTCTTTCGTCACAAGAAAGCGTCGTATTTTGTTGCAACAAAGTGTCGTCTTTCGTCGCAACAAAGTGTCGTCTTTCGTCACAACAAAGTGTCATCTTTTTTGTCGCAACAAAGTGTCGTCTTTTGTCGACCTACAATCACAAACAAGAAAATATTAAATAGCACCTGTATAAAAAATAATTATCTAACATACCTGTCATATTGATCAAGGAATCTATGAAATAAACGATCAAACGACAGCTTATTGAAATAAACAATTGAACGACAATTTATTAAGAAAAATAAAACTTGATTGTATTAATCTTAAAATAACAGAAGAACCTTACAACCTTAGCCTTGATGTTGAACAGGCCTTCCCGGGGTCCGAAGCAGGAGTCTCCTCTACTTTGATAATTCTTGCACTCTTCCTCCAGGAGCACATAAAGGTATGTGATATTTCCTCTCAAAATCTCAGCAGAAAGAAGTCTAAATCTCAACAGAACTTCAACTCAATCACACCTAAAGCTTGAACTCCCTTTGAGGCCACCTAATGCCTCTTTTTATAGAGCAGATGAGGAGGTTAGGGTTCCACCTTTGAAGGGATAGAATCCTCCTTCAAAGGGATAGGCTCCTCACATCAAGGGATTATTTCCTTAAGGTGTGGGATACATGCACCTTAATAAAGCGTACTCATCCCCAAAAAAAATCATCTAGAACCTTCTAGAATTGACCTCAAATCAGCTTTTTCACTTTAGTTTCTCACTTTTTTTACTTTGAGAAGGGTACGCAGGCATTACAAGGGAAAACTACATTCTAGAACGCAGGTAAACAGTGTATCACCTGCGTACCCAAGCTAGGAACGCAGGCAGGCTTCATGTTACCTGCATACCCAAGGCTTTTTGAGTTTTTAGGGTTTTTCCTCCAGTTTTAGGGCTTGGAATGAGGAACAAAGGTTGTAAGACTTGCAGAGGAGGCATGTATGAGTGTTAATGAGCTCATACAGTTAGAAGAATGTCAAGGTGATAGTTTTTAGTGCAACAGATGGTCATCCCACCATTTCTGTATTTCTTTCTCGAAGATTCGTGATACCATGATCTAACTCCAGAATGAGATTTCAGGTCTCGGCAACGGAACCATTTGTTGGCAAGAAAAGAGGTCTCAGGGAGAGACCCAGGTTCAGAAAGGTGGCCAACAAGGGTTACCACAGTAGTCTAGCACAACGCCGGCATTTTCACCCTGCTCCGAGGAACAGAGTGTCTCACCCGAGGCGTGTCGCGACCTTACTAAGGCTAGGATTGGGTTAGGTATCGATCAAGCATGGTAAATGCGCAAAACATCCATAACTTAAGTACTTTGAATAAGTGTAAATACCAGATAGATAATAGTACTCATGAACTTGATCAGAATGATAAACAAAAATTCAAAATAGCCATATATTCCACTAAACCATAACACAAGATAGAACTCAAAACAACAGCCTTATATTAGAGAGTGATGCAATAACAGCAAAAAACTATTACAACACTCCTCAGAGTGTGTTGGGAAAAACTAATTACAATCACAGTACAAGATATATAATAGAACAATGAGAGAGAGAGAGAACATAATAACATGAACAGAGCTCTCCTATAGATCCTACTCCCTAATCCCTACTGAGCCAACCTTCTCTTTCCGCTAATCGGCTGCCTATTTGTTCCATCGCCAACGCGACTGACAGTTCTTCCTTCTTTTTTGCTCAGCTATTTGTTGCTTTCCCTAATTGCTGGGAATCCCACTGATTGTCTTCTGACGCTTCCCTTTGCCAGCTATACCTACTTCTGCAACAGCCGTGCCACTTGCCCTTCACCTCTTCGTAACCATGACAGCTCTCTGTCTACCGTGGTTGTGCTTCGCCACCTATTCTCTGCAACACAAAACTGTTTAATTTCAAAACAAGGGCCCCAACAGCATGTATCAATTTGCATGTGTGATTTCCTCACTAAATTTGGCATGCATGGTTATGCATGTGTGTTCTTGGTTCTCTTGGTTTCATTGGCATAGGTTTTTCCAGGTGTGATAGTGTTCTTTAGTCTTTCCTTGCCATTTATAGATAGTCATGGTGTGATGGGGTTCTCATGTTTTGGTTGATTTGGATTTCTAAATGGATTCCAAACTGAGTGAGGTGGATCTATGAATGAAAGAACACAGGGACTGGTAATCCCTGAACCATATTTTGGATTGTGGTAAAGCCACTGGCTGGTTAGGATCTTGGGGGGAGGCCCCTAAGATCTAAGAAAATAGAAATGCATCTGAGAAGATCTACAAAATTTGAATGCCAGGAAAAAAAAAACAAAACAAAACAAAAAAAACAAAAAAAAAAACCACAAAGAAAGTTGTTTTATTAAAACAGAGAATAACTGTAGAAGCTACATTGTGGTGGACAATTTGTCCTTTTACAAAGTGAGGCTTGTTATTTATAGCCTTTTTTTGAGTTACAATACCATGTGTAGATACCATAGGTGGATACCATGGGTCGATTCCATGGGTCAATACCATGGGTGGATACCACTTATAATACCATGGGTAAATTCCATGTGTGGATGAAAACCATGGGTTGGTTCCATTTACAATACCATGGGTAAATTCCATGGGTGGATGGATAACATGGGTGGATGTCATTTTCCATTCGGATCATTCCTCCCTTCTTAAGAAGCAATGGTCCCCATTGTGTGAAGTTCCCTCCTGAGAAGCCTTTGTTGAATATGAAGAACCATTGAAGAAAAGGGTTTTGTGTAGTTAACCCTTAATCGTGATGAATGAAGATCTGAGGATAGAGATACCCTGTAATTCTTGTGACCAACCGTGACAGTGTGCGGCCTAGAAAATGGACTTCGATGAAGTGTGGGTTTGTGGATAAACCAAAACCATGACAAACGAAGATCCAAGGATAGAGATACCCTATAATTCTTGTGACCAACTGTGTTACTAATAGTGTGCAGCCTAGCAAATGGACTTCAATGAAAAGGATTTTGTGCGATTGACCCATAGCTGTGATGCTGATTGTTGATGAAGTAGCATGTGCCTACATAGCTTGGGGTGGGAGGGCACGTCTCCAAATAACCCAAGTCGAACGCTGCTATGCTGAAACTGATGAATGTGAAGTAGGTGCCTACTAAAGCGGAGTGGGAGGGCACGTCTCCAAAGGGAACCCGCTCCAAATTTAAAATGAGCATAACTCGGTCAATATAACTCGGAATATTTATTATAACCTATTTTTGGAAATGGAATGATCATTATGGATCTTCTCTTTTGTTGAAACCATTATCTGGAGACTCTAGAATCTCAGATTCACGCTGGAACTGTCTTGCCGTCACAAAATTTCTAAAAAAATAGTTGATTTTAAATCAACGATAACTCCGACATCCGGACTCTGATTCGAACGATTTATTTTTTCTGAAATTGGGTGATTTTTCAAGGGGAGCTCAGATATATAGCTATTTCTCTAAAAAAATTCACTGAAAATGGAAAAAAATGACAGGAGAGCTATCATCCACGAATTTTCGTTAGAACATTTTCTACAACATTGCTGATTTAGAATCAGCGATATCTCCCTCATCTGAACTCCAATTCAGCGAATTTTTTTTTTCAATTTGGGTATTTTTTTGCACGGAATCCAGATCTGGTCTTCGATTTTGTAAAATTTTCACCAAAATTTTCAGATCTGATCTTCAAACTCGCCGCCCAAGAAATTCATGGAGTTTGCTGAAGATTACTTCCAAAAATTGAAACTGAAATATGCTTCAAACCCTCATTCCCATGGATTCGTAACCTGGATTTGATACCACTGATCCAGATCTTGGGGGAAGGCCCCCAAGATCTAAAAAAATAGAAATGGATCTGACAAGATCTGCAAAATTAGAATGCCAGAAAAAAAAGGAGAACACAAAACAAATAAAACCACAAAGAAAGTTGTTTTATTAAAACAGAGAATCACTGTATAAGCTACATTGTGGTGGACAATCTGTCCTTTTACGAAATGAGGCTTGTTATTTATAGCCTTTTTTTTAGTTACAATACCATGTGTAGATACCATGGGTCAATACCATGGGTGGATACCACTTACAATACCATGGGTAAATTCCATGTGTGGATGAATACCATGGGTCGGTTCCATTTACAATACCATGGGTAAATTCCATGGGTGGATGGATAACATGGGTGGATGAATACCATGGGTGGATGCCATTTTCCATTCAGATCACTGGCCTAGTGACCCTTGAACCACACTGTGGGTTGTGGTAAATCCAGGTATTGTGTGCCTTGGTGGGCCTAAGAATCCTCGATTGGTGAATGGCGGGATATACAGTAAATCCTAGAGGTGGTTACCCTTGATCAGGCCTAGGAATCATTTTCAGTGAATAGTGGGATATACGATAAATACTGGAGGGTGGTGTTTCGATTATGGCCCAGTGATCCCTAGATCAGACTGTGGATTGTGGTAAAGCCTAAAGACTAGGATACATGAAAATTCTTCATGATGTGGGTGGAGAAATCCGGTGGAATCCATGCTTGTTTATGGCCTAGTGATTCAATGAGAATTGCAGTAAAGTCTGGTTCTATTGATGAGGGTGAGGTGGTTTAGCCTCAAGGAGCCCTAGTTGATTCTTTTGGTTTTCAGTCCCACATTCATGCTTGGAATATGGCATAGGGGTTATTGGTTGAAGAGGGATTTGGCTAAGCCAATATATGGTAGGGTGGAACGTGGTAGTCCCATATCGGGTTAGGTTTGGCATTTAATAATAAGATTTACTTTCCTTGGTATTTTATGTGTAAATGTATTGGTTCATATGTGGCACTTATTGTTGTTGTAACCTCATTATTTATGTTGTTTATACGTTGGTTATGAATATGTTTTATGACAAGGAAAATGTATGGTTTTCATCATGTTTTGAATTGTAAATGAATGAGAAATGAACATATGACCTAATAGATGATAATACAACTAATGTGATAACGTAACAATGTTTCTTAGTAATTCTCAGATAAGTATTAGGATCCTATGCTCAGATCTAGTGTTTAAACCTGTCGAATGAATATTTTTTACATGTTTGATGAAATGTCTGTCATGGCTAATAGGGGTCCATTCAAGTCCTTCTCCAAGTGTTTCCATCTATATCATTTTTTTGATGTTACTTTTTATTTATGGAAGTTTCGTGGAGTTCTAGGCAGGGGGCTAAGTCATGGCCCTAAAAAAGTGGCACAAAATTTGAAGTCACTAGCACAAAAATACCAGGAAAATTCTCGAGTCACAGGCATTCCTTGTTATGGGAGCGACTAGAAGGTCCTAGTTGCATGCATGCCCATGTCAAGGGAGAAAATGAGGCTTTAATGCAACAAAATGTTAGGTTATCTCAGGGGTTATCCACCTGGAAGGGTGGGATGGCTCATGAGGGTTTTGTTGCATGTTTGGAAGGTCATATTGGTTTTGATGCGTCGGTTCCATTTCCTTAATTTTACATGTCAATTTAAAATAGATCAAGGTAGCCTCTCGTCACATGTTTAACCCACTTAGTCGGTTACTTGGGTAGATGTGGGAGGAGGGTGTTATAGCTAAATTGCAGGTTCTATCAAAGATGGAATCCAAAGGTCAAAACTTATTTGAGATAAAGATGAAAATTAGAGGATGATAAATCTTGTAGTCTAGATGTCTCTCGGTGATGAAAACATAAGCTTCTTCCATATATTTTCTAATTAGAGGAAAAGACAAAATACCATTTGGGTGCTACAATATCCCATTGACAATTAGGATAGAGATTTTAGATATTTAGTGCCTTCGAGGGCTTAATATTTATTAGACATTTTTAAGGAGCCTTAATATTTTTGAGAACATCAAGATATGTTTTTTCATCCCTAGGATGGTGAAAATGAAGGATAATGTCCAATTTTTTAACATGCATACCTAAAATAATTGTAAAGAGCGATGTCAAAATTTCAAAAATTGAAAAGATCCCCAAGATCAATGCATAGATTATTTAAATATTTATTGGTTTTTTTTATCTTATGAAAGAAATTTTGTTAAGGGTTGTTGAAGAATTTCAGATGATGGGGAAGGTCTTGGAGGTTTTCAACCCAACCTTCTTATATTTTATTATTAAGGTGAAAAAACCAAGACATTTGCACATTTTCATCCTATTCCATTATGCTATTGTGTCTCAAAAGTATGGTGAATATTTTGGTTGTTTGGCTCAAGTCTTTTCTATCTACTGTTATCTCCCATGAACAATTTTGGTTTTTGGAAGATCGTTTGATTCGTTATGTTGTCAAGTAAACTCGTGAATGCATTCATACAATAAAATTAAGGACAGGTCATATATGGGCATTAAATTTTTGAAAATGGAACCAAAAAGGATTCTAATTTAATTTTCCCTTAATTAAATTAGAAGGAAATTGTATTTCCACATTACATGATAGCCTGTACGGGTTAACTAAGTTAGGAAGACTTAGTTAGCTCAATCAAATCAAGTTGGCAGTCAAACTTATAGAGGCATGTAGAGTTCACTCTAAGTTTTAAGGGGTCCAGTTGGAGTTTATTTTGAGTTGTAATTGTTTAACTTAATTATTTGAGTTAAAATATGTTTAACTAGCTCCAATTGATGGATGAGCTAGTGAGAGGTCTAGTGAATTAAATCGGATTTAATTCACATGCAGTGATCAATCAAATAACTGATAATTCACTATAAATAGTTGTTGCATGTCAATTCTAAGGAAGACTAGTTGAGATTGGAGTTAAAGGGAATTATACTATCAGTTGTATAATCATCCAAATTGTATAGGTGTGCATGCAGTTAGAAGAACGCCTAAAATAAATCATTCTTTAATTAGAGAAAATTGTTTTTAAAAGGACGAATGAAGGCACAAGTTTAATCATTGTTTTGGTTAACACGAGTTGGTGAGACCAAGCAATAGGAAGCATGATATTGTCTGTGGAGCTTATGAGAGAAATGTGTTCCAAGAAAAGTTTTTTCACATGTTGGTGGTGCCAAGAGAGCTCTCAAGCCTAAGCGAAGCATTGTATTGTTTCATATTCTTGACTTTATGCAATATACAGATAGCGGGGATTTTACCTGAGGCTTTCCCCAGATACATCTTTGCTTTGTGCGATTGAAATTATTTTTCTTTCTTGTTCATATGATTGTGCGATCATAATTGGTTTCTACAATTTGTAGAATTGATTCAATATTTTGTTTTAGCGTATTATAAGACAAGTTCAATCTATGTGGATTTTCTACATGGTATCGGAGCAGGAATTTTTTGGGCGGTGATTTTTTAGAGCAGATATTGGAAGATTTTTGTGTAAAATTTTCAAAAATAAATAGTATATCTGGATTCCTTGTGAAAAAATACCCAAATTCAAAAAAAAAATCGGCCAAATTGGAGTTCGAATGAGGAATATATCACCGATTTAAACTCATCTCTTTTTTCAAAAAAATTTGTGATAGCGGGACAGTTTCAGCGTGGGTCTGAGTTTCCAAAGTGCCCAGATGATGTGATACTTAGAAAAGGAAATTTTTTCCTTAGACACATCGCTTGGGATGGGTGAAATTGCAATGTTCCCAATTTTAGCCTCAAGCCAAAATGGAACATTATAGTTGCATATTTTCATCTTGTTGAATAAAAGTGGGTAAAGTGACCCATTCATGAAATAAACAAAAATAAAATCCCTCACAATGTGAAAAGGGATCATCATGGAGCTGGATTTCACACCCTCATGTGTGAAAGAGGTTAAAATGCAAATGGACAAGGCCTAATTGACCAAGTCAAACTGCGTGGCATGAGTTGGAAAGCACTAAGTGGGACAGCACAGTTTTAGTGGAGGAATATTCCATGACGGAGGAAACTTCTAGAGGAAGGAAGGAGGAGACTTCGTTGTGTTTAAAAGAGAGGCAAGGCAGCCCATTGAGATTATCTTGGATCATTTGATTATCTATCTATTCAGACAAATTGTTGCCTCTTGTTGTTCAGCAGAGCTGGACGAGGGAGTCCTGTTTAGGATTTCCTCTCCTTCTTGAGGAGCTCATGAAGGATTTCACTCATCCTCCATATTCCGGCATTCAGGCCATAGCATCAGCTACCTACATCAGCGCAGTTTCTACAACAGATATTGTGTAGTGTTGCTGGGTGTTGCTGGGGAGGTTTCCAACACCATTTTGAGCTGATCTTTCAGAGGAGGGAGGTTCTCTACTTCCGAGAGGTTAGTGAGGATGGTTCTTGAGCTTATTCCACTATCATTGGCAGGAGGCCAACCACTTCCATTAGTTACAGCGCATACCCTCTCATAGATTGCGTTCTAGTTGGAGCACACTTGCAGTGAGGGTATTGCAGACATTTCAGAGGGTGAGATCTTTGGTGTAGGGATCAGCCTTGCACTTCAGATTTCCAAAGGAGAAGGGCTCTTCATTAGCTTCAGCCATTCAGCCTTCTCAATTCCATTCCATGTATTGAGTTGCTGCTGCTACCCAGCAACTCTGACATTTTAGCAGTTTTGCATATTTCAGCCAATCCTTCTAGGATTGACTTGAGGTAGTGATTAGGAGGTGAGATCAGCTCTCCCAATGATGTATGAGCCATATCTATGCAGATCCTATGATGTTTTACACTCAATATAGTAGTCTCCCTCATGTGACTGCGCAGTCCCTATTCATGGGTATTCTGCTATGATGCAGCATTGTGTATTTTGGAATATGTTTTCATGAAGGGCTTCTTGCCTTATTCCTTTGATGTTCATTGTATCATTTTGCTGCTGTTATTTCATAATAAAATGGCTCAAGGGTTTCATACATTTTTTCATAATGTTTATTCACTGCTATTTCCAGTTTATGTCTTTATATTGTTGTAGCTGCATTTTTGGGTTATCTTACAATATTCCCAATCTTGTTGTATTTCCCTCTTGGGAATATTGTCCCTTGAAAACACTCTATAGACAGAGTCTGATAGTGGGACAGGAAGCCTCAGAGCTCATCCTTCTTTATGAAGGTGACAAATCCAGTAAATTCCCCTTCAGTCTATCTCTGGAATAGATTTTCTTGTCGATTGACAATGTTTCTGAAAAAGGAACATTACAGTGGTATCAGAGCATAATCTTGGCTCAGCCTGTGGATCTTCAGCCAAGATTCCATCTAAGAAGAAGAGGAAGACTCCACTTTGCGGAGAAGAAGAAGGAGATGAGCTAGCCAAGCTTCTCCCTAAATCCATCTAGGGCTTTCATGGGAGCCACAAGCAAAAGAGAAGGGAGAGATTTGAAGAATCTCCACAAGGGTTTGAAGTAGAAACAAACTCTAGGGTTTCTGATGAGGAATGTGAGCATGCAGTCACATCCTTTGATGCACAGTGCAATCATATGTGTAGCTTTTTCATGGAAAATATGGGAAAGGAGGAGAGGTGATCAAGAGGAAAACTCTTGGAGATTTTTCTGAGAGAGTATGAGTCTCAAACTCTGGCATTCGGAGATCATCTCACTTTCATGGATTTTTGCAAGTCTAAGGTGAAGGGAAGCCAACAACAAGATATATTTATTCTATCTACTTTCTGAGGTTCACCTACATGTTAAGCCAAAGCATGGGTAGAGGAGTTGAAGACCATGTTGCAGCAGCACAAAGTTTCCAAAGGAGATGCTATCAAATTTTCAGTGCTGCACTTTAGAGGTAAGACCTATGCATGGTGGATATTCGAGTCATGTTCTTTAAAGGATGCAAATACTTCTTCCTATTTCAGATTCATTGGAAAAATGATGGAAGGATTTGGTGGGAGAAAATCTGAAACACATGCAGAGAAACAAACTAAGACTTTGCATGTAAAGGGGAGAAACATAAACTCAGTTCCACTTCAGAACATTGTTGAGAAGGCTGACATCTTGCATCATACCTTGTTGGAGGCAAGGTATCCATCTCATATTCTTTCACAAGAGAGCATGGAGGTCTCTTTTTCAAAAGGAGATCAAATTTTGGGAGAATTTTCCCCTACATGTTGATGAGGAGGAGGGAAACTGCGCTAGAATAGCTAGAGTTGATCCAGTGCCTCATGCAGAGGAAAGATGAGCTCTTGCTCCACATAGAGGGATTCTTGTACCTTTACAAGAAATTCCCCAGGATCTCCCATGTAGAGATCAAGGCACAATTCATGATACATCTGTGCCATTGATGGTAGGGTGCAGAGCTATGGAGATAGAAGGAAGAGATAGGGAGGATGATCAAAATCATGTGATGAGGAGCACACAACCTATCTATTTTATGAGGTTGATGCACCTGAGATGATGATTGGATTGCGCAGTGGAAGCATGGAGGGTTTTCTCCATTCATACATTCAGTCATCTCTTGATGATGGTGTCTCACTGCATGGAGACATTGCACCAAGGAGACCACTAGATCAGCAAAGAAGGTTGGATGCTCCACATTTGGGGGCCTCACACCTTGATTTCAGGAAGGTGTAAACCTTGTGAGAGTTCAGCACAGCGCAGAGAGTTTGGGATAGACTCATGGAAGAGGGAGACGCTCTCTCATTTTCAGCATCACCCACTCTCATCAGTCATACTACGCTGACAGATTTTGCTGCAGGGATGGAGGATTGCATCTTCATGATGCAGGATGACTGCTCCACATATTTTATGAGGAGGAGGATACTTCCTTTGGGGAAGGACTCTTTCACACTTTGGAGTAGATGGAGGTTAATCATACTTATATTGCCCAGGATCGGGAGATTCTTTTGGATGACAGTTTCTCATGGGAGACTAGCTTTCCAGGATCTCCATTACTACTTGAGCATGATAAGCTACATGATGGGCATGGAATAAACTTGGAGGATGACTTTGGCATGATGGGATGTCAAGGTAGCAGGCAACAGCGTGATGGAGCACCATATTGCAGAACACTAGTGTTGTCTATATGGAGGATTGATCCAGGATGGAGGACTCAGATTTGGTTGAGTATTCCCCAGGATATTGGTGCATGCATGATTTTTGGATGACCTTGATGGAGATGGTAGATACTTAGTGGATGATATGATCATCTATCATCATGGCAGACTCTTCTTGACAAGATTTTCTAGTCTCAAGGAGAAACTATTGCATGCAGCACATGAGGACTTCCTAGCTATGCACTTGAATGCATACTTTGATTTGCTAGAGGAGTTCACTTGGGAGGGCATCTAGTATGATCTACATCAACGTATGTTTAGATGCGGATCCTGGATTATTTTGGAAAGGTTGGCACAACCATTCCCTTACTCATTAGAGGAAAGGGAGAACATTCAGATGAGCCATTTCAGCTCAAGAGCTCTAGTGCATGATGGAAGAGGTATAATTTCATATTTTGTATTGTACTTATTTTCATTGATTAAGGAGCATGATGTATCAAGGAGGCTTGTACCTTCTTGTATTTTTTTTATGAGGGTCTACTTGCAGCTACTTGTAACCTTGATTTTGGCTATTCTTATGATGGTTTGTGGGGGAAGCCACATGCTTCTTAGTGTGCACCATTGGCACCAATTTGTCTTTTCATGTTTCATCTTATGAGGAGATGTTGTGGCAGCAAACAAGTGGCTAGTACAGCACTTGTTAATTATGATGTTGAGGTAGGCCAAGAGGCACTGCACAGGTTCCATGAGCGGAACTTTGAACCACTCTCCGATTGTCATTTGAAAACTTGTTTTTATTGCATATTGCTCCATTGTATTTCTGATATTTGTACACTTATGAG
Organism: Pinus albicaulis; assembly: GCA_034641835.2. Taxonomy (NCBI): domain Eukaryota; kingdom Viridiplantae; phylum Streptophyta; class Pinopsida; order Pinales; family Pinaceae; genus Pinus; species Pinus albicaulis. The sequence continues at coordinate 119,496,596 of CM076581.1, forward strand.
GAGCATTATTTGGAGATAATTGTATGTACAGCCCATTGGGAGCAAGATTCTCCCCATTATACATGTTTATGTTGCAGGAGATACCATGGGCAAACCATGATTGCCACATTGCTACTTGTACCTTCTTGTGGGAGGGACCATTTGGAGAATTTGCAGAGGCATTTCATGGCTGATTTTCTTGATGGGGTAGCTTGGGCCATTCTTGGAGGCCATACTATTTCAGCCCAAGGATAGAGGCAGCCCCAAGAACACTTCAAATGGAGAGAGGACCATCTTGAGAAGCACAAGAACGCTCTCCATTCAGCCCCAACACATTGCAGAAACCGGGGGTTGAGATTTTCAGTTGGATGATATGATGGATGAGAGGATCATCATTGGGAGCAGAATTATCCCATGCATATCATCACTCCTACCTTAAGGAGGCCACATTCCAATGGGAAGGATTCCACTACACCTTCTATCTTTCCATGAGGAGCATCATTTTCATTTTGCATACTTGGGAGAGAGCATTGGATGGCAGATTTATTGCAGCATATCTCGAGCAGTGGTGGGGGATTGTTGATGAGGAGGCCAAGGAGAAGAAGGGGGAGAAATTTTTTTCTCTCTATGCAGTTGCTTGAGGACAAGCAACATGTGGGAGCCGGGGAGGACTGTAATGTTCCCAATTTTAGCCTCAAGCTAAAATGGAACATTATATTTGCATATTTTCATATTGTTGAATAAAAGTGGGTAAAGTGACCCATTCATGAAATAAACAGGAATAAAATCCCTCACAATGTGAAAAGGGATCATCATGGAGCTGGATTTCACACCCTCATGTGTGAAAGAGGTTAAAATGTAAACGAACAAGGCCTAATTGACCAAGTCAAACTGCGTGGCATGAGTTGGAAAGCACTAAGTGGGACAGCGCAGTTTTAGTGGAGGAATATTCCATGACGGAGGAAACTTCTAGAGGAAGGAATGAGGAGACTTCATTGTGTTTAAAATAGAGTCAAGGCAGCCCATTGAGATCATCTTGGATCATTTGATTATTTGTCTATTCAGAAAAATTGTTGCATCTTGTTGTTTAACAGAGCTGCAATGCCCTTAGGCACGAGGGAGTCCTGTTTAGGATTTCCTCTCCTTCTTGAGGAGCTCATGAAGGATTGCACTCATCCTCCATATTCTAGCATTCAGGCCATAGCATCAACCACCTACATCAGCGCAGTTTTTGCAGCAAATATTGTGCAGTGTTGCTGGGTGTTGCTGGGGAGGTTTCCACACACCATTTTGAGTTGATCTTTCAGAGGAGGGAGGTTCTCTACTTCCGGGAGGTTAGTGAGGATGGTTCCCAAGCTTATTACACTATCATTGGCAGGAGGCCAACCACTTCCATCAGTTACAGTGCAAACCCTCTCATAGACTGCGTTCTAGTTGGAGCACACTTGCAGTGAGGGTATTGCAGACATTTCAGAGGGTGAGATCTTTGGTGTAGGGATCAGCCTTGCACTTCAGATTTCCAAAGGAGAAGGGATTTTCATCAGCTTCATCCATTCAGCCTTTTCCATTCCATTCCATGTATTGAGTTGCTGCTGCTACCCAGCAACTCCGACATTTTAGCAGTTTTGCATATTTCAGCCAATCCTTCTAGGATTGACTTGAGGTAGTGATTGGGAGGTGAGATCAGCTCTCCCAATGATGTATGAGCCATATATATGCAGATCCTATGATATTTTACACTCAGTATAGCATTCTCCCTCATGTGACTACGCAGTCCCTATTCATGGGTATTCTACTATGATGCAGCATTGTGTATTTTGGCATATGTTTTCATGAAGGGCTTCTTGCCGTGTTCCTTTGATGTTCATTGTATCATTTTGTTGTTGTTATTTCATAATAAAATGGCTCAAGGGTTTCATACATTTTTTCATAATTTTTATTCACTGATATTTCCAGTTTATGTCTTTATATTGATGTAGCTGCATTTTTGGGTTATCTTGAGAGATTCCCAATCTTGTTGTATTTCCCTCTTGGGAATATTGTCCCTTGACAACACTCTATAGACAGAGTCTGATAGTTGGCCAGGAAGCCTCTGGAGCTCATCCTTCTTTATTAAGGTGACAAATCCAGTAAATTCCCCTTCAGTCTATCTCTGGAATAGATTTTCTTGTCGATTGACAATGTTTCTGAAAAAGGAACATTACATAAATATATCAATGTGCGAGTCAAGAACTTGTATGCTCTCGAGGTCAAAGATGCATGCAAAGCTTTGAGGAGCAAGGCAAAGGTTAGATTCTTAGTGTTTGAGAGGGAGCATGAATTACTTCTCAACATGCAACCTCAGAAGAAGCATCAACAAGTTGTGGAGTAGCCACAATTGGAGAATCAAAGAGGAGACCGAGTGGAGGCATCCACTCAAGTAGAGACCTCCAGTAGGGGGGGAATTTCGAGCCAGGTGTGCAGAAGGAGCACATGCAACCATACCTCTAGTAGAGAGGTGGGTCGATTTGAAGTCATAATCTCAAGAGAATAAATTTGGGCAGGGTTCAATGAGATGCCTTGCATCATGGATCAGTACCTGGCTATGGGGCCCCACATTACATAGTAACAAGATGGATCAGTGACAATTGACGCAGTCAGATGTTAGATACTCAAGCGCAGATCAGATTTGGTAGCAGTGAAAATGGCACAGATGCAGATATTAGCAGCAGTTAGATACTAGGGAGTGAAGATAAGAGTTGGAAACAATGCAGAGTCTGTAGTAGCACAGAGTTTTCAGTTGAAAATATAGTAGCTAGTAGCAGTCAGAGACTCTAGTGATAGATGCATCATACTAATTTAGTTTGGATTCTTTTCAGTTTTAGAAGTTGCAGTAGAAACAACACTAGAGAGAAGTGTCGAACATTCCAAAGGTACCAGATCGAGATAGAGTTGAATTCCTTTCTTGTTGAGGGGGAGTTTTGAAAATGGCAACAAGAAATATTGAAAATGGAACCAAAATGGATTCTAATTTGATTTTCCCTTAATTAAATAAGAATGAAATTGTAATTCCACATCACATGAAATCCTGTATGAGTTAACTGAGTTAGGAAGACTTAGTTAGTTTAGTCAATTTGAGTTTGGGGTCAAACTGGAGGCATGTAGAGTTAACTATAAGTTTTAGAGGGTCCAGTTGCAGTTTATTTTGAGTTGTAATTGTTTAACTTTATTATTTGAGTTAAAATAAATTTAACTAGTTCTAACTGATGGTTCAACTAGTGAGAGGTCCAATGAATTAGATCTGATTTAATTCACATGCAATGATCAATTAGATAACTGATAGTTCACTATAAATATTTATTGAATGTTAGTTCTAAGGAATACCCAGTTGAGATTGGAGTTAAAGGGAAGTATACTATCAGTTTTATAATCATCCAAATTGTAAAATTGGTGCAATTAGTTAGAAGAAGGTCTAAAATAAAGCATTCCTTTAAAAGGAGGAATGAAGGCACAAGTTTAATAAAAAAAATTTGTGAGCACAAGTTGGTGAGACCAAGCAATAGGAAGCACAAGTTTATGTGTGGATCTTGTGAGAGAAAAGTGTTCCAAGAGAAGCTTGTGCACAGGTTGGTAGTGAGACAAACACAAATAGTGAAGAGAGCTCTCAAGCCTGAGAGAAGCATTGTATTGTTTCATATTCTTGACGTTATGAAATATACATATAGCTTGGTTTTTAGCTGAGGCTTTTCCCAGATACATATTTGTGTTGTGCGAATTAAATTCTTTCTCTTTCTTGTTCATGTGATTATGTGATTGAAATTATTTGTCTTTCGTGTTCATGTGATTGTTTGATCGTAATTGGTTTCCACAATTTGTAGAATATATTTAGTATTTTGTTTTAGCATATTACAAGATGAATCTATGTGGATTTTCTAAATGGTATCGAAGCAATAATTTTTTGGGCAGCAAGTTTGTAGAGCACATCTGAACATTTTTGTGCAAAATTTTCAAAAAGAAATAGTAGATCTGGATTTCATGCAAAAAAATACCCAAATGAAAAAGAAAAAAAATCGTCGATTTAAAATCAACTCTTTTTTCAGAAAATTTTGAGACGATGGGACATTTACAATTCAGATATGAGTTTCCAGAGTGCCTAGACGATATTGTATTTAGCAAAGGAAAGGTTTTCCTTAGACATATCGCCATGGGACAGGTGAAACAGATCAATGTGTGGGTCAAGAACTTGTATGCTCTCAAGGTCGAGGATGCATGCAAAGATTTTAGGAGAAAGGCAAAGGTTAGAGACTTGGGGGTTGAGAGGGAGCATGAATTATCTCTCAAATTGCAGCCTTAGAAGAAGCCTCAATAAGTTGTGGAGTAGCCACAATTGAAGAAGCAGAGAGGAGACCAAGTGGAGGCATCCACTCAAGCATATACCTCCAATAGGGGGGAATTTTAAGCCAAGTGGGCAGAGGAATCACATGCAATCATACCTTCGGGAGAGAGGTGGGGTGATGTGAAGTCATAATCCCTAGAGAAGAAATTTGGGTAGGTTCCATTGAGATGTCTTGTCTTAGGGATCAGTACTTGGATACAGGGGCCCACAGTACACAGTAGCAGGATGGATCAATGGCGATTGATGCAATCAGATGTAAGAGTGTCAAATTTCAGATACTGGAGCACAGATCAGAGTTGACAACAGTGCAGATGGCACATATACAAATATTAGCAGTAGTCAAATACTAGGGAGAAAAGAGAAAAGTTGGAAATAGTGTAGATGGCACATTGCAGAGTCAGCAACATTGTGGAGTTTTCAATTGAAAATGCAGTAGCTAGTAGCAGTGAGAGACTCTCGTGACAAATGCATCATATTTATTTATTTTGGATGGTTTTCAATTTCAAAGTTGAAATAGCAACAACACTAGAGAGAGGTGTGGCATGCATAATATTCCAAGGGTATCAGATCTGGATAGAGTTGAATTCATTTCTTGTTGAGAGGGAGTGTTGAATATGGAAATAAGAAATATTGAAAATAGAAACAAAAGGGATTCTAATTTAATTTTCTCTTAATTAAATTAGAAGGAAATTGTAATTCCACATCACATGACAGCTTGTACTAGTTAACTAAGTTAGGAAGACTTAGTTAGCATAGTCAATTCGAGTTGGGGGTCAAACCGGAGGCATTTAGCGCTCACTCTAAGTTTTAGGGGGTCCAGTTGCAGTTTATTTTGAGTTGTAATTTTTTAATTTAATTATTTTAGTTAAAATAATATTAACTATTTCTAACTGACGAGTGAGCTAGTGAGAGGTCTAGTGAATTAAATCTGATTTATTTCACATGTAGTGATCAATCAGATAACTGATAATTCGCGATAAATAGCTTTTACATGTCATTTATAAGGAAGACCCAATTGAGATTGGATTTAAAGGGAAGTACACTATCAATTGTATAATCATCCAAATTGTACAGGTGATGCATGTAGTCAGAAGAAGGCCTAAAATAAATCATTCCTTAATTAAATAAAATCATCTTTAAAAAGAGGAATTAAGGCACAAGTTTAATCATTGTTTTGGTGAGCACGAGTTGGTGAGACCAAGCAATAGGAAGCACATGTTTATGCATGGGGTTTGTGAGAGAAAGGTGCACCAAGAGGATTTTGTGCATAGGTTAGTAGTGAGACAGAGAGAGATAGTGCATAGAGCTCTCAAGCCTGAGAGAAGCATTGTATTGTTTCATATTCTTGACATTATGCAATATACAAATAGTGGGGTTTTAGCTGAGGCTTTCCCTAGATACATATTTTTGTTGTGAAATTTAAATTCTTTCTCTTTCTTTTTCATGTGATTGTGCAATCTTAATTGGTTTCCAGAATTTGTAGAATTGATTCAGCATTTTTTTTAGCATATTACAAGATTAGTTGAATCTATGTGGATTTTCTACATGGTATCGGAGTAGGATTTTTTTCGACTGCGAGTTTTCAAAGAACATCTGAAAATTTTTGTGCCAAATTTTCAAAAACAAATAGAAAATATGGATTCATTGATAAAAATACCTAGATTAAAATTTTAAAATAAAAATAAAATTAAATTAAAAAATCGGCTAAATTAGAGTTCGGATGAGGGAGATATCGTCGATTTAAAATTAGATCTTTTTTTAGAAAATTTTGTGACGGCGGGATAGTTATAGTGCGGATCTAAGTTTCTAGAGTGCCAAGACGATGTGATATCTAGCAAAGGAAAAGTTTTCCTTAGACACATCACCATGGGACAGGTGAAACAAATCGGTGTGCGAGTCAAGAACTTGTATGCTCTAAAGGTCGAAGATGCATGAAAATATTTTAGGAGCAAGGAAAAGGTTAGAGACTTGGTCGTTGAGAGGGAGCATGAATTACCTCTTAACATCCAGCCTCAGAAGAAGCCTTAGTAAGTTGTGTAGAAGCCACAATTGGAGAAGAAAAGAGGAGACTAAGTGGAGGCATCCACTCAAGCAGAGTCCTCCAGTAGGGGGGGATTTTGAGCCATGTGGGTAGAGGGATCACATGCAACCATACCTCCAGGAGAGAGGTGGGGCGATGTGAAGTCATAAACCCAAGAGAATAAACTTAGGCAGGTTCCATTGAGGTGTCTTGTCTCATGGATCAGTACCTGGCTAAGGGGGGCCACAGTTTACAGTAGCAAAATGGATCAATGGCGATTGATGCAGTCAGATGTCAAATACTCGAGCGCAGATAAAAATTGACAGTAGTGCAGATGGAACAGATGTAGAGATTAGCAGTAACCAGATACTGGGGAGCAAAGAGAAGAGTTGGAAGCAGTGCATATGACATAGTGCAGAGTCAGTTGCAGCGCAAAGATTTCAGTTAACAGTGCAGTAGCTAGTAGCAGTCAGAGACTCTAGTGACAGATGCATCATATTGATTTAGTTTGGATGTTTTCCAGTTTCAGAAGTTGCAGTAGCAACAACACTAGAGAGAAGTGTTGCATGTAGAACATTCGAAAGATACCAGATTGGGATAGAGTTGAATTCCTTTCTTGTTGAGAGGGAATGTTGAAAATGGAACCAAAAGGGATTCTAATTTAATTTCCCCTTAATTAAAGAAATTGTGATTCCACTTCACATGACAGCCTGTATGAGTTAAATTAGTTAGGAAGACTTAGTTATCTCTATCAATTCTAGTTGGGGTTCAAACTAGAGACATTTAGAGTTCACTCTAAGTTTTAGGGGGTCCAGATGCAGTTTATTTTAAGTTGTAATTGTTTAACTTAATTATTTGAGTTAAAATTAGTTTAACTATTTATCATCGATGAATGAGATAGTAACAAGTCCAATGAATTAAATCGGATTTAATTCACATGCAGTGATAAATTAGATAATTGATAATTCACTATAAATATTTGTTGCATGTTAATTCTAAGGAAGACCCAGTTGAGATTAGAATTAAATGTAAGCATACCATTAGTTGTATAATCATCCAAATTGTAAAGGTGGTGCATGTAGTCAGAAGAAGGCCTAAAATAAATCAATCCTTAATTAGAGAAAATATCCTTTAAAAAGGAGGAATGAAGGCACAAGTTTAATCATTGTTTTGGTGAGCATGAGTAGGTGATACCAAGCAATAGGAAGCATAAGTGTGTGCATGGAGCTTGTGAAAAAAAGGTGTGCCAAGAGAAGCTTGTGCACAAGTTGGTAGTGAGATAGACATAGTTAGTGCAGAGAGATCTCAAGCCTGAGAGAAGCATTGTATTGTTTCATATTCTTGAATTTATGCAATAAAAAATAGAGGGTTTTTAGCCTAGGCATTCCCCAAATACATCTTTGTGTTGTGTGATTGAAATGCTTTCTCTTCCTTGTTCATGTGATTGTGTGATCGTAATTGGTTTCCGCAATTTGTAATTGGTTTAGTATTTTGTTTTAGCATATTACAAAATCAGTTGAATATATTTAGATATTTCTACATAGAATATATCTATATAAAGCATATGATCGAATTTATTGGCTCTATGTTAGATTACTTTTGATCCATGTGGCTCACTTCATTTGGTCAATTGGATTATGGGTTGCATTATGTTTGTGCCTTAATGAAATTCTTATGAATTGATCAAGGTCTCATTTATTTACTCCTATCAGAAGGCTCCATATGTTGAAATGGAAGAAAGAAATGGCACCCAATGGGGGATCCTGATTTAATTTTCCCTTAATTAAACTGGAAGAGATATTGTAATTTCATCTCATGGCATCTTGTATTAGTTAACTAAGTTAGAAAGACTGAGTTAGCTTAGGAAATTCAAGTTGGGGGTCTAAGAGAAGGCATGTAGAGGATTTTCCTATTTTAGGGGGTCCAATTATTGTTATTTGTGAGTTGTGATTAGTTAACTTAATTAATTGAGTTAAAATCAGTTTAACTAGTTCTAACTGAGAGATGAGCTAGTGAGAGGTCTAGTGAATTAAATCTGATTTAATTCACAAGTAGTGATCAATCAGATAAATGATAATTCGCTATAATTAGTTTTTTCATTTCAGTTCTAAGAAAGGCCCAATTGAGAGGGAGGTCAAAGGGAAGATAACTATCAGTTGTATAATTAGAAAATTGTACATGTCATGAATGAGATCACCAGCAAGCCTTGGATGAATTGTGCAATCAATTCCAAGGAATTTCCTAATTAATAGGGCCACAATTCCTCCAGGAATGTGTAAGCAAGGCTGGGAAAATAGGGGCTGAGAATTAGATAAGTACTGGACTGATTTTTCCTAGATAAGAGTGAGACAATCAACATAGTGCAGAGGTTTCTCAGTGTGAGGAATAGTGTATTTTTTTATGGTCTTGACTTTATGCAATATACAGATAGTGGAGTTTTGAGCAGTTGCTTTCCCTAGATACATCTTGTGTTGTGCGATCGATTGATTTATTTCTCTTGTTTTTTTTTTATTATGCGATCATATTTGGTTTCCGAAAATTTGTAGAAGTGATTCAGTATTTTTTTTTAGTACATTACAAGATCATATTGAATCCATTGGTATAATTTATACACGGTATCAGAGCAAGATCACTATAGAAGAGAAGAATCAAAGTTTTTTTTTTAACAGGTATATTGAGTTTTCATATTTGTTCTTCAGGACCCAATAATAGATCAAGATGTCTTTTAATGGCTTGAGACTCGAATATGCACTCAAGGGAAATTTGAATTACATAGAATGGAAGGATAGGATGGAGGTAGTGCTATATGAAAACGGACTGAAGGCATTCATTGACAGTGATATTCATCAGCTTGTAGCAATTGATTCTCAACAAATTGATGCATGGAAGAAGAATGTAGAAAAGGAGAGAAGGATCTTGTTAAAATTAGTTTGAGATAATATTATCTCGAATCTCCATGGGAAGGAAACTCCATATTCGATGTGGAAGGCCTTGAAAGATATTTTTCAGAGTAGAAGTGACCACGGGAAGCTAGCACTGACAGACAAGCTCAGAAAAATCAAGATGAAGAAAGGCGACATGATCCAAAAATACTTGACGAAGTTCACTCAGTGTCGAGATGAGCTTGGAAGTGTTTGGGTGACAGTTTCCAAGGATGATTTGGTGAGACTAGCACTTCTAGGCCTTCCTAAGAGTTGGCAAAGCTACTGAGACTCTGTGAATGGGAGGGAGTATCTACCAAAGTGGGAGCGATTGTAGTCTGATTTGTTATAAGAAGAGTTTTGACAGAGCACCAAAGATGGATCCTCATCAAAGGTTGATAATGAGGAGAACTATGCCCTAGTTGGAAAGGCAAAGAAAGGAAAAGGGAAGGCATCCCATTCCAAAATGGAGTCCGGCAAGGCAGGAAAGAAGTGAGACTTGTCAAAGGTGAAATGTTTTCACTGTCATGAACATGGAAATTATGCCACAAACTGTCCACAAAAGATGACCAATAAGAAGGCCTTAGGAGGAGCAGCAGGTGAAGCATTGGCTTCATAGTTCGAGTTTGACTTCACTCTCATCGCATGCATGGTGTCATCGGTGATGGGTTTTTTTTTTTACTTGGATAGTGGATCTTAGTTCCATATGACCAACAACAAAGAATTCTTCATTAGATTGGAGGAGAAGGATCTCCAGATGCACCTCGAGATGGGAGATGACGGGAGGTATAACGTTACTAGTGTCAGTACAGTTACCTTTCAGAGAGAGGCAAGTAAACCCCTCACATTAAAATATTTCATGTATGTTCTTAGTTTAAAGAATAATTTGGTATCTTTTGCTATTTTTGTAAGATCACTACTATGATGTGATCTTCAGTGAAGGAAAGGTGTTCCTTCGTCACAAAGCCACGGGACATATGAAGAGGATTTGGGTTCGAGTAAATAATCTCTATAAACTGGATGTAGAAATTTGTGTTGCATTGAGCACGCAAGCAGAGGAGATGGAGAGTTGAGACATTGGTGAGTTATGGCACAAGAGATTGGGCCATCTACACCATGGCGCTTTGAAGATCATGCAACATATTTCTACAAGACTTCCAAAGGGTGCACTTGCGCAGAGAGATACATGCAAATGGTGTACATTGGTGAAGTATACCAAGGCCACCTTTCACGATAAGGAAATCCGAGAAAATTTGATCCTTAAGAGACTTCACTCAGACATGTGTAGACCGTTCTCGACAACTTCCACAACAAAGCACAAGTCTTATGTGATTTTCTTATGATTTTTCAAGGAAGTGTTGTATTTTCTTCATGCAGAAGAAAGATTAGACTTTCTACAAGTTTTTTGAGTTCAAGGCACTTGTCAAGAAAGATACAGGAAAGAATGTGAGAGCTCTAAGGAGTGACAATAGTGGATAATATATCTCTAATGAATTCAAGGACTTATGTGCCTCAAAAGGAATTTGAAGAGAATTGATATCACCTCATAACCCATAATAGAATGGGGTTACAGAAAGAAAGAAAAAAACTATTGTGGGAGAAAAATGAGCTATGTTGCATGATCAGAGCCTATCATTGCATCTCTGGGTGGAAGCAGGCAATACAACAATATTTGTGCAGAACTATAGTACTCATCAGATACTTGGCATGAGTACACCAGAGGAGGATTTTTTAGGTAAGAGACCAAATGTGTCGTATTTTAAAATTTTTGGTTCATCTATTTATTTCCATGTAACCAAATATGCCAGGAAGAAGCTAGAGCCAACAACAGAGTTGGGAATATTTGTGGGGTACACTGATACACCCCACAAATATCGGGTGTATTTTAAAGCACATAAGATGACAGTGGTCAAATGAGATTTGAAATTCGATGAAGAGAAATCCTTGTGATTGTCCCTTGAGAGGGAGCTTGAGTTGCATGCAGTTGAGGAGCTCTTGGATCCAAAGGATTAACCTTAGGATGTGGAGTAGCCACAAGCAGAGGAATAGAGAGTGGTAGAAACCACTCATGCAGAGCCATCTACAAAATATGGAAGGAAGTGCACCAAAGAGGCTGACAGATTATTACTAGATGCGAGAGATAATGTGGGAGCACCCACATCACAACGCAGGTAGAGAAGGTCCCCAAAGTGGTACACTAGATACATGACTCTTATGAGTGAAAGTATTGAGAGAGAACCATCCTCTTTCAAGGAAGTAGTGCAGCATCCATTGTGGGTTGATGCCATGGTTGAAGAGTATGACTCCATTATGAGAAACAGTGCATGGGAGGTTGTCCCAAGACCAATGGGGAAGCTAGTTGTAGGATCCAAGTGGGCCTACAAGGTGAATCAAGAAATTGATGGGAGTGTGGAGAAGCACAAGGCCATATTTGTGGCTAGAGGGTTCTCTCAGGTGGAGGGTATTGACTATTATTATAATTTTTCACCAGCCGCAAACTGCTTATTTATTAGATCCATCCTTTCACTCTCAGCGCAGATGGGATGGAAGATACATCATATGGATGTAAAGACAACCTTTCTCAATGGAGTTATTGAGGAAGAGGTGTACATTGAGAAGCCGGAATATTTTCAGACCTTAGACATGGATCCGCATGTGTGCATATTCATGAGAGCATTGTATGGACTGAAGCAAGCACCTCGTGCTTGGTACACCACGATCAACAATTATTTCACCGAGTTGGAATTCACCAAGATTGAAGCAGATGATAACCTATATCATATTTTTGTTGATGGTAATATTTTTATTATTGTATTTTATGTCGATGATATGATATTGATAGGTGGTGAGCAGCTAATAAAGTATTTCAAAGAGGATCTTGCAAGAAAATTTGATATGAAGGACATGGGGCTCTTGCATTATTTCCTGGGATTGGAAATATGGCAAAGAGATGGGGAGATATTAGTATCTCAGGGAAAGTATGCCAACGAAATCCTCAGGATGTTCCACAAGGAGGGCAGAAAAGCCATGGAGACTCCTCTAGCAGGAAACTGGAGGAAGGAGGATGCTACTTCAAGCGAAGTAGTGGATGCTACTATTTATAGGTAGGTTGTGGGTTCACTCGTGTATTTTTTGAACACATGACCCAACATATGTTATGCAGTTAACCAGGTTATTAAAGCCATGGTTAAGCCTACAAAGCGCTTTTGGAAGGCAGGCAATCATGTTTTGAGATGCCTCAGAGACATTACAAAGTATGGATTATGGTACAGACGGACAGAGGGAGTAAAGCTTCAAGGCTTCACTGATGCAAATTGGGCAGGGAGTCCATCTGATAGGAAGAGCACATCAAGGAGCATCTTCAGCATAGGATCAATAACAGTTTCCTGTTACAGCATGAAACAGAGATCAGTTTCACTCAGTTCAACAGAGGCAGAGTACATGGTGGCCATTTAGGGACCATGTGAGGCCATTTGGATGAGGAAGATAATTTTTGGTTTGTTTGGTCGACTGATGGATCTGAGGATGATACATTGTGATAAGCATAGTTGCATAAAACTCTCGGTTAATTCATTTTTTCATGACAAGTTCAAGCATATTGATATTTGGTATCACCATCTCAGAGATTGTGTGTAGAGGCGTATTATGTCATTAGACTAAATTCCCACGAAGGAGCAAGATGTAGACATGTTGATGAAGGCACTGGAAAGAAGCAAATTTGAATTCCACATAGGCAGGCTTAGGGTAGAAAATAATCCCTTTCTTTTTTAGAGGGAGTGTTGAAATGGCACCAAGAAATGGCACCCAATGGGGGCTTCTGATTTAATTTTTCCCTTAATTAAATTGGAAGAGAAATTGTAATTTCATCTCATGACAAATTGTATTAGTTAACAAAGTCAGAAACACTAAGTTAGATTAGGAAAATCAAGTTGCGGGTCTAAGAGGAGGCATGTAGAGTATTTTCCTATTTTTAGGGGGTCCATTTATAGTTATTTGTGAGTTGTAATTATTTAACTCAATTAATTGTTTTAAAATCAGTTTAACTAGTTCTAACTGAGAGATGAGCTAGTGAGAGGTCCAATGAATTAAATTTGATTTAATTCACAAGTAGTGATCAATAAGTTAACTGATAATTCGTAATAAATAATTGTTGCACATCAGTTCTAAGGAATTCTCAGTTGAGAGTGAGATTAAAGGGAAGATAACTATTAGTTGTATAATTAGAAAATTGTACAAGTCATGCACGAGGTCACCAACAATCCTTGAATGAATTGCAAAATCAATTCCAAGGAATTTCCTAATTAATAGGGCCACAATTCCTCTATGAATATGTAAGCAAGGATGGGTAGACAGGGGTTGATAATTGGTTAAGTATTGGACCGATTTTGCCTAGATCAAAGTGAGACAGTCAGCAAAGTGTAGATGTTTCTTAGTGTGAGGAATAACATTGTATTGTTTCATGGTCTTGACTTTATGCAATATACAGATAGAGAGGTTTTGAGTATTTTCTTTCCCCAGATACATCGTGTGTTGTGTGAACGATTGATTTCTTTCTCTTGCTTGTTTGTGAGTATATGATCATATTGGGTTTCCGCAAATTTGTAGAAGTGATTCATTATTTTGTTTCCGTACATTACAATATCAGATTGAATCCATTGGTATAATTTCTACACCATCAAGTCCACCCCCTCTCTCCATATCTATGCTCACTAGTTTCAAAAGGATTTAGTCGATTTTCTATGGTATAAATTAGTTCCAAGAGACTTTAGGGTTTTCAATTTGTTGGAGGAAATGTCACTCATTATTTGTGGATGATGTTTTTATTTTTATTAATGACTTGTTCAATGAAGGTTGGGCTTTTTAAAACATTTTTAAGATATATTGCAAGGCCACCTATATGGAAATTAACTTCGAGAAGTTGGTATGATACTACAATGTTGTTACTTGGTGTGGAGCATATTTAATAAGGTATATTCTAGTATAATGTATTTGACATAAATGAAGGATTGAAGTATCTCGGGTACATTTTCAAACCCCATTCCTATAGAAAACATGGTTTGGGTTGCCTTACTACATACCCTTATTAGCTATTGGAGCCCAAATAACGACAGCTTTATGTTAGATTATACCCTCTTAAGATTGAGGTAGAAGACATATACTTTTTTATAGACCTCTCTCTATACGAGGAGAGGTGGTGAACTTGAAGCCTAGGACCAATGGTGGATTGACCCTTGAAGACTACATTGACATGTATTTTGCTGAGGGGATCTAGATTATGATCCAAAACATTTAGATATTGGGTTATGAAACCCTTTTTTCACCATAGCATGAGTGGTAGGATTGACTTTACTACATCAAGCATCTAGACCACAAATGCTTATTTTAATGGAGTGCATACACCCTACAATTTTGTATTGGTGTACGAACTTGCTAACTAGAATGAAATCACAACTAATATATTTCAAATTAGGTAAGATGAATAATTTTGGTTATAGGAGCATCCCATTCACCTTTTTCCTTGACAGGATACCAATACTTTTCCCAAAATTTGACCTTCTCATATTGCATCCAAGAGATCCCTACATAGCAAGATGGGAAAATCTCATCAGTAGAATGAGCAGAGGGTGAGTCACACTAGCTACATTTGATGATGAGCTATTTCAATGTTGATAGAGAAGATCATCACCATTGATGATTACCCATATTCAAGAATGGATTTTTTAGGAGATCCAAAGCTCTCCCTTTCCCTAAATATTTCCTGGGGTGACATATGTATGAAAAGAATTTTTCTTGAGGTTATATGATTTTTAGTTGTTTTTCATTTATTAAACAACTCTAGAAGACTTTAAATATTTCTGGTGTGAACAAAATTGCTAACAAATATGTGTGATCATGCAAATATTGCACCAGTCAATTCGGAGGGCTTCCCACATCATAGGTGTCGTGACAAAGGTGAGGAGCAATTTAGTGGTGAGGTAGGGAGGATTATCTAATATATGAAAAGGAAACTAGATATATTAGCAACAAAGTTATTGATAAAACAAGAACTATTACCTCAAAACGAGAACTCTAGCCCAAAAATGCCAAAAAAACATGAAAAAACACCCCAAAAATGAAAAGTGTGTATTCCAGAACGATGTTTTTTTTAGGGTAAATTTTCAATATTTTATTAAAAACCATTAAAAATAAAAAAATAAAAAATAAAAATAAAAAAATTTGAAAAAAGACCCTCGAAACAAAAAGTGTCAATGTTGGAATTAAAAAAAAAACCTGAGTCACAATTTTGACACTTTTTAACAATGGAATTAAAGATAAATATTAGGACTTTGAAAAATAGTAAAATTCCAACAATTTTGAGACATGATGTTAAAGATAAAAATATCATGTGTCAAAGCCTTATCATTTCCAACAATGTTCATCCATCTTGTTAAAAATAAAACATCTTGACTCTAAAAAACCCTAAAATTGTAATTGTTTTCAACCATAACATTAAAGATAAAATATCATAACTCAGAAAAACCTTAATATTTTGACAAGTTTTCAACCATGGAATTAAAAATCTTAATTTTTTAACATATTTGAACCATGAAATTATGGACAAATTATATGACTAAAACAATTTTTAAAATTGAACAAGTAAATAAAAGATTCATTATTCCAAGAGTAATTTTTTATTTTAAAACCTAAAAGTATAGCTCTTTTCAAAGCTTATCCTAAGAAAATGTATCTTATTGCAACAAAAACCGAAAAATCAACGATCAAAACGAAATGTCTTCTTTCAATGAAGCATTAAATTTTCAACATTTTTAAAAGTATTTATACCAAATGTTAACAATAAATAATATTATGGAAATATCATTGTATTATTTAAAAATTAAACATTAATTTCTAATAATTTTTTACCTTTAATCAAATATCAACAAATGATAACAATAATTAATATAATGGCAATATCACTGCATAATTTAAAAATTCAACATTAATTTCTAATATTTTTTTATTTTTAATCAAAATATCAACTTTGGTGTATTGAATATAACATAAATTATTTTTCTAATTCGTTGATGCATTGTGGATATTCTAACGAGATTAATTCTTCATAATTAAAATATATAATCCAACAAACTTATAAATGACTCATAACTTCATGTAAGATCATATGGAAGTCAAAATATTAATTTCAAGTTACCATGCAAACATCATTTACATAAAATGCCTTAGAGATTTATTCAAATCAGTCATAGGTTATGGCACACCATAAGAACCTGCATCTTCAAATGAATGACTGGATGTAGATGAAGATGATCCATATTCTTCTCTTTCATCAACTAGTGCTCCATCTGGGTCAACATACATGCATATTGTTTCAAGTTTCAAAAGTCTTCTAGAGCTACGACTAGATTCAGCAGACTTCCATCTCAACCATATTTCTTCTTGTAGCAATTTATTCAAAATATCTATGGTCTTTAGGTGAAGAGTTCCTCTCTTTGTTAGATTTAAGGCATACACAAGTACGTCAACATCTTCAAATTTTAAGAGGTATGTGCGACGACGATTTATATTTTTTCCCTTTCTTTTTCTCTTTCTGCCAATTTTTTTATCAACTACCATCTCGGGCTTGTACACTCCATTGAATGGATGGTTATTTGTTTCATACTAATGTACTTCAACAGTTGTAATATATTCATTTTATTTAATTACCTGTATAACCTTAGCAACCAAGAATGGATATCCAAGTGGGTCTCCATATGCTAACACTGCTATCATGCAACCCTCCTTAACATGTTGCACATAACCTTTGTAAAGGTCTTCCATGGCTTCATGTTGTGCACGTGATCTTCTAAAACCAATATAGATTTCTATTTCCTCTACCTGTGGAGATTTAATAATACCTTGAGATTTTTTTGTTCAATAATGTTTCTTTCCTCATGTTCATTTGGCATATTTTGTGGCCAAATAAATAGAGTATTCAAAATTGTATCCTCATTTATTGACCTTGAAATCATGCCACTTTGATTATTGAAAAAAGACTCCCATCAAACTGAATTAGGACCATCAAAGTACTAATATGTATCTCTAATACATATTTTAATTTCTTCCAAACATTCAGAATAATTTATATCTCTCTAAATGCCTTCATGCATTATGGATTTCGGTAACTGATTGTAATATCAATATCTTTGATGCAAATATTGGATGCCCTGGAATGAGCTTCAAAAATTCTAAACTTGATGACGGCCCCCATTCTGCAACAGTTGAATACTTCTTGCCCCATATAAGTGTTATCCCATCAATTTTTTTGATACTAAATTGTTGTTGGAAGCTAATGTCATTAATTTGTTCAATGCATTTCTCCTC
Source organism: Pinus albicaulis (assembly GCA_034641835.2). Lineage (NCBI taxonomy): Eukaryota > Viridiplantae > Streptophyta > Pinopsida > Pinales > Pinaceae > Pinus > Pinus albicaulis. Next base: position 119,514,249 of record CM076581.1, read on the forward strand.
ACCATGTGATCCGAAAATAAACTTTCGCATATCAATAGTTTCTGCCAACATATGAAAAACAAACTCTGGAATGTATGATTTCTTAATACATTCAACTAATGATTATAAGCTCCCGACATCTTTCCTCCTCATTGTTACTGAAAAATGACTGAACATTCTGATCAATATGGTCATGAGTATGCCCAACAAGTAGGAAACCAACCTTTACCTTTTTAAAAATTACCAATTCAACGAGCATGTTTAGATACCCAAAAAGAACTTCATTTTTTTTCACGACTTGTGTTGTTTAATTGTAGATACATAACTTCAGGAAGAATACCAGACCAATGAGAAACCACATCATGGATTATATTTATGGTCATATTTGCATCATTATGAATATTTGGAGTTGTGAAGTAAACCCTTGGAAACATCTTCTCATTAAATACCATACAACCAACTAAGTGAAACTAAATAAATTTTTCCTCCTATAAATTTTTTGGTGTGTAGACAAAATGTGGTAGAAGTGTTTTCTTTTGGTCCATACCATAAATTATCAAACCCAAATATTTATTTGGACTATCATAACATTATTTTCAATGTTTATATAACTTTTGTATTTCACTTGTTTGTTGATTGTGATGCTCTTGAAGTGCTTCGACAATGAAATTTGCACATAAAATAAAAGAAACTTATTAATAAATATATTTTCATATTTGATAACTATCCAATTTTTAAAAATAATGTTATGAATGCATAAGTCTTTCAGCCCCTTGACATTTATCCCTTTTTTCTTTAAGATAAACACACATACTACAAAACCCCATCCTTGTCTTCTTAGGAACACGGACTTTTTTGAATTCGTTCTTCCATACCCTTGTAAAATATGAATATGTAATAAAATTACCAACTCCTTTGGCACCTTCTGCATATTCTTTGTACAAGCTATAGATTTCTCATCTCGAGAAATTATCTGGGATATGTATTGTGCCTTTATTTGGCATATACTCTTCGTGCTTTGAAAAGAAGACTTTCATCCATGACATAGCATTGTTTGCTAATAACCCAACCTCCTGTCTATAACGTACTTCTAAATAATATTTGGGATCATTTTCCATTCTTCTTGGATTCTTGACAAACGAAAATTTCCAATTGAATGCAAAATTTTGAAAGCCTTTCTGCAAAGAAATACATTCCCAATATGATAATCATAACTTGCTAGTATAGATTGCATGCAACCCACTAAATATGAATTTTGCATGCTTTTATTCATTCACAAATGTCTTTTCTTTTTCTCCAAAGCAAACTTGAAATCCATATGTTTCAAGCAATCCTTTCAACAACATTCACTTGAAATCAGATCATAGATAGAAATTATGCTTGTGAGATATGTTGTCGTAAGCCTTGTATAACTGGATTATTTTGGATTGATATTAAAATGTCTACTCCAACTCCTAAATACAATATTTTCTTGTAATGGCTTCATCATTCCATTATTCTTTGTAGAAGCATTTTCGTCACCATTAGGAGGAATATTATCCTCATTATGATCATTCTGAATATAGTTAAGAAAATCATCATCATCATTGCTTGGAAAATATTCATTACCATCCTCACTTGAAGAAAAATCTTCACTACCATCATCTGCGATTTTGAAAACCTGACTCAGATGAAATTTTTCACCATATTTTGAAATCTTCCATTGGAGGATTTAATTATTCATCACCATGAGTGCCTTTGAAATGCTCACTTAGAGAAAATGCATTATTCAGATTTGTGCCTCTAAAATTATCATTTGCAAGAAACTCTTCATCCTCCCCTTCATAATTAGTGCTCTCATCATCCTTAGGATTAGGACTGATTGGAAAATCTCACTCTCTATTTATAGCCAAATTATCATTTGCATGAATTTCTTCATCGATGGTGGTCTCATAATCCATAGGATTAGGACTATGTGGAAACATTGAGTCTCTATTTAATGGAAATTCTTTATCATCCCCTTCCTCAGTGATGCTCTCGTAATCCTTAGGATTAGGCCTAAGTGGAAGCTTTGAATCTCTATTGACTGGAAATTCTTCATCCTCCCCATCCCATTTCTCACTAGTGCTCTCATAATCCTTAGAATTAGGACTAAGTGGACACTTTGAATCTCTATTTATTTGAAATTATTCATCCCCACCCCCTTCATAAGTGGTGCTCTCATAATCCTTAGGATTGAGACGAACTGGAAATTTTGACTCTAGAAATTATTCATCCCCCCCTTCATTAGTGGTGCTCTCATAATCCTTAGGATTCGGACGAAGTAGAAATTTTGACTCTAGAAATTCTTCATCATGCCCTTCATCACTGGTGCTCTCATAATCCTTAGGATTAGGACTAAGTGGAATAATTGACTCTCGATTTACAGAAATTTATTTTTGTTGCTCCTCATCAATGTTTCTCTCATCATCCTTATGATTACGACCAACTGGAAAATTTGACTCTCTATTCATAATGAACAAACTCTTGTTATATTCATTAATCTGAATAGAGTTGTTTCGTGACAAAGATGTTGATGTTTCAGGAAAAAAAAATCCCTCTAAATTCCCCACCCCCCCCCCAAAAAATTTCGCTAAAATTTTTCCCTCCAAAGTTCCCCACCAAAAAACTTTTGCTAAAATTTTTCCCTCCAAAAATTTTGTTTCAAATATTTCCCAAAAAAAAAAAAAAAAAAACTTCATTATGAGAAGAATCCATGACTTTCAACAAGAAGATGTTGAATGATACAAATGCACTCTCTCACAATGACAATATATAGCTTAATGACTGAAATTTTCCCTCAAAATTCCCCCCCCACCCCCCCCACAAAAAATTTTCGCTAAAATTTTTCCCTCCAAAGTTCCCCCCCTCTGCTCTCGAAAACTTTTGCTGAAAATTTTCCCTCCAAAAATTTCATTTGAAATATTTCCCTCCAAAATTTTCGTTTAAAACGTATTTGAAAATATTTTACTAAACTGTTGATCTTGAAATACTTCACCCTACTTTCTATTCAAAATATCCACACAACTATTTCTTTCATTCATTCCTTCAAAACTAAAATAACTTTTTTTATTTAAATGATTTAACATTGACTACGTAACTAAATTAATTTTTATAATTTATATTTTATTTTTTAGTCGACATTGAATAAAATTTTATAAACCTATAATATTAACTACATATTAATTTTCTTAATTTTAATTTTAATCCCACATTCATAAAATGCTAAATCAATCCCACAATCTTCGCTATATAATAACAATCATAGTTTCTACTCCGCACATCACATCAAGTTTCTGGGTTTTGTTAAAACGTTTGGAGCAATTTTGTGGAGACGCTGGCATCAATAACACATCTTCTTTATATTTTTATAACAAAGAAGATGAAAAAAAAACTCAAATTTGTAGGGTTTTTAGGAAAAAAAAAAAAGAAAAATAACCATATTTTCTTTATATTTTTATAACAAAGAAGATGAAAAAAAAAACTCAAATTTGTAGGGTTTTTAGGAAAAAAAAATTAAGAAAAATAATAATTTTTAGAGTTGTGGGTTCCTGCACAAAACCAAAAATAAAATAAAAAAACAATTATATTTATTTATTTTATTATTTTCAAAAAAGAGAAAAGTTTTAAAAAAAAATTATTATTAACTTTTTTTAAATAATTTTTTTTAAATCATATACTATGTTTTAATTTTTATTTTTTTAATTTCATATATATATATATATATATATATATATATATATATATAACAAAAGGTTATATATGTGTGTGTGTGATTTTTTTATATTTTAAATATTTTTAAATTATATAAATTTTTTAATTAAACAATAAATTGTTTTATATTTAATTTTTTTTAATTATATATAAATTTAAAGAAAAAAATTAGTTTTTTATTTTTTTAAATATTTGTTCTTAAATTTTAAAAATATATTTATAATTTTAATTTCAAAATTGTATAATTATATTTGGAAAAAATATATAGCTATTTTTTTAATTTATATAAATTAAATTTCAATTAATTTTTAAAATATATATAATTATATTTTTAAAATTTTTGATTTTTTAAAGTTTTAAAAAAAGACATTATTTTTTTAACTTTAATTTTAATTTATTTTGGTGAAATTTTAAAATAAAAAATCGTTTAATTAAGATATGTGTTTTTTCATTAACTAATATATATATATATGAGGAAGATGACATCAAAGAAGATCTTTGTGAATGTTTTTTGACCAAAGGTAGCAATTGTCAAATCTAAAGTTGTAGTTGGACGCACTATGAACATTGTTGGATGCACTATGAATACTGTTGAACACACCCAAACTGAGAAACATAGTAAAATTCAAGCAAGTGGCCTATCAAGTACATTCAAGATTTTTTTAGAATGGAAGAATGCGTAAGATATAAATAAAACAATTTTTTCATAGCATCTTCAAGACAATGAAATGGATGATGGGGTACATATCTATCAGTATTATGGTATGATTAATTTTGGTGAATCATATGAGGTGATGGGCAGAGCACGAGACATATGTTTGGTGTCGAATACAGGCACTATTTATGGTCTTGCAATATTGGCCAACACACGTGAAAATGTTAGATATCGTCTCTCAAAGGTCTAGTATGACACATATGAAGAATTTACAGAGTTGTGTGCAAAAATCACAAGCAACATTTCAAATAGCATTGTAAGTATGCTTATTTATTTATGTGTTATGCATTATTGTAAGAATCATTTAAAAATTTATTAATTATTGATCATTGACATATTGTATTTTGTTTCATAGGATTTTGCTGAGAGTCTTTCAAGCATGTTAGAGGGTATTTATTTTCTAGAGCCAAATATTATGATTGTGATCAACTCCTTCCACACAGAGACAGAAGAATAAAGGAGAAGGAAGCAAAGACCAATAGCTCGTGACACTGCGATAGTACAAAGAGGGGATCGACAAATAATCACTAAGGTGGGTCAATCTAGTAAAGCTAAACATGGTTCTTTGGAAGATGTGGACGATGAAGCTTAAAATTATGTTAGCATTAGTGAGGAGGAGATTAGAACTATTTTTGAAAAGGAGAAAAGAAATAAAACACCAAAAAGAAAAATGACCAAGGATATCTCTCTTCTAGTTGATGATCAAGAGCTTGTTTATCAAAAAGAAAATATGTTAACCAGTAAGAAGAAGAAATGAAATATTGGCTAACCTCTAAAAATCACGAGAAACAGTGAAGAACAAACCAAAAGCTCTAAAGGCAACAAAGAAATCATAACACCGGGTATTTAGTTAGAGGATGACATTATTAAAACAAAACAAAATGTCATTCGATATCAATTGAGGAAGAATAAATTAATTAATGGTGGCCAAACATTTTATCTTAATGTTAGCCAATTCTATAGGCCAGATGAAGGACAATCTCAATCAAATTAGACAGACACATCACCTACATGTACATAATTTGGAAACATTGTTTAGGTTTAATCCATATGTGCATGTAGTGGATTATGTGGTTCTTGTTGATCCAAATCAGGTTCACAACAAACAGACGTTTGACATGACACAATGTTTTGAATATAAATATTATGTAATTGGAGGGAACTATTCAATAGAGGCTAAAAGACAATTGATTGAGGAATATCCCAATAAATCTCTTTTTGAAACAAGTAAATGCATCATTTATGTTGGTTTAACATAAACAAAAGCAAAGTTATTGGCATGGGATAATAATGCAGATAATGAGTTCAAAATGTTTATGACTTTCATTCAAAGGGTCAGATTTATTCATAATGAATTTGTAGAAAAATGTGGAGGGGATGAGACAAAAGTCAATCTAAGCTTTTAGAAAGAGTGTTTAATGGAAACCAGTTATCAAATTGAGGATAAAATCAATTAAAAAGGTGGCAAAGTACATTCAAATATATTCAGAGGCATGGATAAAAAAAATTAGTTGCCATTTAGAACTAGGGAGATATGGGAATTGATTGATGAGATTTTTGAGCGGTGGGAGAATTTTTCCATAAAAAATCATAAGGTTAAAAGGTGTAAACCCATAATATGTACCAACAATAAGGCAAGTCTTGAAATGAAGCAACTTCCAGATGACATGACTATCACAACTTGGAGAACAATGCAAGTAGTGAAGCATGAGAAACAATGGTAAATCAATACTATGTCGTGTGAAGTGAGGTGAATTATCAATGAATGAAATGTGCACAGATTTTCAAAAGTAAGTTTGTTGAATTATTTTTACTTTTTCTTTATTTAGAACTTTCTTTTAAATATAACATTTTGTTGCTGGTAGATTTTTGTATACATATCACTATATTAACAATTTTTACTTTATTTATTCATTTAGAAGATTTATATGAAAATACAATAACATATGGTTAAAATGTTGAATGAAGACAGTTGGTATGATGTTGTGCGCAACTACACAGAATCAAGTTCTACAGTAACATGTAAAGATTTTTATCTTGCATTTGATAAGGTATGTTGATTTATACATTCATTTATTCATATGTAAACTATTTTGTTTTATTACTTTTATGTGTGTGTGTGTGTGTGATTAAATATGTCGAAGAAGGATACAAATGGAGTAACAAATAATTTCAAAATATTTATTGAAAAAATTAAGTTGGAAAAAATGAGAAAGCAACGTCTTAGAAATGTTGAATTTGATCCTACTCTTACTCATTTTAGCTGGAATGGGCTCGATATTATCAGATATCAAATAATATCAGATTATTGTGAAGACATTGCTAAACTCATACCTAAAAGGGAATATGCCCTAGTTATTGCAGATATTCCTCATGTTTTCAGTTTCCCAGACATTGAATATCATAGTGAACCTTATAGTTATCAAGCTTTTAGTAAAGTGGTTATGGGTTTCAAGAAGTCACAACATCACCACTTTAGATATTTGTGACATTTCATTCAGACACACAATTTGCAATGTTATTAACAAGCTTCAAGGGAAAAATAAACTCAAGGATGCAACTTACATGGTAAGACATTGAAATTGTATCTTTGATTAATGTTAAGAAAAAAATATTTATATACAATTTAATTGAACTTTTACCATGTCATGTTACAAGCAGAAGTCAAATCTTGTTTCTTCCAAAGATCAGCCTATTATAAATGATTGTGAGTTCGTCCATGTTGAATGTTGAACAAAAGATGATAGCTATAAGCCTATTCTTCTAAATCGAGTAGATAGGAAGAGTCATAGTCAAGTACTGGTTCATGATGTTGTCATAATAAAACTAACATATGAGGATAAAGATGCACAAGGAGAGATAGTTAACATCTATCAAAAGCCACAAGCATTGATTAACTATCTTATAGATCTATGTTTAAATAAAGGAGATTGGGTTTTGGATTTATTCTCGGGTTCATGTAAGTTTTATTTTATAAAATTGAATTTTAATATTTTAGTTTTTAGTTTTTATGTGTTTATACTAATTTTCTTAATTATTTTTTTTTGTTTGATGATTAGGTACAATACTAGCATGTTTCCTACAAAAAGAAAGAAATCACATTGTCATTGAAAAAGACCCATCACAATGCAATTTTATTCAACAAAGAATTAATGCTCTCCAATTTCTTCCAGATGCAATGAAAGAAGTTGGTTTGAGGAAAGGGGATTTTAATGAATCACGTGTGGCAAAACGGCAAAGGAACCTCAACCATTATTATATGGAATGATTGGAAAATGACACTTTGGAAGATTTGCACACATCAAAAATCCATTAGAAGAGGACAATGACCAAACTAAAGCAAAAAATGTTGTGGAAGAAGACATTAATGAAGGTCTAGAAGATGTTGAACATGGATTAGTTGATATTATTAATTAACTTTAAGTTATGCTTGCAAATAAAGCTCAATTTTGAGAGTTATTCATCAATTTTACTTGTAATGTTTAACCTTTAAAATTTTATGAGAAGAACCATTATTTTTTGCAAAAAACTATGATTATTATTCATTTTTGACATAAAATTCATAAAAAATGTTATTTTTTTAAGTTTTTTTGTTAAGATTTTCCCATAAAAATCGTTTATTTAACATATTATTTTTAACAAAAAGACTCAAAATGTGTATTTTTTTCATTGTATTTATATTGAAAATGTGTATTTTTTTTGTCATATGTTTAAAAATATTGGTTTTCTAACGAAAATTATTTGATGTGCATTGAAATATTAATTAACAATACATAAACATATAGAAAATACTAACTTTAAAATATTGACCCTTTTTTTATTTTTTTAACAATGCAAAAAAAATGAAGATTTCATTACAAAAAAAAAAAAAACAAGTACATAAATACACTTTAAAATAAATATCTCACGGAAGAAGAAGAAATTAGAAAATGTAAAGTGTCAAAAATTAACCCTCTAAAAAAAGAAGGTTTATTCTGCATCACCACTTTTCAAAATCAACATGAAAATCAATGACATTTAAAAAATATATATCATAAGAAAATTTAAAGTGCCAAAAATATGCTCCAAAAAAAAAGGTGATTCTACATCACCACTTTTCAAAATCAGGTGTTTTTTTAGCAACCTCAAAAAAATGGGGAATCAATCATTTTCTCGTTTGATCGGTAACTATGTTTAACTCGATTGGTGCTTGTGGTTGTATAGATTTTAATGTGTAGATCCTAAATTTCTCATGAAATTTACTAAATCCGAAGACTAGAATCTACTCTACCAATCTGTGGAGTAAATTAACAATCGAGAACACAAATCATTAACATGTCTCAATATTCAACACACATACACAAAGATATATATATGGGAAAGAAACTGCCCAAAACCCCTTACTATATGTATTGTATTAATCAAAGAATCTGAATGCATACAATATGCTCTACTCAACCTTGAGCTCAACCTGCACAAGTATATTCTATCCTCTGTCTAACTGTTTGACTTTGGCCAATACTTAGCTAAATTTCCTAGCTGCCAAGTTCCTATTTCCTCGTGTTGTTTCTTAAGGAATTAACCCCTAGTATTTAGGAAAATCCTCAATCAGTATTGTGAATTTCTTTAGGCCAATCTTTGACTGCATGCACCACCTATACAGCTTAGAATAATTTACAATTGATTGTACACTGCCCTTGAACTCCAATCTCAACTGGGTAACTCGAATTCTATGCATGCATGAGTTAATTTAGATTGATTGATCAGTTAACTCGTTAAACACTAAAGTCACACCCCACTGCTAGACCTTCCACTAGTTCCTCCAATAGTTGGAACTAGTTTAACTGACTATAAATCAATTTAAATAAATTAAATTGTTACAATTGAAATTAATTCAACGTAGGCTCCTAAAATTTAGGAATCATTGTACACAACTCAAGTTCAATCCCCCAACTCGAATTAACTAATCTAATTGAGTGATAACAACTATATCACCTCAGTTAACTCATGCAAGTTGTATGTTGATGTGGAATTTCGAATTTCTCCTGATTTAATCAAGGGAAAATTAAATTAGGAATTTCCTCCTACATTTTCAACACTCCCTCTTAGCAAGAAATTGCTTCACATCTACCCCAATCCAACACCTTTGGAAGGTATTCCATGCAACACCTATCATTGTTGTTGTTGCTACCACAATATCTGTAACTGAGAAAAAAAAAATATTAAATAATCATTGAATCAATCTACAATTGTCTACTGGGAAAATTTTGTTATTGTTGACTCTGCTACTAAGCCTCTTACTCTAATATCAACACTTCTTTGTACTCCTTAATATCTGAATGGCATTGATCCTCCTACTACTGAATATTGTGGGTCGCTTTAAAAAGGTAATGATCCATGAGATAATAAAAAAACTCAATGGACCCTACCCAAATTTTTGTACTCCTGGGACTGTTGTTTCACATCATCCCACCTCACACCTAGAGGTATGGCTTCATGTGCTCCCTCTGCCCACTTAGCTCGAACTCTCCGCCTACTAGAGGTCTCTTCTATACTGGATTTTTCCACTATTCCTTCGGTCTACTTCTCCATTTTTGGCTTCTCCATAACTTTCTAAGGCTTCATTTTGAGAGGTAAATCATGCTCCCTCTCAACCACCAAGTCTCTATTTTTTTCCTTACTCCTCAAAGCTTTACATTCATCTTCTACCTCAAGTGCATACATGTTCTTGACTTGCACACCGATATGCTTCACCTGTCTTGTGGTGATGTGTCTCAGGAATGCCTTTCCTTTGTTGAATATCACATAGTAGCCATGGTCTTCAAACACAGCGATGGAAACCATATTCTTATTTAGATCCGGAACAAACATCACATCCTTGAGTCTAATAGGGGAGCCTAAATCCCTCTGAAAGTTGGTTGTACTGATACCGGTCACGCTATACTTTCTGTCAACTCGAAACTCAATGTTCATCTGGAAATATTTCTCCTCTGAGTCGTTGAAAATTTCTTTGTTCCCCGTCATGAGGAATGAGGCACTGATATCCGGATACCACATGATTCCCATCACTATGATTGTCATGCATGTGATGAGAGTAAATTCAAGCTTGAAATATGAAGCCAAACTTTCACCTGCTACTACTACTGTAGGCTCCTTCTTTCTTGCTTTCTTCTATGGATACTTCATGGCATAGTGCTTGTATTCATGAAAATGAAAGCACTTGATTTTGGACAAGTCTTTCTTCATTTCCTCTTGGCTGGAATTAGCCTCACTTTGGGATTTCTTCCCTTTGGCCTTCCTTCCTTTGCTGAATAATGCAAATTTATCTTCCTCTTCTTTGGATGAGAGCTCATCTCTATTACTCCGCCTTATTTCTTCATGTACTAGATCAAACCATAATTTCTCCCAGCTTGGTAGTTTCTCTCTATCATTTACCGAATCTTGATAACTATGCCAAATCTTGGGAAGGCGCAAGGGGGCTAGAGCTACCAAATATTCTTTAGGTACATTAACACTGATCCCTCCAATTTCGTCATGACATTGTGTAAAGTAGCTTAGGTACTGCAGAATTGTGTCATTCGTTTGCATCTTGATACTTCGAAGGTTTTCCTTGAGTGTCATCTTAATGTGGGAACTATTGTTCTCGAACAACTCTATCAGTGCTTTCGACATCACAAACGGAGTTTCTTTCCCATGGAGATTCGAGACAATATGATCCTGAAGTCCCTCCAATATGATTCTCCTCGCTATAGCCACATCCTTCTTCCAGTAAGTGAGACCCTGGGCATCAGATTCTTGGGGTTTTGCTACATATTTCTTGATGGATTCTAGCAGCCCATTGTCATCCAATATTGCCTCCATGTGAATCTTCCATGCCACAAATTGTGTGGTTCCTTCCAAAGCATACTCAAGCCTAAGTCCATTGAAATCCATATTTTCAGTCCTGGAGAAAACCTATAACATTTATCTTCAAATTTGAATTTCTTTCAAGGATAACTTCAAAATCTCTTCTCTATTGTGAATATAGCTATGATACCATGTATAAATTTTAATGTGTAGATCCTAAATTGCTCATGAGATTTACTAAATCACAAGACTATAATCTATTCTACCAATTTGCGAAAGTAAATTCACGATCAAGAACACAAATCATTAACATGCATCAAGATTCAACACACACACACATATATAGGGGAAATCAATTTCTCAAAACCCCTGATTATCTGTACTACATTAGTCAAATAATCTGGATGAATAGAATATACTATGCTCAACCGGCACAAGTGTCTTCTATCCTCTGCATGACTAACTCACTCTACCCAATACTTAGCCAAATTTCCTAGCCTCCAAGCTCTTATTTCCTTACATTGTTCCTCAAGGAATTAGCCCCTACTATTTAGGAAATTCCTCAATCTTGATTGCACAATTCCTTTAGACCAATCTTTGTCTGCATGCACCACCTGTATAACTTGGAATAGTTTACAATTGATAGTGCATTTCCCTTGAACTCCAATATCAACTAGGTAACTCAAATTGTATTCATGCATGAGTTAATTTAGACTGGTTGATCAATTCATTGGTTAAAATCTGAAGTTGCACCCCACTACTAGACCTTCCACTAGTTCCTCCAACAGTTGGAACTAGTTAACCTGACCATAAATCAATTTAACTGAATTAAATTGTTACAACTGAAATTAACTCAACCTAGGCTTCTAAAATTTAGGAATCATCGTACACAACTCAAGTTCATGCCCCAAACTCTAATTAACTTAGCTAACTGAGTGATAACAACTATATCATCTCAGTTAACTCATTTAAGTTTTCTATTGATGTGGAATTTCAAATTTCTCCTAATTTAATCAAGGGAAAATTAAATTAGGAATTTATTGTTGCATTTTCAACAGTGGTGTATATCGAGGACGTCTCTGAGGGTATCCAGTGCAATGCAGTAAGAGTACCATGGGTATGGTTATAACTATTTCAATGGTTGGCAAACACTATCATTTGCTACCATGATAGACATCAAGACCTGAGGCATCATGCCTAGTTATAGTTATAGTATTGTATCGATCGACATATAGAGATATTATCATTGGGCTAAGAACCCTAATTTTGAAGGACATTCATCAAATTTTTGTATTGATGATTTATGTATATATTTATATATGACTTGATGACACACACACACACACACCCTCTGAACTAGATAAATTGGGTTATAACTACATGGAGGCAGTGTTGCGCATGTGATTTTATGCCTTCAACCACACCCTTTCCTTTTCATGCATGCAATTGGGGGTTAAGTTGTGAAAAAATAAGTTGCAACTCAAATTTTGGTCACTTGGGGTGGTCCTTTGGCCCCTGAGTGTCATGTAGCCTTGAGGGATGTTTGTGAGTTGTCAAATGTTAGCCTCAATTCCATGACTGGAGCTTGGAGGTAAGGTAACGTCATAGTAACTCTTTGTCTCATGTTTACTTTGGTAGGTTGGGAAATTGGGTAAATGTGGGAGGAGGAAGTTACAGAGTGGTATCATAGCAAGGTTGTAGCATTGGACCTCGAGGTAGATGTGATTTTTATGTATGCATGTCTGATTATGTATGTGTTTTTCATGCATTCATGTTGGTTATTTCAAATAATGGTCATTGTCGCAGTTGGTGTCATCATGTTGAGGTCTATGATATATATATGAATTTACTGTGTAGGTTATATAACCTCCCCTGAACTTCACTGAGGTATGTTGAATATGTTTATATTTGGTTATCTGACACAGTATGTTCGTAGGAAGTAGAAGATTGGAGATGAAAAGAAATATGGTGGATTATAGATCATGTGATTCTCCTTATAGATCAAATGAGAAACAAATATATGAGTACTCTCCTGACATAGCAGATACCTTGATAAGTTTAAAGGTAGAGATCAGAAGTCGTAAGGTGGATAATGACATGATAATTCAATCATCGAAAAGGCTTGCTAGGGCATAGGAAAAGCAAGCATAGGTCAATGAAGTGATCCGTGAGAGTTTATCATATTTGCAGAGACATGGACATCCATGATCAGTTATGGATAGGAGGAAATGACTAATGGGTCATATGTTAGCAGGTCTCATGGAGGACACAAGTCAAACAGGGATGACACAGTCATAAGTGGTAAATGGATGGATACATTTGATAAGAGAGGTAGTGGTTATGGGTTCTATTCTAGTTCTAGATCAGAGTGACATCATTTTCATCATTGTTATCATCCTTACAAGAAGAGTCAGAAACAATACTTGTTGGATGATTTCAGAAATAAAAACCCCTACCTTTTATGGAGAGCTAAAGAAACCAGAATATGTAGAAGCATGGATACTTGCGATGAATAAGTTCTTCGAGTTGCATGAATATGCAAAGAATATGAAAGCCAGGATAGCCATTTTTAGTCTCAAAGGAAAAATGAACATCTGGTGGGAATATTTGAAGCATGTCAAAGGTATCAAGATAGAGAAATTGAGTTGGCATGAATTCAAGAGACTTTTCAAAAATAGATATTTGTAAGAGAGATATTATGATGGTAAGGCTAAGGATTTATACGAGTTGAATATGGTATCTATGACAGATGAAGAGTATACGACTAAGTTTCTGGAGTTATTAATGTATGTGCCATATCTTAAGGATGAGAAGACAAAGGTTCAAAGATTTTTTAGTGGACTATCATTAGCATTTAAAGATCAGATTGAGTATGATGAGTCTCAGACATTAGAGTAAATCATTGGGAAGTTGAAACATGGTTATGAGAATTCTATGTGTAAGTCAGAACCTAATAAGGGTTGTAAAGGTAATTATAAGACTAAAGGAAATTGGGATGATAACCGAGGAAGACCTCAGGATGCAGGTAACAAGGAGAATACAACGTCGTACAATAAATTCAATGCAGTTGACAAAGGATAGGGGTTTCAGTATGAGGAGTAGAACAAGGGTGATGGCAGGAAGCCTTTGCAGTGTTGGACTTGTGGCAAGGATCATCACAAGAGAGATTTTCCACAACATCAGGGTGGAAGAACTCATATTTACAGTGCTCAGGAGGCACGAACAGTTGGGGATGTTGGAGAGAGTATTTCTCGGATTTATGCAGCATTGGATGATAAGCATGTTGATCATCAAGTATCTACTATCGAGATGGAAGGTAAGCTTTGTGATCAATTTGTTTCTATTTTGATTAAACATGGATCTAACTATAGTTATATCAATATTGACCTGGTGGATAAGTGTTGCTTGAATAAATAAGTGCATGTAGAGTCTTGGTTGGTGTAGTTAGCTACAGGTACCAAAAAAATAGTTCATCATTGGGTGAGATCTTGTGCATTTGAGATGAATGGTGTGTCTACATCAGCACATCTAAATGTGATTCCTTTGGGTTCATACAATATGATTTTGGGCATGGATTGGTTGTACATTCACAGGACTAAGGTATATTTCTATGGAAAATATATTGAGTGTCTAGATGATGATGGAGAGAGGAGAATCTTGTAGGGTAAGAAGAATCCTACATCAATGAGAATGGTTATAGATATGTAGGCAAATTGCAATGGTAGGAAAGGATGTGTATTGTTTGCAGTTCATATTTCTAGTGACAAAGGGAATGATGTTAAGGATGCTAAAGTCTTGAATAAGTATCTGATTTTGCAATAGTTTCAAGATGTATTTCTAGCAGAGATTTTAGAGTTACCACCTCACAGGGAAGTGGAATTTTATATTGATTTGATGCTAGGAGCAACACCAGCATCTAAGGCACCTTACAAGATGAGCACTCCGGAGTTAGTGGAATTGAAGTTGCAGCTTAAGGAAATGATTGATAATGGATACATTATACCAATTGTATTTCCTTGTGGTGCACGAGTATTGTTTGTGAAGAATAAGGATGATACTCTCAGGGTTTGTATCAATTACAAGTATTTGAACAAGATGACTATCAAGAAGAAGTATCATTTGTCATGGATTGATGTCTTCTTTGATTAGTTGAAGGGAGCAACAATGTTCTCAAATATTGACTTGAGATAATGATATCATCAAGTAAGAATCAAAGAAGAAGACATATACAAAGCCACATTTTGTACTAGGTACAGGCATTATGAGTTTGTAGTAGTTCAGTTTGGTCTTACTAATGCTCCAATTACTTTTATGTGTTTGATGAATAGTGTGTTGCATCCTTATCTAGACAAGTTTGTGATAGTATTCATTGATGATATATTCATATATTCTAAGAATGAGGAAGAGCGTGAAGAGAACCTGGCAGTAATGTTAAAATTGTTGAGAGAGAATCAGTTGTATGCCAAGCTTAGTAAGTACAGTTTCTTTCAGATAGGATTTCATTACTTGGGAAATGTTGTTTCCAAGGAAGGTATAGCAATGGACCTGGAAAATATCAGAGCTATCATGGAGTGTGTAGCTCCTAGGAATGTGGATGAGGTTAGATAATTTATGGGATTAACAAGTTACTACAAGAGGTTCATCGAGAATTTCTCATGGATTTCCTATCCTATTACATATTTGCAGTGAAAAGGAAAGAAGTTTGAATGGACTGAGGAGTGTGCAGTTGGTTTTGAGCAGTTGAAGAATTTTCTTACAAATTATCTAATCTGAAGATTTCATATCCAAACAAAGATGTTGTGGTATGTACAGATGCTTGCAAGAGAGAACTTGGTGGATTCTTGATGCAGGAAGGACATGTAGTATGCTATGAGTCAAGGAAGTTGAATGAGAATAAGCAATCTATGTGACTCATGATCTTAAGTTGGTAGTTGTCATTCACACATTGAAGATGTGGATACACTATATTCTTGGTAGGAGGTTCGTCTTGATGAGTGATCACAGTGGGTTGAGGTACTTGTTTGACCAACCTAATCTAAATTTCAGGCAAGCTAAATGGTTGGCTAATCTCAGTGAGTTTTACTTCGAGATCATGTATATCAAGGGAAAGGAGAACAGGGTTGCAGATGCTCTTAGTAGAAGAGTGCAGGTTAATCACATTGCAACATTGAGTTCTTATGGGTCAAATTTGCAGGAGTGGATATTGTAGGCATGATAACATGATGATAGGTGTCAACAATTAAGGCACAGGTTACAACAATAGGGTGAAGGTGATAGGGATGAGGAGTATCCTCTTACGGCAGATGGCTTGGTCATATTTGGGAACAATATTTATGTATCCATTGAAAATTAGCTCAAGAATATTATCTTGAGGGAGTTTCATTTCAAATTGTATTTAGGTCACTTGGGATATCAGAGGACATTGACAATAGTTAAGAAGTCTTATCATTGGCCAAACTTGGAGAAGGAGGTGATTGAGTTTGTTGCCAGATGTTTGGATTGTCAGTTGGTAAAAGAGGAATGTAAGCATCCAGGTGGTCTATTGCAGTTGATTCCAATTCCAAATGGAAATGGGAGGCCATTTCCATGGACTTCATTACAGTTTTGTTTAGGATTTATAGACAGCATGATTCTATCATTGTTGTGGTTGACAGGTAAAGTAAGGTAGCTCATCTCATTGTAGTTAAGTCTACGAATTCAGCTATTCAATTAGCTCAAATTTTCATTTGGGAGATAGTGATATTTGTAGAAATTATATGCACTAAGCATGCATATGTCCAAGATCCACCTGATCTCACACTATTTAAATTTATGCAAGATATTGAATCTATTCCACTTGTTAATCTTTTGCGAAAAAATTAATTGCACACACATGTGAAGCATAAACAAAAATATTCAATCGCACATAACACATTTTTTAACTGGGGAAGCCTGAAGTTGAAAACCCAAACTATATATTATGTAACATGGAGATCATATGAAAGTCTCATACAAACATACAAAGCTTATCACAAACTCTCAGTACATTACAATCGTCATACACTAATTAGGCCCAATCTTGCAAATCCATGCACCAATCTTTGCCACCTGCTAGCCTGCCTCTACTGCGTAATCTCGATGAAGAATAGCACTGAATGAATTCGAATTACTCCGTCCTTGACTGCGAAATCCTCATTGGAATCTCCACTGAGTGTTGGATGCAATCAATGCATCACTATAGTCTCAATAGATAGTCTATCTTGCCCTTTCACCTATCTCTCCACTGGTCTCCACTGAAACTGCCATGCACTGTAGTTAAATGTTGTACTGTTCAGTTGATTAATGAGTTATTATTTGTGAATTAATTAACTAATTAATTCACTCCACTCTCACTAGTGTATCATTCAGTTAGACTAGATACAACTAGCTCAACTGAGTCTAACTGAGTTAAACTGAATAAAACTCCATAACTACTTCTTCCAACTGTGTCATAACTTTGCCACTTGAGTTCTAACTGAGTCCTCCATGCATTAGCTCCAGTAAACCCTTAGGAATAGCCTAATTCCTTCTGTCAGCTATTGTGCCACATATTTTCACTAAACTAAAGTTCTCCAACATAATAAGTTGTTTTTTAGAGTCTGATTATTATTAAGAGCTAACAATAATCAACATGCATTTATTTTTAGATTGACGATCTATAAATAGACTTCACCCAATATTCTAAAAATATGATTTCATCTATTTTTCCAGCTTGATTAACCATCCACAAATAGCATCTTGCAACTTCTGAAATATTATCATCATGTCTAAAACTAGACTTGCGCCGAAAATAGCCCGTGGGCCCACTTAGTGAAGGCAACTCTTTTCACTAAGATCATCATCTTGTTCAATCTCAACACTCCCTCTCAACAAGATAGGGATTATCCTTCACCCCGATCCTACCTCTATGGTATTCGAATTTTCTCCTGGTGAGCGCCTTCGTCAAAATATCTACATCCTGATCCTCCATAGGAATGTACTAAAGCAACATGATCTTCCACTGCACATAACCTCTGATATGATGATATTGGATATCAATATGTTTAGATCTATGATGAAACACAGGATTAACTGAGAGTTTAATGCAACTCTGTTTATCACAATGAATCACCGTGGGATCTAAATGTGAACCGAACAAACCAACCAGAATCTTCCTCATCCAGATAGCCTCACATGCAGCTAAACTTGTTGCCATGTATTCTGCTTCCGCTGAATTGAGTGCCACGGATCTTTTTTTCCTACTGTACCAAGAAACTGTTGTAGATCCGATACTAAAAATCCCTCCTGATGTGCTCTTTCTGTCTATTGGGCTTCCTTCCCAATTTGCATCCGTGAAGTCATGCAACTTCACCTCATCCGTCTATCTGTACCATAAGCCATACTCAGATGTGCCCTGAGATATCTCAAGATATGCTTGCCTACATTCCAAAAGAGATTGGTAGGCTTAACCATCGCTTGTGCAAGTTGGTTCACTACATAGCATATGTCCGGTCTTGTATTGACTAAATACATGAGTGAACCCACCAACTGTCGATAAACAGTGGCATCCACTACCTCTGCCGATGTAGCATCCTCTTTCTTCCAATTTCCTGGAAGAGGAGTGTCGATAGGCTTGCAGCCTTGCATGTGAAACTTCTCTAGTATCTCCCGGGCATACTTGCCTTGAGACACAAATAGTTCACCTTCCCACTGCCATATTTCCCATCCAAGGAAATATTGAAGGAGGCCCAAATCCTTCATCTTAAACTCCTTTGCAAGATCAACCTTGCATGAGTGTATCAACTGCTCATCACCTGTTAGTATCAAATCATCAACATAAAGTACAATGATCAAAATCTTACCCTCAACCACAATCTGTACAGGTTTGCATCCGCCTCACTCTTGGTGAAGCCAACTGCAGTGAAATAGCTGTCGATCCGAGTGTACCAAGCACGGGGTGCTTGTTTCATCCCATACAACGCTCTTTTGAGCCTGCACACATGTGACTCGATGCTAAAGATCTCAAATCCTTCAGGTTGCTCAATGCACACCTATTCCTCAATGATCCCATTAAGGAACGCAGTCTTCACATCCATCTGATGAATTTTCCAACCCATCTACGTTGAGAGAGCAAGGATGGTCCGTATAGAAGAATATCGTGCGACAGGTGCAAAGGTTTCTTCATAGTCAATCCCCTCAATCTGTGAGAAGCCCCGGGCAACAAATATTGCCTTATACTTCTCAAGACTCCCATTAGCAGCTTGATTTACCTTGTAGATTCATCTTGATCCTATAACTGATTTCCCCACCGGCCTTGGAACAGTCTCCCAAGCACTATTTCTGACAATGGAGCCATACTCCTCCACCATGGCATCTACCTATGTGGGCTCCTGCGCTGCTTCTTCAAAAGAAGATGGCTCTGTCACAATACACTTGCTCATAAGATCCATGTATCCAGTATATCGGGCAGGTGACTGTCTCTGTCTGCGTTGTGATGTAGGGACTCCTACATTCTGTGCCGCATCAAGCTTCAGTCTCTCAGCTTCTGTGGTATGCTTTCTGCCTTGTCTGATGTTTGGTTCTACATGAGTGGACTCCTCCACTCCATGAATCTCCTCCTGTGGCTGATCTACATCTAGAGGCTCATATTTGGGAACAAGAAGTTCCTCCTCCGCATGCAAGTGTAGCTCCCTCTCAAGCGACAACTTCATGGCTTTCACCTCATTGAATTTTATATCTCGTCACATAGCAGTCATCTGATTGTTTGGAAAATACACACGATAGTTATGGGGTGTTTCTCTGTACCCAAAAAATATCCCAACTTCTGCAGTCGACTCCAACTTCTTCCTGGCATCCTTCGTCACATGAATGTAAACAGGTGAGACAAAAATATTCAAATGAGAAATATCAGGCTTCTTACCAATAAAATCTTCCTCGGGTGTACTCATTCCAAGTACTCTATGAGGACAATGGTTTTGCACATAAACCCCAGTGTTGCATGCTTCCGCCCACAAGTGCATCGGTAGGCCCTGGTCATGCAGCATCGCTCGTGCAACACCCGTGATCGTTCTGTTCTTTCTCTCCGCGACCCCATTCTGCTATGGGTTATGAGGCGCTATGAGTTCCCTTCTAATTCCTTCTTTGCTATAGAAGTCTTTGAATTCGCCAGAGATGTATTCACCACCATTATCACTCCTTAGAGCTTTCACCTACTTCTTCGACTCCTTCTCCACCAATGCCTTGAACTCACAAAACTTTGAGAACGTTTCACTCTTCTTCTGCATGAAGAAGATCCAGCATCTATGATAAAATTCATCAAAAAATATCACATAATACATGTGTTTCGTTGTTGAAGCAACAAATAATGGTCCACACACGTCTGTGTGAATTCTCTCCAGGATCACCGAAGCACAGTTCTCCTTCTCATGAAATTTGGTCTTAAAAAAATTACCCATTGTACATCCTTTGCATTGATCTGACTACGCAAGAGTACCCTTGGGAATTCTAGTAGAAATTTGCTGCAAAATTTTCAAAGCGCCATGGTGAAGATGGCCCAATCTCCTGTTCCATAATTCGCCCTCATCCCGGCTCACCACTTCTTCTGCATTGCCTACCATTGCAACACAGCCATCTACCTCTAGCTTGTAGAGGTTCTTAATTCGAACCCCTATCTTCTTGGTTTGACCCGTTGTTTTATTTCGAAGGAAGGCTTTTCCCTCACTGAAAACAACATCATAACCCCTGTCTTCCAACATTGCGACTGAGACCAAGTTCTTCTTCAAACCTGGAACATGCATGACATTCTTCAACAAGAATGGATTACCGAAATCCCTCTCAAAGGTAATGGTCCCAATTCCAGTCGCACTGTACCGACCATCATCACCCATCTCTATATGCATCTGGAGGTCCTTCTCATCCAAGTCACTGAACAACTCTTTGTCTCTCGTCATATGGAAAGACGCACCACTGTCAATATGCCACACCGATCCCATGCAGCTTGAAACCAAGCATGCGATCAAAGAAAATTCCAGCTCAAATTGCGAGGCTAAGGCCTCTCCAGCTGCATATCCAGTAGCTTGCTTATTCTTCTTCTTTTGTGGACAATTAGTGGCAAAATGTCCATGCTCGTGATAGTGAAAACACTTCACTTTGGACAAGTCCTGCTTCTTGCCTTTCGCACTGGATTTAGAAGGATTTTTCTTCCCCTTCCCTTTCCTTTCTTTGACAGCCAAAGCGCAATTCTCTTCATCTTCATTCTTTGATGAATATCCATCCCTAGTACCCCGCCTTACCTCCTCCTGCACAATATCCGACCAAAGTCGATCCCATCCTGGCAGTTTCTCCCGTCCATTGACAGAGTCTTCGTAGCTATGCCAACTCTTCGGAAGCCCAAGGAGAGCCAAGCTCACCAAGTATTCTTCATCAACAGTAACCCCCACACTTCCCAGCTCATCCTTGCAGTGGACAAACTTTGTGAGGTATTTTGGAATACTGTCGCCTTTCTCCATTTTTATTTTTATGAGCTTGTCTTTAAGCGCCAACTTCCTCTGGTCACTTCTGCTTTGGAAAAAATCTATCAAAGCCTTCCACATTAAGAATGGAGTGGATTTCCCATGAAGGCTAGACACAATGTGGTCCTTCACACCTTCCAACAGAATCCTCCTTGTCTTTGCAGTCTTATTTTGCCATGCATCAAGTAATAAAGCATCGCTAGATCTCGGCTTAGGAACATCGCTATCGATGAACACCTTCAACCCATTATCCTCCAGCACCGCCTCCATCCTATCCTTCCAGGATATGTAATTTGAGCTCCCATCAAGGGCACACTCCAATCTCAACCCATTGAAATACATTTCAATGTATACTCGATTTCTGCACCAAGAATCTTCTATAGAAAATTCGAATTGTCCACCAGCACAAACTCACTTCACAATTGCAATCTTAAATCAACAATGCTCTGATACCATGTAGAAATTATATGCATTAAGCATGCATATGTCTAAGATCCACCTGATCTCACACTATTTAACTTTATGCAAGATACTGAATCTATTCCACTTGTTAATCTTTTGCGGAAAAATTAATTGCACACACATGTGAAGCATAAACAAAAATATTCAATTGCACATAACACAGTTTTTAACCAGGAAAGCCTGAAGCTAAAAACCCCAAATATATATTATGTAACATGGAGATCATATGAAAGTCTCATACAAACATAAAAATCTTATCACAAGCTCTCAGTACAGTACAATCGTCATACACTAATCAGGCCCAATCTTGCAAATCCATGCACTGATCTTTTCCACCTACTAGCCTACCTCCACTGCGCAATCTCTGATGAAGAATAGCATTGAATGAATTTGAATTAATCCATCCTTGACTGCGCAATCCTCATTGGCATCTTCACTGAGTGTTGGATGCAATCAATGCATCACTATAGTCACAACAGATATTTTATCTTGCCCTTTCACCTATCTCTCCACTGGTCTCCACTGAAATTGCCATGCACTGTAGTTAACTGTTTTATTGTTCAATTGATTAATGAGTTATTATTTGTGAATTAATTAACTAATTAATTCACTCCACTCTCACTAGTGTATCATTCAGTTAGACTAGATACAACTAGCTCAACTGAGTCTAACTGAGTTAAACTGAATACAACTCCATAACTACTTCTTCCACTTGTGTCATAACTCTGCCACTTGAGTTCTAACTGACTCCTCCATGCATTAGCTCCAGTAAACCCTCAGGAATAGCGTAATTCCTTCTGTCAGTTGTTATGACACATCTTTGCACTAAACTGAAGTGCTCCAAGAGAATAAGTTGTTGTTTAGAGTCTGATTATTATTAAGAGCTAATAATAATCGACATGCATCTATTTTTAGATTGACGATCTATAAATAGACTTCGCCCAATATTCTAAAAATATAATTTCATTTATTTTTCCAACTTGATCAACCATCCACAAATAGCATCCTGCAACTTCTGAAATATGATCATCATGTCTAAAAATAGACTTGCGCCAAAAATAGCCTATGGGCCCACTTAGTGAAGGCGACTCTTTTCACTAAGCTCATCATCTTTTTGAATCTCAACAATATTTCATGGTGTTCCCAAGAAGATCACATCAGACAGAGATGTCAAGTTCACTTCCAGGTTTTAGAAAGAGTTGTTTGCAGGTTTGGGGACATATTTGGCCTTAAGTACAACTTATCATTTGCAAACAGATGGATAGACAGAGAGGGTCAACAAGATTTTTGAGGATATTTTGAGGATGTATGTCATGCATCACCATTGGAAGTGGGAAGAGTATCTTCTACCGGTAGAGTTTATTTATAATAACGGGTATCATGATTCATTGAAGATGAGTTTGTTTGAGGTTTGAGGCACTTTATGGGAAGATTTGTAATTCTCCTATCAACTGGAGTGATCTAGTCAACAGGGTGTTGATTGGACTTGATATGTTAGCAGGGATGGAATAGGAAGTGCAAGTTATGAAAAGGAATTCGAAGGCAGCACAAGACAAGAAAAAGATTTATGCAAATTAACATATGGTGTTTAAGGAGTTTCAGGTAAGGGAGCATGTGTACTTGCGCATCAAGCCCAGGAAGAGATCCTTAAGGATTGGATCATTTTCCAATATGGCACCTCGATATTGTGGGCCTTTAGAGATCCTTGAGAGGATTGGAACAGTGGCATACAAACTTGGACTACCTCCAACAGTGAAATTCCACAATGTTTTCTATGTTTCATTGCTTAAGAAGTATGTGCATGATGTTGATCATGTGATTGATTGGTCTATATTTCATGTGAAACCAGAGGGATAATTCTAGCCAACACCAAAATGCATATTGCAACGGAAACAACTCATGCTCCAGAAAAAAGCAATCGAGCAGGTTAAACTGTAGTGGGAGCACTTTGGGCCCTGTTAAAGTCCTATAATAATAAGATTCATAATTTTTTATTTGAATTTGATTAGTCTTTTGATATGTACATACTTTTCTTTCTGCAAATTGTTTTCCCATATTAGAAAATAAAAATAAAAATAAATGTAAAGACAGTAAAAGTCCTAAAATAAAAATCAAAGGACTTGAAAGAGAAAATATCAAGAATAATATAAAAATGGACCCCAAATAAAAAAATATACAAATAAAACATGAAAGTGATGCAAATCCAAATGCCACTACTATTTACTTTTGCTGCAAAATAAAGATTGTGTGAAACTTGTTAAAATGCCACAATCCATGAAGGTCAAACTTCTTAATCTTGGCCCTTCATGCTTTAAATTTCATGTTGTTAGATAGAGAATAAATATCTAGCCAAATAGTTTAATCTTGGCAGATCAATAGTTAGGTAGATAATAATAAGGAGCTCAACAGTTTAATCTGAGCCCTTGGAAGAAATAAGGATATAATTAGTTAGTTTGTTGTTTAAGAGAAAAATGAATAAGGGTTTGCAAGCTCAAATGCATCCATGTAAATGAAGTAAAAAAATTTAGGGTAGTAGATGGGTAGGCAGAAGAATTTTTTCACAAGCATGAATATCAAAAAATTGGCCATTTCATTTACTAAGTCCCCTTCAAAAATCATCCCCTTGTAAAAATACCCCATCCCATCCATTTTTTCTTTCCCCTTATTTCACTCTTTCCCCCTTGCAAAAAACCCTTTTTCCTAAGTTAAAAACACATCTTACTTAAGAAAAGTGAAACCCTTTAACTAATTCCCCTTTTATTCAAAAATACCCAAAAAAACCCAAAAAATACTTTTACCCTAAGTATAAATGCTAAATGTTATATCGAGACCCACTATGAAGAACTCTATCCCCAATATCATGTTTTACACTTTGCTTAGTGTATTTGGAATCCTGCAATTACATTATTTTATTAAAATTAACTTAATATATTAAATCCCATATTAAAATTGTATCCCGTATTATATTAAATCCTTTATAAATATATCCCAACCCATATTTTTATTTAAAAACTATGGTTTAATAATTTCCCACATGTTATTAATCCTAGTCCCACTATGTATTATCCTCGTCGGTTATAACATTACACTTACCTGCATCCCATTGGCTATATTATAAACCTCGACCATATCATATATTAACCAATCACATATTTTATGTATCAGGCCCCACGCCATCTGAACTCGCGACTCCATCGCATCATCTCAGTCTTCTGATCTTCACTCACCAGATCCAACGGCTATTAAACCCTATCGCATATTTCATTTCCCAACTGTTAATGCACCCTAGACCTTGCGAAAAGCGCAGTTTTCGGGCTCTCCCTCCCCTCTATGTGGAATCTTTCTATTCGATCGCATCAATCAAAATAATTCCACCAACCACTTCTGGAGCCTACGAAAACTACTGAGCGGTATTTTCCCCCGCACCCAAACCACCCGCCCGTTTGAAATGATCGCCCATTAATGCAAACACTGTTTGGTTTAAAAAATGCATAAAACCACCCATTTGCACCCTTTTTTATCTTTTTGTTACATTTTTCACTGAAGAGGCACTGCCGACCAGTTTTTATGCTACTAGATCACATTGTTGGCCTCATTTTATGCCCAATTCACCAAAATTCGAAGCGCTTTAACAATACAGAACATTTCAGAACCAAATTGAAGCTTATAAAAACCAACAAGAGCTTCAGAAAGCTTTCTTCCACATCAAAAACCCTCCTACACAGAAAATCTTCATTTTTCCAGGTATTATTCAAAAGAAAAGACCATATTCCTTGATCTAAATAAGTAATACAACTAATTGAATCATTTAGGAGCCTTAAGCGGACCAAGAAAGCCCCGTTACTTCCAAAAATCCTTTTCTACATACCCTAAGCTTTCTTTTCACAAATTCTGAGGTTCAAAACTGTTTAAAATTATAGATATTGAATAAACTGAAGAAATTTAAGCCTCTGTGCACTTGAAGAAAACCTCTTTGCCTTCCAGTCATTTCATAGAGACCATAGACATATTTTGCAGAAACTCTAAGGTCTTGAGATTGCCTTTTGTTACAGATATTATAGTTTAAGCTAATTGAGCAAATTTATACCTTTGCAGACAAAAGATAAGCCCATGTTCTATCCAAATCCTTCTACAAATTTTTATAATTTCTAGAGGTGCTCCTACAGGCCTAAACCAGTGCTTCTAAAGTCAAAACAGTAAAAATTGATAAATCAAGCAAAGCAATGGCTTCTAAAAATATCGTACCTATCAGTTCTCTACAACCCCCTGTTGTAGATATAGAGCACATTCCATTAGCTAACATAGACTTCAAAATTACTGATACAATCATAGAATTTAACCTTCTTGAGCTCCATTGCTGGAGACAAAAAATCCATAGATCAGGTTGATGAAGTTTTCATATGGGAGTCTAATTTACCAAAATATGTTGTCCCTCATACCTTTCAGTGCCCAGAAGTGATTAGACTCTATCAATCATGTTATTTCCCTTATCAGAGATCTATAATAAACCCTAAAAAAATCGTATTTACCATTAATATTGAATCAATTAATCATATGCTGCATATACAGCCCAGGCCTAATGAAATCCCTTTATCCATTGAGTCCCTCACTCAACTAGACCTGAATCTGGACTTCCCCAAGAGGTTCTAGATATTTCAAACCTTCATGCCTTATTTTGTAGAAATTCCCAACCTTATTTTGTATAAATTCCCAAGATAAATCCTTGATACCCTTCTGCAAAATTCTCTGAAAGGACCAAACATATCATCTCCATGTTGTCTTTCATTCTTGGTTATTTCATAGATGAACATGATGATGTTGCAGTGTTAGGTTTTTTATCTACTTTTACACCTGGTCAACCTCTTGCTATCATTTTTAATTTTTCCCAATACCTTGCTGACAGTATCCATGAGCATTTGGTCAAAATACCTTCTGAAGGTGTTTTCAAGTATTCCTCATTCATATTCCACATGTTCTTATACTTTCAGTCTAATAAATTTAATATAAACCTTTAGAAGCTTGATGTGGAAGGAAATCCTCAATCAATCATTTTTTAGACTTCCTTCATAACGAAAGACTCCAATGAGTTCACTTACACAGATTTTACTGATTCCTTCATTCATCCCATGGTTAATTTGCTGAAATGCAGCATGCAGCCCAAAATTAGTGAAGAGATTAAGAAGGTCCTCCAGATGTCAGAACATAATAGCAGAGGTGATTGGTTCTTGTACCAAAACCATACTGAAATAAGAGTATATGGATCAAGTCTGGTTCCATATAAATTTCCTAAATACCTCCCTATGAGGTTATTTTCCATTGAATACATAAGGCAGGTTCTTAATTCATATGAAATTAATTTCTTGTAAGAAAAGAAGAAGACACAATTCAAATTGAAAAATCAGGTTGGTCCTTTTGTCTGTAACAATAGATATGCAAGTCCAGAGGCAGAAAAATGTTTACAGGAGTTCAAATTCAGTAAAAATTTTCTATGGTATTATGATCCCCTTGGAGTAATAAGTAAAATGAGAATTAAGTGCAAACTCACTCCATATGTACATGAAAATAAACCAGAGATGGAGAAATTCTCCAATCAATCTGAATGGTTGGAGAATACCTTGGTAGAGGCAGAGAATCAAAGTGATACTAGTCAAACTTTGCAAACTCCAACCCAAGAAGACAGGAATGCAAAAAGAAACAGAGAGGAAGGATCCTATATAACTACAGAGACTACAACAGAGACCAAGTTTAAATTGAGATATAGTAAAAAGCCAAAGTTAAATCCTGCCAGTAAAGAAGTGGAAACAATAGAGGTGATTTATACAGAAATAGTAGCAAAAGACAATGCACCTCCTACAATAATTGAATAAGAACAATAGCCTAATGCTTCAAATACTTAGATCATTCAAAAGCAGCACATTATTGAAGTTTCTTCATCTAAAAGACCAGCAGACAAGGATATGGATATCAAAGAAAGATACAAAGAAATCAAAGCCAGAAATGAAGAAATCAAAACTGAAATATATTCTCAATATCTGAAACAAACTCCTGGCACCCAGAATAGCCTACTTTCAGCCTTTGACTATAAGAGTAAAAATATGCATATGACATTTCTTCAACCTAAATTTCAAACTCCTAAGTCATCCTCTGATTACAAAAAGACAGATATTGAAGTCTTGGCCTAGGATATTCATCCTCTGGACCAAATTGAGTTTCATAAGCAGGCATGGGAGATGATTTATTCTACAATGACCACCAAGGCCATGAGTGTACAAAATCTGCAAAACACTCTTGCAAATATCAGAGATCAGCTCAAATTGGAAAAAGCCTCTTCACAGGAAAAAGACACTAGAATTAAATCTTTGGAAGAGCTAGTAATTGAAGTAGGATATGATCCTAAAAATGTAAACGTTGCAGAGGAATTGATCAACTAGAAAAATTCAGACATTGTTGCATTAAAGAAACAACTAAAGCTGCCCCCTACAGAACATCCTTAAGCCAAGGAAGTCTTACAAGATACAAATTAGAAAGATGAGATGATGAATCTCATTTTACAATTGACTGCTCAGACAAAGGAAATGGAAAATGAAATGGACAAGTTGGTCCAAGAGAAAAAGGATAAAGATGAAGAAATTCCAGTCACGGTGATTCCTGTAGTTACTACTATTGTACCTTCCACACTAGCTGAAATTAGTGGCACCTACAGTCCCCATGGCTACATCATTACCTATCACTTCATCAACAACTTCAGCCACAGAGTTTTCAACAACATCAACACAGCATTCAGATGAAGCAAGCAAATTGGTAAAATCTATGCAAGACATGTATATTCAGACTAATGAGATAAACAGACTTAAAGAACAGCTTAAAAGTCTTGAAGATGAAAAGAAACTTTCCAAGATAATGCATAAGAAGGAAGAACAAAGAGCAAACAAATTAAATGATCAGTTGAAGCAGTTAGAAAAAGATCTAACATTGAAAGAACCCATGGCTCAAATCAGACAACATCTATGGGCCATTATCATTGAATTAGTCAATGATATTAGCCATCAATACAGGTTATATATGAGGAAAAAGATTTATTCAAATCAACAAAAGAGGCCATTCAAAAGATAAAAGAAGAGCTTAGTAAAAAACCTGAAGAAGCTCTTAAAATCATCAAGTTTCTAAATTCTAAGAATAGGCAAGAGCTAGAAGAAATTGGTATTAATGATAGAATAGAGACCATCCTAGAAGTTAGGAAGGCAACTTCTAAAAATAATTTGATGATATAGTTAGAGGAGAAATGTCAAAACATGGAGGTTTCCATTACCAGGTTTATGATGAAATTTGATATCCTAAGGCAGAAAGGCCTTCCAAATTCATTAGTTATTCATGACAAACTAATGAAGCAGGATGACTATGACAAGAAAATGAGAGAATTTTCAAAGGAACGGGTCAATCTACCTACCTCACATGGTATTCCAACAGGGAAGGTAATCTACAAGAATTTGGAGAATTTGTTTTACCTACAGCATGAGGTGAAACATATATTTATCAACAAGCCCACATTCTCAAATTATATTGAAGCTAATGATATTTTTAGAAGGATGATGAAGAAAAAACTGCCAGAGGCTGAAATTTGGGAAAAATTGATTGATTTACTGTGAAATCAGATTGTAGTAAGTACAAAATAGTAAAACAGATCTTGATGTGTTTACATTTACAGTTAAAGAGTATCAGTTCAAGGCCAAAGCTTAAAGTAAATCAAAAAATACAATGTAGAGATAAAGCTGCCAGCATGAAAGACACCTCACTGTCCAGTTGCAGCCTTCGTTGAAAAGAAAAGAGATAAATCAGTAACAAAATCAAGACATCAAACAAGTAATTTCAATAAAAAAGGGACAACTAGCACTAGTTAGAAAGCTGTCACTATCTTCTTGCATGAAGATATTTATTTTCCATGAATAATTCCTAAGTTTGTTTTATGATATTTTGTAAAGATTTTTTGTATAAATATTTCTCATTTAAAAGTACTGAGTTTGGATGAATTGTTGAACATTTCTATAGTTGTACTATTCTGAACCTAAGGGTGATTGTACCAATTTCCTGTCAACAGACTGGATTAAAGAAATAAAGCATCATATTATAGGATTCATGTGTTGGGCCACTACAGTGAAGTATTTTCACTTGTTTCCTTATCAATTTCTTATGATTTTCATCAATACTTGAATGTGTTCTAAATCTAAATGATAAATCAGGAATTGTTATTTCAAAATATGTTAAAAACACTCTGTCTTGAACTATTTATCATTTACATGTTTTCTACTGATATCTAGACTAAGGAACCCTTAATTTCTCCCTAGTTTCGATTGACCCCTACCTTTTCACTCATTAGCCAAATTTGAGAACCCTTAATTTCTCTCTTACCCCGATTGAAACCATTTTCACCATCAGCCTTGAAGATCTAAAGTAACTCAACTATCTTTCCCTATAAACATTTCCCTTTAGAAGTCGGTCCTGATCTGATTTCTTGACACATTGACTCCATTAGCCCAATGGAATTCAGACCTACATCTATCCATCTGAGTAATTAATTTCACCACCAAATCAAATCAAAAATCCAAAACCAATTTACCCTACATAACTAGCCTAAAATCAATTAAATCCAACAAAGATAAATCATATAGAGAGAGACCTCTCTGAGCATTAGGAAGGCTATATCCTAAGACTTAAAAGTAAGTTTATGGTTACCTCTAATATTCTTTAAACTAAAAATCAAAATTCTTACAACTCTTGAGAATTATTGGAGTGATAACATACTGGAGACCATATTGGGGACCTAACCAAACCTCAGTTTTAAAATAAATCTTAAAAGAAATATTTTCACTTATCTTTTCACCTTAAGATTGTTTTGAAGATTTGTGAGTATATTTTCATAAATAATTGTAATTTTGGCTTTCAGAAGAGTCTACTATACTAGGTCCAATCCAGATCCACAACTTGTTGTCATAGTAGATAATCCTGACAGAATTGTAAAGAAAATAAAAAAAGTAAAGAGTTTAGGTAATAAAAATTCATTGATCAAAGAAAATTCTCTTCCAAATAAACTATCAAGTTTACAAGACATTGAATTTAATCTAGCTTTTGAACAAACTTTGTTTAGAACTAAATCAGAAAGTGATAGACATAATACTGTAATAGATCCTGATTTCATTTCATTCATTGAAACTAAGAAGGAAACTGTTTCAGTTGATTTTGATAATAAAAAAAAATTGAAGTTTATGATAGACTTGATGCCATAACTACAACTTTGATTAAGGAAACTGATGAAGCTTATTTACAACATTCAATTGAATTGACTGCTTTATCAGCCTATACCCCTAAGCCTTCTACCAGTCATTTAGATACCATTCTTTTAGAATCTATAGGTTCATAATTATTTACTACCACTTCATCCATTGTTTCCACCACACTTCATTCCACAGATTCATTCTTTCCCAAGCAACCATTTCAACCTAGAGTTTTATTTCCATCCCAAATAGTTCAAATTCATCCCCTAGCATTTCTGCTGCATTTTCCAATACTTCATTCTCATTTCCAAGCTCATCTTCTAGCATCCCAAATACATCTTATAACATCCCAATCTCGTCTGCAAGTGAATTAACTACATCTGCAAGTACCTCAAGTCCTTCATCAAGTACTTCAAACTTACCTCCTAGCTAAGCTAGAATCCAAGCCATGGCTGCCAGATATGCCCCATTGGTCCTACAAGCCCCTCTAAATTCCATGCCCCAAGATTATCAAATAAAAATCCGTCAATTTGATGGAACCACTCACTACACTGCACAACAGCATGTTAATAAAATGACATACTACTTTTAATTGCATGAATTAGATGATGTTGATGTTCAAATGAGACTTTTTTCTCAAAATTTAGCTGGTGATGTTAAGAAGTGGTTTAAATTTTTACCTGCTGGTAGTATAGCTGATTTATATTTTTTCATAGGATTTTTCTTAATAGATGGGAGAAAAAGAAGAATCCATTATAAATTTCATCTGAATTTGAAAATACAAAAAGAGTACCAACTAAAACAGTTCAAGACTACTGTACAAGATATAAGAATATTTACAATGCAATCCCTACTAATCTTAAACCTCCTCCAGACTCTTCCCTTATCAAATTCCCTGATGGATTTGATACAGTATGTCTTACCAACTAATAGAGAGAAATCCAGAAACCTTAGAGCAGATGCAAAGTAATGTTGTAAGTGTAGAATCAAACTTGTTAGCCAAGAAAGCTACATTAAGAAATGAAAGGAGAGTGCCAATAAAAGAGGAAACATCAACTTCAGATTTGAAAATAGATAAATTAGCAAAAACATTAGAAAGAATGACGGATAGGTTAGATAACATGGAAAGGAAGCCACAGTGGGATAACCAATAAAAAGGACCTCAAATTAGAAATCTCAATTTCAGGAAAAACACCAACACTGGAAAATCTAGAGAATCAACACCTGACCAAACAATAAGACCACCTTTCAAAGAGAACTATGCTGAAAGTTCTCACAAAATGAAAATGATGAAGACACTCAAATCAATCTAATGGGAATTAATGATGATAACATCATTTTTCTTACACAAGAAGAATAGGAGTTATATGAATTACAACAACTACAATTAGATTTTGGTGAGTCTTTTGATTACAAGCAAGGTTATGACTTTGTAATTAATGAAGTTCATAAGCAATATAACCTTAGGAGAAAGAAAAATGTAGAGCCTTCTACTAAGAAATATTCCCAAACTCAAACAAAGAAAATAGTAGAGGCTCCTACCATCAGCAAAACTCTAGTTTAACTCATAAGAATTCAAATCCCAATCAGAAAATTTCAAGTCCCAAAATTACACCCAGTCCTAAAATTGTTGACATAACATATATTGTTGTTCAAACATCAGCACATCCTCAAAAGTTTGTTGTTGCCAAGACAGCAAATTTTTCCAAAACAAAAGTTTCAGATCCAAAAACATTTACTGTTGATCCAAAATCAGCTGATTCTAAAACAGCCACTGCTAAAACAGCTGCTAAAACCACAAAATCTGCCAATACTTCCACTGCATCTCAAACTATCCCTGAAAAGAAAATTAAAAGTAGTAAAACAATGGAAATACAAACAGAAAATGAAAAACCAACTGTAGAAAAATAATATAAACCTACCCAAACTACAGTTACAAAAGAAGAAATAATTCATTTAGGAAAATCACAAGTACCATTCAACATCCAAGCTGAAATTGTCAAACTAAAGATACCAATTCCTTTGACAGAATTGGTAAAACATGACCTATACAAATCACATATCACTGAGACTTTAAACATGAATGATGGAGAAGATTCAGTTAATTTAAGTGATGATCAACCAGGACTAATCTTTGGTCCTGAAGTTAATGGAAAACACCAAGAGGGAGGAGTTCCTCCTTTCTAAATTAGCTTAATTTTTCATGATTAGATTTTACATAATTCAATGCTAGATTCAGGTGCTTCAGACAATTTAATGCCAAAAGAAATAACAGAAACCTTGAATTTAGACATCACTAGACCTTATAAAATTCTCTTCTCATTTGATTATAGTAAAGTGAAATGTTTAGGCTTGATCAAATATTTATGTGTTACTTTAGTTCAATACCCTGGAAAAAGCATTGTCATGGATATTGTGGTAGTTCATCCCTCCTAAGTATGGAATGCTATTATCTCACTCATGGGGAACTAAACTGCAAGGATCTCTACAACTAGACATGTCTTATGCAACAATATCAGTTTTTGGCCTACCCAAGAAACTTTAAAGAGAGACATTAATGAAATACATGATTAGTAGTGTAGAAATACCTCGAAAATATCCTATTTATTATAAACCTACTGATATGGACTCCATTTTATGTAATTCTGAAACATGCATAAAGAACAACACTGAACTAAAACAGAAAAAGAAAGCACCGAACAATGAAAACATTTTTCATGAATCAATGTGGCACCTAGATTTTTATGGATCAGTTAATAAATTAGGAGCAGGAGCAGGAGTTTGGATACATAACATGGAAAACAATCATGCAGAAGGTCATGCCTTTAGATTAAATTTCAAATGTACAAACAACATGGCTGAATATGAAGCTTTGATTTTAGAACTGCAGATTGTTAGAAATTTAGGAGCCAAAAGAGTGTCAATCATGGGTGACTCTGAGTTGATTGTGAAACAAATAAGAGGAGAATATTTTGTATATAATCCAAGATTAAGCCAATATAGAGAAACAGTTTTAGATTTGATTAGTGAACTACTTGAATGTGACTTTGTTGCAATTCCTAGAAAACAGAACATGCAGGCACACAGTTTAGAAACTTTTGCTAGCACCTACAATATGCCTTTTCAACCAAATCATAAATATACAGCATAAGTTAAACATAGGCCTACAATACCAGATAATATAAAATAATGGCATATATTTTCACAGGATGAACAGATTTATCATTTCATGAATTCTAAAGGAGAATTTCATAATTTTAATATAGACACAGATGGTACAGTAGATCAAACCATAGATAGTGAGATTGATATAAATGTTGTAGATGTAAATAACTTAGATTTCTCTAAACCCACTAAATTTACTCAAGTAGAAATAGATAATTTAGAAAAGGTAGAAATTGAAGAATTAGTAGATGATGATTCTGACATTTTGAACCTTAAAAACAACTTTTTACCTAAGGGATTAGCCCCTTAGAAGATATTTTTGATTCAAATGATGTTGCAAGAAAACCAAAGATGGAACCATTAAGATTTGACATATAAGAGTGAAATATAGGAACAGAACTAAAGCCTAAAATGATAAAACTTTCAAAAGCCTTACCTCAAGAAGAAAAAATGAAATACATAGCTTTGTTTAAGGAATTTCAAGATGTATTTGCATGGAGTTATGAGGAATTAAAAACTTACGACACTAGCATAATACAACACAAAATACCCATAAAAGAATATCAAAAACCTTTCAAACAAAAGCTCAAAAGAATAAATCCAGTTTTAATGCCTTTAATTGAAAAGGAGGTTAAGAGAATGTATGAAGCCTAGATAATTGCACCTATCAAATATTCTGATTGAGTTTCAAACTTAGTTCCCACTAGGAAGAAGACAGGGGAGATTAGACTGTATGTTTATTTCTGGAATCTAAATAAAGTGTCCTTAAAAGATAACTACCCTCTACCCAAGATGGATCACATTTTACAGAGGATGGTTGGTTCTTCCAGGATTTCATTGCTTGATGGATTCTCTGGATATTACCATATTTTAGTTCAACCAGAAGACCAACCTAAGATTGCTTTTACTACTACTTGGGGTACTTTCATGTATGTGAAAATGCCTTTTGGATTAATGAATGCAGGAATCACTTTTCAAAGAGCTATGGATATAGATTTTGCTAAACAAATTCATGATTTTCTTGTGATCTATCTAGATGATATTACTGTGTTTTCAAAGACTGATAATGAACATCTAGATCATCTCAGACAAGTATTTATCAAAAGTAGGAAATTTGGCATTTCTTTAAATCCTAAAAAGACTCTATTTGGACTTGAAGAAGGTAAATTGTTAGGACATATCATATCTAAAGAGGGAATTAGGGTAGACCCAGATAGAATAGAGGCCATTCTGAACATTAGTCATCTTAGGAATATTAAATAATAGTAGGCTTTCCTAGGTAAAATCAATTTTCTCAGAAGATTCATTTTAACTTAGCAGAAATAATTAGAGAACTCAATAACATGTTGAAAAAAGACTCAGTACTTAAATGGACTGTGGAGGAAAAAAAATCATTTGAATCAATCAAACAAGCCTTAACAAAAACACCAATCCTAATAATTCCTTATTTCAAAAAAGATTTCATTATTTTTTCCTTTGCTTCAGAACATACTATTGTTGTAGTCTTACTGCAGAAAAATTATCAGGGCTATGAGAAGCCCATTGTTTTTTCAGCAAATCACTTAGAGATGGCACATTAAATTATAACATAATGGAAAAGCAAGCACTAGCTTTAGTGAAGGCTATCAAAGACTTTAGAGTGTATATCATGTATTCACATATCATTGCTTATGTTCCAAATTCAGTTGTGAAGGACATTCTAACTCAGAATGGGCCTGATGGTAAAAGAGGCAAATGGATTGCCACCATTTTGGAATATGACATAGAAATTAAGCCCACCAAACTTATTAAAGGTCAAGGTTTAGCCAAACTCATGGTTGAATCAAATTTTCATGCTTTAGATATAAATTGTATTTCCCAATTAGATGATCAAGAAGAGATGGTGACTCCAGAGATCAGTGAAGCCTTTTCAGACTCACCATGGTAAGCAGATATTATATTTGTATTATTAAATTTACAAGCTCCTCCTAGATTATCAAGAACTAAAGCTAGATTTTTTAAGTTAAAGGCAATGAAATTTTGTGTCATAGACAATGCACTGATTTGGAAAGATCATGGTGGCATTTTATTGAATTGTTTGCTTAAATAAGAAGTTGATAAATTTTTGGAAGAGTTTCATGTAGGTGACTGTGGAGGACACCTTTACTGGAATTCAATTGCAGATAAAATCTTGATATTTGATTTTTACTGGCCTACACTATTTTCAGATGTGAAAAAGTATGTGAACTCTTGTCACAAATGTCAAATCTTTGAAGGAAAGAAAAAAACTACTACCTTTACCCCTTAAACCCATCTCCATAGAAATGCATTTTCAACAATGGGGTCTTGAATTCATTGGTGAAATTCACCCTCCATCCTCAGCCCAACGCAAGTGAATTTTGATAGCCACAGATTATTTCACCAAGTGGATAGAAGCCATACCTTCCAGGCAAGCCACTAATACTGTCATAATCTCATTTTTAGAAAACAACATATTGTCAATATTTGGATGCCCCCAAAATATCATTACTGATAATGCAGTTTCTTTCAAGTCCAAAAATATGATTGACTTCTGTAATAAATACCACATTACCCTTGGCCATTCCATTGCTTATTACCCTCAAGGTAATGGTCTTGTTGAATCCTCCAATAAAATCCTTGTTAATATCATCAAGAAACTACTCGAAGACAATAAGAAAACCTGGAATAAAAGGTTAGTGAATGCCTTATGGGCAGATATACTTACCACAAAGAATTCCATTGGTACATCCCCTTATCAACTAGTTTATGGGATGGATGTTGTTTTTCCATCTTCTTTAGGAGTACCAGTGATGAAAATAATACAAGAACTGTAGGTAGAAACTAATGATATCCAAAGAAGGATAAATCAAACCATACACTTGCAATAAACCAGGGAAGATGTCTATCTCAAGTCTCAAGTTGTTCAAGAGAAGATTAAAAAGATATTTGACAAGAAGACTAAGGAAGCTGATTTTTATATAGGTGACAAAGTACTTAAGTGGGATTCCAGGAGAGAAGAGAAAGTTAAACATGGGAAATTTTATTTCTTATGGAAAGGCCCTTATGTCATTTATGGTTACAGAGGTAAAAATGCATTCTTTTTGAAGGAGTTAGATGGATCAGATCTGCCAGGTGGACCTATCAATGGTAGAATGTTTAAGCATTACTATTCCCGAAAATAACAGTAGTTCACTTTGTTTACTTTACTCATTGTACATAACATTGCATATTTTAGAATGGGTTGGATGTTTTTCTAGCAAAGTCGAAGCCCAAAGAGAAGGCCCTAAGCTTTGAAAGACAAAATATCACGAGTATGAATAATGCAAAGCTTAGAAAATAGTTTCAAAGTTAGCACTGTCAAATTTCAAAGGCTACTAGTCTCAAAGTTCTTGACATTTCACCAGGAAACGTCATCCCCATGTGGAGCTATTGTTAAGGTCCTATAATAATAAGATTCATAATTTTTTATTTAATTTTGATTAGTCTTGTAATATGTACATACTTTTATTTCTGCAAATTGTTTTCCCATATTAGAAAAATAAAAAATGTAAAGAAGTTAAAATTCCTAAAATAAAAATCAAAGGACTTGAAAGAAAAAATATCAAAAAGAATATAAAAATGGACCCCAAATAAAAAAAGATACAAATAAAACATGAAAGTGATGCAAATCCAAATGCCACTACTATTTTCTTTTACTGCAAAATAAAGATTGTGTGCAACTTGTTAAAATGCCACAATCCATGAAGTTCGAACTGCTTAATCTTGGCCCTTCATGCTTTAAATTTCATGTTGTTAGATAGAGAATAAAGATCTAGCGAAACATTTTAATCTTGGCAGATCAGTAGTTAGGTAGAGAACAATAAGGAGCTCAACAGTTTAATCTGAGCCCTTGGAAGAAATAAGGATAGAATTAGTTATTTTGCTATTTAAAAGAAAAATGAATAAGGTTTGCAAGCTCAAATGCACCCATGTAAATGAAGAAAAAAATGTTAGGGTAGCAGATGGGTAGGGAGAAGCAGTTTTTCACAAGCATGAATATCATAAAATTGGCCATTTCATTTACTAATTCCCCTTAAAAAATCATCCCCTTGTAAAAATACCCCATCCCCTCCATTTTTTCTTTCCCCCTTGCAAAAAGCACCTTTTCCAAAGTTAAAAACACATCTTACTTAAGAAAAGTGAAACCATTTAACTAATTCCCCTTTTATTCTAAAATACCCAAAAGTACTTTTATCCTAACTATAAATGCTAAAATGTTATATTGGGACCCACTATGAAGAAATCTATCCCCGATATCATGTTTTACACTATGCTTAGTGTATTTGACATCCCGCAGTTACATTATTTTATTAACATTAACTTAATATATTAAATCCCACATTAAAATTGTATCCCGTATTATATTAAATACTTTATAAATATATCCCAACCCATATTTTTATTTAAAAACTATGGTTTAATAATTTCCCACATGTTATTAATCCTAGTCCCACTATGTATTATCCCCGTCGATTATAAAATTACACTTACTCGCATCCCATTGGTTATATTATAAACCTTGGCCATATCATGTATTAACCAATCGCATAGTTTATGTACCGGGCCCCACGCCATCTAAACTCACGACTCCATCGCATCATCTCAGCCTTTCGATCTTCCCTCACCAGATCCAATGACTATTAAACCCTATCGCGCATTTCATTACCCAACTGTTAACGCACCCCAGACCTTGCGAAAAGCGCAGTTTTTGGGCTCTCCCTCTCCTCTACGTGGCATCTTTCTATTCGATCGCACCAATCACAATAATTCCTCCAACCACTTTTGGAGCCTACAAAAACCACTAAGCGGTTTTTTCCCCCGTGCCCAAACCACCCACCCGTTTGAATGACCGCCCATTAATGCAAACACTATTTGGTTTAAAAAATGCATAAAACCACCCATTTGCACCCTTTTTTACCTTTTTGTTACATTTTGCACTGAAGAGGCACAACCCACTAGTTTTTACGCTACCAGATCACGTTTTCAACCTCATTTTAAGCCCAATTCACCAGAATTCAAAGCCCTTTGATGATACAGAACATTTTAGAACCGAATTGAAGCTTATAAAGACCATCAAGAGCTTCAGAAAGCTTTTTTCCACCTCATAAACCCTCTGGCACAGAAAATATTCATTTTTCCACGTATTCTTCAAAAGATGTAATAAAACTAATTGAATAATTTAGGAGCCTTAAGCCTTAAGCAAACTAAGAAAGCCCTGTTACTTCCAAAAATCCTTTTCTCCATACCCCAAGCTTTCTTTTCTCAGATTTTGAGGTTCAAAACTGTTTAAAATTACAAATATTGAATAAACTGAAGAATTTTAAGCCTCTGTGCACTTGAAGAAAACCTCTTTGCCTTCCAGTCATTTCATAAAGACCCTAGAAATCTTTTGCAGAAACTCTAAGGTCTTGAGATTGACTTTTGCTACAGATATTACAATTTAAGTTAATTGAGCAAATTTATACCTTTGCAGACAAAAGATAAGCCCCTTTTCTATCCAAATCCTTCTGCAAACTGTTATAATTTCCAGAGGTGCTCCTAAAGGCCTAAACCAGTGTTTCTAAATTCAAAAGAGTAAAAATTGATAAATCAAGCAAAGCAATGGCTTCTAAAAATATTGTACCTATCAGTTCTCTACAACCTTCTATTGTAGATACAGAGCACATTCCATTAGCTGACACAGACTTCAAAATTACTGATACAGTCACAGAATTTAACCTTCTTGAGCTCCACTTCTGGAGCCAAGAAAAATCCATAGATTAGGCTGATGAATTTTTCATCTGGGAGTCTAATTTACCAAAATA
Organism: Pinus albicaulis; assembly: GCA_034641835.2. Taxonomy (NCBI): domain Eukaryota; kingdom Viridiplantae; phylum Streptophyta; class Pinopsida; order Pinales; family Pinaceae; genus Pinus; species Pinus albicaulis. Next base: position 119,554,747 of record CM076581.1, read on the forward strand.
TGTTGTCCCTCAGACCTTTTAGTGCTCAGAAGTTATTAGACTCTGTCAATCATGCTATTTCCATGATCAAAGAGCTATAATACACCCTGAAAAAGAAATCCTATTTACCATTACTATTGAATCAATTAATCAGATGCTGCAGATATAGCCCAGGCCTGATGAAATCCCTTTATCCATTGAGACCCTCACTCATCTATACCTGAATCTAGACTTCCCCAAGAGGTTCCATATATTTCAAACCTTCATGCCTTCTTCTGTAGAAATTCCCAAGATAAATCCTCCATACCCTTGTGCAAAATTATTTAAAAGGAACAGACATATCATCTCCATGTTGTCTTTAATTCTTGGTTATTTCACAAATGAACATGTTGATGTTGTAGAATTAGGTTTTTTATCTACTTTTACACCTTGTCTTCCTCCCGCTACCATTTTAAATTTTTCCCAATACCTTGCTGACAGCATCCATGAGCAGTTGGTCAAAATTCCTTCTGAAGGTGTTTTTAAGCATTCCTCATTCCTATTCCACATGTACTTATACTTTCAGTCTGAGAAATTTAATATAAACATTCAGAAGCTTGATGTGGAAGGAAATCCTCAATCAGTCATTTTTTGGAATTCCTTGATAAGGAAAGACTCCAATGAGTTATATATATTTTATTGATTCCTTCATTCATCCTATGGTTAATTTGTTGAACAGCAGCATGCAGCCCAGAATTAGTGAAGATATTAAGAAGATCCTCCAATTACCAGAACATAATATTATAGGTGATTGGTACTTGTACCAAAACCATACTGAAATAAGAGTATATGGATCAAGTTTGGTTCCATATAAACTGCCTAAATACCTCCCTATGAGGTTATTTTCCCTTTAATACATAAGGAAAATTCTTAATTCAAATGCAATTAATTTCTTGGCGGCAAAGAATAAGACACAACTCAAATTGAAAAATCAGGTTGGCCCTTTTATCTGTAACAATAGAGATGTAGGTTCTGAGGAAGAAAAATGTTTACAGGAGTTCAAATTCAGTAACAGTTTTCTATGGTATTATGATCCCCTTGGATTAATAATTAAAATGAGAGTTAAGTGCAAACTCACTCCATATGTACATGAAAAGAAACCAGAGATAGAGAAATTCTCTAATCAATCTGAATGGTTGGAGAATACCTTGGTAGAGGCAGAGAAGCAAAGTGATACTAGTCAAACTTTTTGAACTCCATCCCAAGAAGACAGGAATGCAAAAAGAAATAGAGAGGAAGGATCCTATATTGCAGAGACTGCAACAGAGACCAAGTTTAAATTGAGATACAGTAAAATGCCAAAGATAAATCCTGCTAATAAAGAAGTGGAAACAATAGAGGTGATTGATACAGAAATAGCAGCAAAAGACAATGCACCTCCTACAATAATTGAAGAATAATTACAGCCTACTACTTAAAATAATCAGCTCATTCAAAAGCAGAATAGTATTGAAGTTTCTTTATCTAAAAAACTAGCAGAAAAGGATATGGATATCAAATAAAGATACAAAGAAATCAAAGCCAGAAATGAAGAAATTAAAACTAATATATATTCTCAATATCTGAAACAAATTCCTGGCATCCAGAATAGCCTACTTTCAGCCTTTGACTATAAGAATAAAAAGATGCATATGACATTTCTTCAACCTACAGTTCAAACTCCTAAGTCATTCTCTGATTACAAAAAGACAGATTTTGAAGTCTTGGCCCAGGGTAGTCATCCTTTGGACCAAATTGAGTTTCATAAGCAGGCAGGGGAGATGATTTATTCTACAATGACCACCAATGCCATGAGTGTACAAAAGCTGCAAAACACTCTTGCAAATATCAGAGATCATCTAAAATTGGAAAAATCTTCTTCACAGGAAAAAGACACTAGAATTAAATCTTTGGAAGAGCTAGTAATTGAAGTAGGATATGATCCTAAAAATGTGAAAGTTGCAGAGGAATTGATCAAGAAGAAAAATTCAGACATTGTTGCATTAAAGAAACAACTAAATCGACCCCCTACAAATCATCCTCAAGCCAAGGAAGTCTTACAAGATACAAATCAAAAATATGAGATGATGAATCTCATTTTACAGTTGACTGCTCAGATAAAGGAAATGGAGAATGAAATGGCCAAGTTGGTCCAAGAGAAAAAAGGATAAAGAAGAAGAAAATCCAGTCACAATGATTCCTATAGTTACTACTGTTGTACCTTCCACACTAGCTGAAATCACTGGCACCTATAGTCCCCATGGCTACAGCATTACTTGTCACTTCATCAACAACTTCAGCCACAGAGTCTTCAACAACAGTAGCACAGCATTCAGATGAAACAACCAAATTGGTAAAAGCTATGAAAGACATTTCTATTCAGAATAATGAGATAAAAAGACTTAAATAATAGCTTAAAATTCTTGAAGATCAAAATAAACTTGCTAAGATAATTCATAAGAATGAAGAACAAAGAGCAAACAGATTAAATGATCAGTTGAAGAAGTTAGAAAAATATCTAACAGTGAAATAACCCATGGCTCAAATCAAACAACAGCTATGGGCCAATATCATTGAAGTAGCCAATGATATTTGGCCATCAATATAGGTTATATATGAGCAAAAATATTTATTCAAATCAGCAAAAGAGGCCATTCAAAAGATAAAATAAGAGCTTGGTAAAAAACTTGAAGAAGCTCTTAAAATCATCAAGTTTTTAAATTCTAAGAACAGGCAATATCTAGAAGAAATTGGTATTAATGATAGAACAGAGATATCCCTAGAAGTTAGGAAGGAAACTTCTAAAAATAATTTGATGATATGGTTAGAGGAGAAATGCCAAAACATGGAGGTTGCCATTACTAGGTTTATGATGAAATTTGATATCCTAAGGTAGAAAGGCCTTCCAAATCCATTAGTTATTCATGACAAACTAATGAAGAAGGATGACTATGACAAGAAAATGAGAGAATTTGCAAAGTAACAGGTCAATCTACCTACCTCACTTGGTATTCCAACAGGAAAGTTAATCTACAAGAATTTGGAGAATTTGTTTTACCTACAGCATGAGGTGAAACACATATTTATCAACAAGCCCACATTCTCAAAGTATACTGAAGTTAATGATACTCTTAGAAGGATGATGAAGATAAACTGCTAGAGGCTGAACTTTGGGAAAAAATGACTGATTTACTGTGAAATTAGATTGCAGTAAGCACAAAAAAGTAAAACAGAGCTTGATGTGTTTACATTTGCAGTTAAAGAGTATCAGTTCAAGGCCAAAGTTTAAGTAAATCAAAAATTACAATGCAGAGATAAAGCTTCCAACATGAAAGACACCTCACTATCCAGCTGCAGCCTTCATTGAAAAGCAAAGAGAGAAACCAGTAACAAAATTAAGATAGCAAACAATTAATTTCAATAAAAAAGGGACAACTAGCATTAGTTAGAAATTTTTCACTATATTCTTGCATGAAGATATTTCTTTTCCATGAATAATTCCTTAGTTTGTTTTAGGATATTTTTTAAAGAATTTTTGCATAAATACTTCTCATTTAGAAGTATTGAGTGTGGGTGAATTGCTGAACATTTCTATAGTTGTACTATTCTGAACCTAAGGGTGATTGTACCAATTTCAATTCAACAGACTGGATTAAAGCAATAAAGCATCATATTACAGGATTCATGTGTTGGGCCACTACAGTGAAGTATTTTCACTTGTTTCCTTATCAATTTCTTATGTTTTTCATCAATACTTGAATGTGTTCTAAATCTAAATGATAAATCAGGGATTGTTATTTCATAATATGTTAAAAGCACTATGTCTTGAATTATTAATCATTTACATGTTTTCTATTGATATCTAGACTAAGGAACCCTTAATTGCTCCCTAGTTTATATTGACCCCTACCTTTTCACTCATTATCTGGATTTGAGAACCCTTAATTTATCTCTTACCTCGATTGAAACCATTTTCACCATCAGCCTTGAAGATCTGAAGTAACTCAGCTATCTTGCCCTGTAAACATTTCCCTTTAGAACTTGATCTTGATCTGACTACTTGACACATTGACTCCATTAGCCCAATGGAATACAGACCTACATCTATCCATCTATGTAATTAATTTCACCACCAAATCAAATCAAAATCCAAAACCAATTTACCCTACATAGCTAGCCTAAAATCAATTAAATCCAACAAAGATAAATCATATAGAGAGAGCCCTCTCTGATTATTAGGAAGGCTAGATCCTAAGGCTTAAAAGTAGGTTTGTGGTTACCTCTAATATTCTTTAAACTAAAAATCAAAAATCTTACAACTTTTGAGAATTATTGGAGTGATAAAAATCCTGATGAAGCTTCATGGGAGATGGTTGATCAGATGCGGGCTATGTATCCTTCATTATTTTCTAGTTCAACAAATGATTTTTTGGTATAGGTATATGTATATATGGATGTTGTTGTAGATATCACAATGAGATGTGTTATAAAGCTCCAATAAGCGGTATGATTGTCAAGTTTGTTATGTTGGTCATGGTTTTCAGTAGTTTTTCATTGTAAATACTGCATTGAGCTATGTTATAAAGCTCCATGGACAGTGTGTTTTGTTTTCAATGGTTTATTGGTCATAGATGTCATAAAACACCTATGACGGTGTTCCCCCAACGGGGAGGCGTTTGTAACAACCCCTGGTTAATTTTCCATGTAAATAAAATAAGACCAAGGTCATGGGACACGTATTCCAAGTTGAATTTTGGGAAAAACGTAGAGATGGGTATCACTTTGATTAATTAATGACTATGGAATTTGGCAAAGGCAAAGTGGAAATAATTGGAATTTTATTAATGAAATAAAGAAAAATAGGAGAAAAGGAAGACGCAAGGGAACATTGGATTAGCAACTACAACTAGATTTATTTACAGGTAACAGGTTGTATGTATGATTTCCTTGCTAATTTTTGGATGCATGGTATATGCATGTGATTTTGCAGTTATTTGTTGTCATGGGCATGGTAGATTTTCTTGGATTGAAAATGGTTCTATACTTGCCTTGCCATTTTTCTAGATAGCCATGGTGTTGTGGGTTAATTGGTGCTCATGTTTCCTATGGATGTAGATTGGAACAAACGATGATCTGGAAGCCCTGGAACAACTTGGGTTGAGTTAATAGTCTTGGATACTAGGTTTGGAAAAATATTTTGGATCCCTTGGTTATTTGAGTTACTAGTCCCCGGAGCTGGCTTGGAAAAACTCTCTAAGTACCTAGAAGGTTGTGTGTTGATTTACTAGTTCCGGGAGCCCTTGACAGCTTAGGTAGAGACCAATTTGGTTGTTGTTAGTGATGTTCAACTGCAGAGGTGGAATCATTGTGGTTGAGGGTTGAGGTGGTTTTGCCTCTGGAAGCCTTGGCTGGTTTGTATTGGTTCATTTCATGAGTTCCCACATTCATGCTTGGAATATGGCATGGGTTTGATTGGCTGAATGAGAGATTTGGTTCAACCCAATCTATGGTTGGGTGGTATGTGGAAGACCCTAACTTGGTTGGCATTTTCATATGTTAATATGAGACATTTTCCTATTGTGATATATGAGAATTTATAGTGATTATGATAGTAATATTATGGTTGAGTTACCAAGGTTCCTATGTTGGTTATTTTCTAGTTATATGATGGTTATATAGTGAGGATTATCTATGGATCTTGTCATGAATAATTTAGTTATTGACTGGTTGATGAATGTATGGACTAATAAGTGTTGTTGCAGCTATGTGGAGAGGGCATAGGGCCTTCTTGGTGATTCTTAGATGAATGTTAGCCTATCATGATCAGATATGCATTCATGACCTGTAGCTTACATGTTTTCCATATGTTTGATGAAATGTTTGTTATGGAATAGGCATGTCGTGGGTCAGTTCTTGTTCATGTTTTGTATGAATAGCTTCATCATTATGTCATTTTTCATTATGATAAGTTACAAGAAGTTATGGGCAATGGTTTGGAGACTAGCCTGGAAAATTGGCTTAGATATTGGGACTGCACCCTATGAACTAGAGAAATTGAGCTATAACCGCATGGAAGCAGTGTTATGAATTTGGTTAGAGGCCTTCAACCGCACCCTCGCCTTTTCATGCATACGAATGGCGGTTAAGTTGTGAAAAAATTAGCCCCAACTCAAGGTTTGGTCACTTGGGGTTTTATTTTGGCCCCTGATTGTCTTGTAGCCTTGGGGGATGTCTATGAGTTGTTAGTTGTTGGCCCCACTTCCATGACCAAAGCTTGGAGGTGGGGTTACATCATAGTGACTCTTTGTCTCATGTTTACCCAGGCGGGTTGGAAATTTGGGTAAATGTAGGAGGAGGTGGTTACAAAGATGAACCATTATGGATCAAATGCCATGAGAAAATTATTCCAAGAGTAGCTCAATAACAATAGAATATTCAACGATGTTGTTGGAAAATTGAAATAGGCAACAATGTTTTCCTTACATGACATTTACTTGTGAACAATTAGATTCTTCTTCTTAATTATTCTTATGTTCTCTATCATCAAATAAATACCGAAAATAAAATGAACACAAGATATAGGCTCCACACCAAGGGAAAACCTCACCAAGGGGGAAAACCCATAAGAAATCTTATTATCAACTTCAAAGGAGACTTCCAAGACCAAAACCTAAATCAGGATTCTCACCAAGTCGACCAGCCTCCCTTCTCTTATGCAAGACAATATCTTCAAGGAAAATGAAGTAATACTTCTAGGTTCTCCTTCTTTTCAAGATAAATTGTAACATATTTTGCACCCTTTTGAACTAAGGTAACCCTAGATACTTTGTTCATGTGAACAAAAAATAGTAATATTAGACTTTCGAGATCAACAAAATTTATTTTTTCCTTTGTTTAGCTTCATAAACCTTTAGAGACCTTTGTATATCCCTTCTTAGCTACATATCAAAGACTAGATGATGTATGTATGTCCATTCCGTCAAATGATGTCAAAGTTCATCTTTATATAACCTTCCAAGAGGCTTGAATATCCCTCTCTATGCCTACTCATGTAGGGTTGGCCGACTTGGTCTTGGATCCCTTCTAAACATTTTTCAAATAAAAAAATAATATTACTTTACATTGATGCAAGTGCCCACTAGAGTCTAAATGACTTTGACTCATGACACAAACCTAAAAGCATACAATGGATTCTTAACCTTTGACCAAAGAGCATGGGCAAGAAACCCATACTTAAAATAAATAATTTTCTTTGGACAAGTATAATAATAATTACATCATGACATGACACACATGACAATTATGAAGACCAAAACTAGTTACATTTTCCAAGGCTCCCTCTTAACTAGTAAGGTATTCATATTTGTCCAACGAATACTGATGGGCCTCTAAATTAGACATAAAATAAGTCCCATCTAACCTTTCTTAGGCCCATCTACCTTTCTTATGTACATAAAAGGATATATTAAATCTCTCCTTCTACACTTAATAATGTTTTCTTATGCTTTAATATGTTCTTAGGAAGGATTAAAGGTAGTTTCATATCTTTGCCTAATATTGGTTATTTTTGTAGAATATTGTGAGACTATTTGGAATATTATACAGATTTGGAGAAGGAGATGATTTAAGGACTTGCTCCCTACCACTAGAAGATCAGGAATGGAGAATAAATGAGCACAACATCAGGAAATTAGGGAGAAATCTTGGAGAGATTCAAGGGGATTTTCCACCCTCCTGAACTCTCAAAGGAAGCCAAAGGATTTTCATGAGATCCCCCTCCAGCAATTCGAATTCTAGAGGCAGCCAAGCAACTCAAGACCAAGTGCACTCAAGCCATACTTCACTTTGAGTCTCTAACAAATCTAATTCTAAGAGGCAGTCAAGCAACTGAAGATAAAGGGCACTCAATCTATGTTTACTTGGAGTCAAAGAGGAATAAATCACCATTTTCAAGGGATTTGTTGGTAGCTGCCCTATAGAATAAATAGAGAAGAGCTATATCTAGGAAAGAGTTAGTTAGTTAGCCAGGGGGTTGATTCTAGTCGATTCCATTTTATTCTTTGATTCCATTCAGAACTTTTGCTGCAAGCTATTAGGCTTTTGTTGTTAAGACCTTCGTGATGTGATAAGATTGTATTCTTAATGCAATGAGTATTCAAATGACTTTCTATTGATATAATTCTAGAGAGCTAGGCTCATGGGTTAGGGCCCAACCCATGTGCCTCGACTTCTCTGTTGTTTTCATTCTTTCCTTTCTGTCATTTAGCTAGTTTTGTTTCTGCCATTTATTTAGTTTTATTCTTGAACAGTTAGCTAGCTTCTACTATTTTCATTATTGTTTAGTCTTTGCTTTCATTTTTCTGTTGTAGTTCTCTATTTTCTTACGAGAGTAAGAGAGTAGAGGAAAAATTAAAAATTTGTGGTCAAGCCTTCCCCTCTTATCTCTCTCAATAGAGCTCGAGCAGGGTTGACCTCCCCACAGGCCAAAAAAAATTGCTTTTTGTTCACTGTTTTATCACGCAATCTTTTATGTTTTCCCACACATGAATCTACAGGTTTGTTTGTAGGAATTAATTTTAACACCCTAGAGCAGCTCTGTGGTGCCTTTCCGCTTCAATTTCCATCTTTTTCTTCACAGCTGAACACTCCTCTTACGCCTCTATTCCCCTCCTTTTCTTCTCATCTTAATGTTGTACTTACCTTCTTTTTTTTCCTAACGCACTTTATCCCTTCAAGCCTTATTCCTTTGCTTTTCTCCATTCACGACTACCTTACCCTTTTTATGCAAAACACGTGAAAAAGCATTCAAAACCATCGAAAACCTGACCTCCATTTTTGCTCCTCAAGTCTCCCACCACCATACACACTTCACAAATCACAACTTTTAGCTTTTACCTTTAATCACTTACCACTTGTTATGGCGATTGCGATATTGTGAAATCACGCCCCACCGTCGGTCCCACTGCCATGTCGCCCATCGCAAATACCACTTCGCACATTTTAGCTTTTACCTTTAAACACTTACCACTTGTTCTTGTGATTGCGATATTGTGAAATCGCAAATCGCACTGTTTACCTTTTCGCATAACACTTATTGCTTATTCTTCCGAAGTGATAACTCCACCATGTCACTTGTCACACTTCACACTTCGCTGAACTTACCACATTGCATATCACAACCCGCAACTTTTACCATGTCACAAATCACACTTCGCATCATTTAGTTTTTTGCATAACACTTACTGCTCATTACGTCGATGCGATAACTCCGCCACATCACGCGTCACAAATCGCATTTTGCGCATTTTAGTTCGTTCTGTTAACCTTTACCGATATCCCTTTAAACTTGCGATATTGTGATTGCGACATCACACATCGCAACTTTTGTCCTCCATCGCACTCTGCCATCGCTTTTTTGAGTTTTGTCCACTCAAAAGACATTTCTCATGCTATCATAAAGTTTTATAAGGGTTTACCCCCCTCTTTCTACTTCCAAATGTCACTTCATGTGTTAAACCCCCCATTAGGCTCTTTTATCCCTTTTCTTCCCTCCAAGCTACAATTTAACTCTTTTTCATTAGAATTAAGTCATGGATAGCCAGTTGCATGGACAAAAGCATGCTAGATAGATCATAGGATAAGTAGAGAGCATTTAGCCATTTGGCCAAGTTAAGTATGGTTGATGATTAGTTTCCTTTCTTCTTTTTGTTTCTTGCACATTAAATTAGTTCCATTTCTGTCATTTCCTTTCTGCAATTTAGTTTAGTTTCATTGAAATCTGATAGACTTCACTAAGAACCCCTATAAGTAGCACCCTTTCGTAAAGTATAAGAGCATGACATGAACATAATGCATCTGTTGTGTATATATCACTGTTACCTCAAATTTTGTACAAACCTCGGGTTGATAAAGTAAAGTAGGGTAGCCCCTGGGAGTTGCAGCACTCTTGGTGCAATACCAAGGCTCACCACTTTTTGGCGTTGTTGTCGGGGAGGTGTCTAATAGATGCTTTGATTCTATTATAGCATTCTTTTCTGCTTTCCTTTTTCATGTTGTTTCCGAAATATTGAAAATTACAAAAAAAAATGATTTCATGCCTCATAGGAGTAGGGATACTCAGAATCTTTTTTTAAAAATACTTCTCCAACACCTACGCCCCCACTTGACCACGTGGTGCAGTAAGAACCACATCACCATACACTTTTGAAGGAAGAAGAGATGGATGGATATGATGACAATGAAGAAGATATTATTGGGTTTCCCATTCAAGATATGGACATCAGTGTACCTATGAGGAACATCCCTCCATATTTCCTTCCCAACTTCCATGGTATGAAGACAGAGGATCCAGAAGCATTTCTCTTTGAATTTGAGATACTTTGTAGGTCTTATGGATACTTATCACACACTCAAAAACTGAGATTGTTTCCTGCAACATTGAAGGATAGAGCTCTTAAATGGTTCATGAGTCTAGGTACTAATTCAATAAGATCATGGAATGATATGAAAAATATATTTCTAGAAAAATATAAAGATTGTGATCTTAGAGAATAAATTTTTAGAATGAGCCAAGAAGAAGATGAGAGCCTTGAGGATCTAACAGAGAGGTTCATGTATAATGTTAAGACGGTGAAATTGCATCATCTAGGATTTGACACACTAAAAACCATCTTACTTAGAACAATTAGGGATGACTGGATTGATCTCCTTAATCTCATGAGTAGAGGAGATGTATACCAATTTTAATTTGAAGAAATTTGTGAAACATGCAAGCGCATATCAAGAGGAAGGGAAAGAGTAAGTAAATCAACATCAACATTGGTAAGGCAAGATGAACTTGTAAATTTTCTTGATAACTTTAAAACATAAATTCTTAGCAATCTAAGTGAACAAGTAGAAATGTTAAGAATGAAAAATGAGAAAAAAGAAGATGTTGATATTTTTTTTATCCATGCAGAATCATATGCTACTAAATGTTGTTCATCATTCCCCAAGTTTAAAGAATTTTACCAAGAAGACAATGGAGCAAGGAAATCACCAAAGAAGTTATGTTATGTAGCTCCAAGGATACCCTGGCAACCTAGTCAACTTGATATGATGCAAGGATCCACTTCACAATTTCAAGCTTATTCACATCCATCTCAAACTAATTGGGATACACTCCCTCCTTAGCAAACTTGGTTAGCTCACCCCTAAAACCAATCTTGGCAACATGGTTGGCAAGGTCCTTATTGGGAAAATCCACAATATCCTCAATATTTCCCTCCATATCCTCCATACCCAACTCCATGCTATCCCTACCATCCACCTCCACCACAACCACAGCCTCAACCACATCCATCTCATATATCTACCCCCACTCAACTACCTGTACCACCATTTCCAAACACACACCATGAAGTATCTCATCCCACTTACAATGTTGAGGTACAACACTACCAAACATATCCTCTTGATCTAAATGGTCTGCATATTAGTTCAAGAAAGGTATTGCAAAGAAGAGATTTTCTTAATTTCATTGAAGGACAACCTAAAGAAGAAGAAGATACGAATGAGGAGATCAAAGAATCAAGAGCCACACTTGATGAAGAGAAAATATCAGAATCAGATGTTGAGAAAGTTCCCTCATGTTTACCAGCATTTCCTCCATGTGTTCAAGAGAACAATCAGCAAAAAGAGGAATATTTGAATGTCATAATAGAAGAGGACATCCAAGGTGATCCAACTCAGCAAATGAACCAAGGGCATCACAACTATATGGACATATGGTTCCAAACAGTCATTAAGCTGCAACAACACACTTTTCTTCAACATCACTTGATACAATCCCAGTCAAAGCAATTCATCTCTCATATTCAGGTACATGTTAGAGCATGTATTCCAAGTGTGCACCTGATTTTATCTGTCATTTTGATGTGTACATGGCTCCAATGAAAGTATTCCTATACTTGAAAAAGGTTTTTTTTTTTCAAGTACAGTAGGAAAGTGAAAAAAAATGGAAAAGAAGAAAAATAAAAAGGGAAAGAATAAAATCTCATATGAAAACCTCTTTGAGGCGTCTGAGATTGGCTCAGTGATTGAAAACCTTCATGAGGCGGTCATTGGGTTGAAAAAATAATAAATAAATAAAATATCCTAGGTGAAACCTCCTTTGAGGTGCCTAGGCATACCTTCTAGTTGAAAAACTCATGGAGGCAGCTTATAGGCCTTAAACAAAAAACAAAAAAATATTGTGCATTCCTCCATGTATCTCTCTCTGATGAATGCAGGTGCTCTCCAACCTTTGCAAGCAAAAAACAGCGAGTTGTCACAAAGATAAAATTTGTTCAACACTTTAGTCAAAGGTAGTCAAACTTGGACTTCTTCCTCCTATGCTCAAAAGCTCCAAAAGGACCTCAAGCAGATTATCGAATGCAGCTTCAGAACCACCAAAGACAACTTCAACAGCCATATTAGCAATAGCTTCAATATCACATGCAAAGACAAATCAATGGTAAGGCTCAAGTATGCAATCATCTAACCCTTTCTTCGAACTTATTTTAGCTTAATAAAACATTAAAAAGTGTGAGAAGGAAAGTTTTTTTTTTTTTTTTTTATAACCAAAATCAGTAGCAGAGAAACCTCGGCCTTATCTAGCAACTAGCCTCACTTTTTCCACCAAGAAAATAAACAAGACAAAAGTAAAAAGGACTTGAGAAAGTGGCCAGTAAGAAGTTAATTGCAATAAAATACAAGGAGTTCCAAAGGGGTAACCAAGGGTGAAGTCAGTTGACAGAAGAAAAAAAGAAACTCTGAGTTTATTTTGCATGCAATAAAAAAAGTTGGAAAAATAAGAAAAAGAAGAAGAGAAAAAAAGAGAAAAAAGAAAAAGAAGAAAAATAGAATAAAAGGTGGACCAACGACCTCTTGTCATGCAAAATAGATTTTCTTAAGGCACCTAAGGAAATCCAAGCAGCACCTACAAAAATAAATACAAGCTGAATAGCAAGAAGATTAGCAAGGGGGGTAGCACATGGCCCAAGAAACAAAAAATGAAATAAGCCAGCATGCAGGAAAAACCATGAGGCAAGGAGGATGAATATGTTTCTCAGAGGATGAGCAATAGCTTTAGTAGGGGGGTGATGATGGGCCTCTAAATTAGACATAAAATAAGGCCCATCTAACCTTTCATAGGCCCATCTACCTTCCTTGTGCGCATAAAAGGATATATTAAATCTCTCCTTCTACACTTAATAATGCTTTCTTATGCTTTAATATGTTCTTAGGAAGGATTAAAGGTAGTTGCATATATTTGCCTAATATTGGTTATTTTTGTAGAATATTGTGAGAATATTTGGTAGATTATACAGATTTGGAGAAGGAGATTATTTAGGGACTTGCTCCCTGCCACTGGAAGATCGGGATTGGAGAATAAATGAGCACAACATCAAGAAATTAGGGAGAAATATTGGAGAGATTCAAGCGGATTTTCCACCTTCCTGAACTCTCAAAGGCAGCCAAAGGATCCTCATGAGATCCCCCTCCAACAATTCTAATTCCAGAGGCAGCCAAGAAACTCAAGACCAAGTGCACTCAAGCCATACTTCACTTGGAGTCTCCAGAAAATCAAATTCCAAGAGGCAGCCAAGAAACTAAAGACGAAGGGAACTCAATCTATGTTTACTTGGAGTCAAAGTGGACTAAGTCACCATTTTCAAGGGAGTTTTTGGTAGTTTCCCTGTAGAATAAATAGAGAAAAGCTATATCTAGGAAGGAGTTGGTTATTTATCCAGGGGGTTGATTCTAGTCGATTCCATTTTATTCTTCGATTCCATTTAGAACTTTTTCTGCAAGCTATTAGGCTTTTATTGTTAAGACCCTCGGGATGTAATAATATTGTATTCTTAATGCAATGAGTATTCAGATGAATTTATATTGATCTAGTTCCAGAGAGTTGGGCTCGTGGGTTAGGGCCCAACCCATGTGCCTTAGCCTCTCTGTTGTTGTCATTCTTTCCTTTCTGTCATTTATCTAATTTTGTTTCTGCCATTTATTTAGCTTTATTCCTGAACAGTTAGCTAGCTTCTGATAGTTTCGTTAATGTTAGTCTTTGCTTTCAAATTTTTGTTGTCGTTCTCCATCTACTTACGAGAGTAAGAGAGTAAAGGAAAAATTCAAAATTTGTGGTCAATCCTTCCCCTCTCATCTCTGTCAATAGAGCTCGAGCAGGGTTCACCTCCCCATAGGCCAAAAAAAAAAAATTGTTTTTTGTTCATTGTTTTATCATGCATTATTTTTTGTTTTCCCATGCATGAATTTGTAGGTTTGTTTGCAGGAATTAATGTTAACACCCCAGAGCAACTTTGTGGCACCTTTCCGCTTCAATTTCCATCTCTGGCTTCACGGCTGAACATTTCTCTTACACCTCCATTCCCCTCCTTTTATTCTCATCTTAATGTTGTACCTAACTTTTTTTTTCCTAACGCACTTAAGCCCTTCAAGCCTTATTCCTTTGCTTTTCTCCGTTCATGGATTCCTTACCCTTTTTATGCAAAACACATGAAAAACCATTCAAAACCATTGAAAACCCGACCTCACCTTTGCTCCTTGAGTCTCCCACCACCGTACATCACACTTCGCAAATCGCAACTTTTAGCTTTTACCTTTAATCACTTACCACTTGTTCTTGCAATTGCGATATTATGAAATCGTGCCCTTCTGTCGGTCCCACTGCCACGTCGCCCATTGCAAATTGCACTTCGCACATTTTAGCTTTTACCTTTAAACACTTATCGCTTGTTCTTGCGATTGTGATATTGTGAAATCGCAAATCGCACCATTTACCTTTTCACATAACACTTACTGCTTATTTCACCGATGCGATAACTCTGCCACGTCACTCATTGCACTTCGCACTTCGCTGAACTTACCACATCGTGTATCTTAGCCCGCAACTTTTACCGCGTCGTAAATCACACTTCGCATCATTTAGATTTTCACATAACACTTACTACTCATTCCACTGATGTGATAACTCCACCATGTCAAGTATTGAAAATAGCACTTCGCACATTTTAGTTCATTTCGTTAACCTTTACCGCTATCCCTTTAAACTTGCGATATTTCAATTGCGACATTGCACATCACAACTTTTGTCCTCCATCGCATTTTTGAGTTATGTCCACTCCAAATTTATTTCTCATGTTATCATAAATTTTTATAAGGGTTTACCCCCACATTTCTGCTTCCAAACCTCGCTTCATGTGTTAAACCCCCCATTAGCCTCTTTTAGCCATTTTCTTCCCTCCAAGTTGCAATTTAACTCTTTTTAATTAGAATTGAGTCATGGATAGCCTATTTGCATGGATAGAAGCATGGTAGATAGATCATAGGATAAGTAGAGTGCATTTAGCGGTTTGGCCAAGTTAAGTATGGTTTAGGATTAGTTTCCTTTCTGTTATTTGTTTCCTACACATTAAATTAGTTCCATTTATGTCATTTCCTTTCTAAAATTTAGTTTAGTTTCATTGAAGTGTGAAAGACTTCACTGAGAACCCCTAGAGGTAGCACCCTTTCATAAAGCATAAGAGGATTACATGAACAGAATGCATCTATTGTGTATATAGAATTGTCACCTCAAATTTTGTATGAACCCTAGGTTGATAAAGTAAATTAGGGCAGCCCCTGGGAGTTACAACACTCTTGGTGCAATACCATGGCTCACTAGGTACAAGGACACTACTTCATTTGAAAAGTTATGATAAGAAGGGTTCTATATTGATAAGAATCACTCATCATAGCCAACGTTGTCACATTACCCGAAACCTTGAAAGGTACACTCTATTTTTCACAAGATCAGAGCACAGTGTTGGGAATCATTTCATATGACACCATACTACCTCATCATGGCACATACTCTACCTATGATACTTGGAGTAATCCTACCATTAGACCATTATTATCCAAGTTCGTGTGACTTAGGATCTCCATGCTAATACATCACATTACATGACTCTAAGAATATTTGTCCAAGATGCTTATCCAGTCCAACATTCTCCTTATCCATGTCAAAGTACTTGACTTATGACATTAGTCCTAATCCATCAAGGTACTTGACATAAGGAGAATCAAACAAGTTACCATTCTCTCTATTCGTTATGCATGGACTAGAATTTTGGCTTCTAGTCCTAGTTTAGTACATGACACAAGGAGAACCAATGTCCAACCAGACTCCCTCTTAATCAAGGAGGACATCCCTATTCTCTTTGTAATCAGAGAATAGATTTTTCTTCTATTCAAGGAGACTCCTTTTTCTCCCTCTCAAACCTAGAGGAGATTCCAACTTCCTTAGAGAATTCATAGCCACGAGTCTTCTTACTTGTCTTTCATGGCTTCTGCTTTCCTCTACATCTCATTGTACATGCTTTCTTTCGCGGTATCATGGATCATAGAGCCATCTTCTCATGACATATTATAGGTCATTCATCTTCCACATCACTTTCTTCTCAACTTTATCAATGAATTCATTCTAATGAACCTTCCCAAACTTCAACCTAATCATAACTTCCTCATGAAAGTGATATTTCTTCTAGATCTTCAGGTTATCTTCTCACATTGCTATCCTTCAATCCCAAGATGAGCACATCTTGACCTTCCTCGATTTTATGTACCAATGTTGATTTTTCAACATCCATATAGTTGAACTTGTTCCAACTATGATCATGTAAACATGCAACATATTTCCATGTAGCAAAGTAACATGTTAACTAGATAACCAATTATATATCATCATCATACTTACCTCACCCTGACGATCTTAAAAACATATTTATGGTCCATCTCCACAAGAGTCTATTAGCATACCCAACAATCCAACTTGATTACCAAGTTACTATATTTCCTTCAATGAACTTTTGATCGCATCAGTTCCTTCAGAGTCTTTGCAATTCCCTCCATTCATCATGTTTCTCATCATAATGGTTTTTCTTAGCCATATACATGTATTATGATGAGTACCACCAAACAAATCATACAAATAAAGGAGCATGATTGCAACTTTTACAATCTAGAGATACTGTTTGGTCAATTTAGTGTGTCCTAAATTGATACATTAATTTTTCAATCCGGGATTCGTAAGCTGACGAAGTGTGGCACACTATATGTGCAAGATAACCTATCTCTTACTTTTTGTTGTTTTTGGGTTTTTTATTTATCTTGGGGGTTTTTTTATCTTGGTTGGTTTCCTAATGTGAGATGGAAATTCTAAAAGACAAGTATGGATATAAATGTTCAAGGCAATGATGTCCTTTATAATGATTTCCCAAACTTCAAACTTCAAAAGGGTTTTAAAACATGCAATGACAAAATTAATTCCTAAAATAAAATGAAAATGTGCCACTATAATAGTCAAACAAACAGTGAACTATTGATCATGAAACCCATTACCCTTGCTGCTGTCTAAATACAAAAGAAACTGTGCTCAAAGAAATCCAAGAATTGCAAGCAAAGTAAAGCTAAGATCAAATTACATCAACTCATATTCTGACCCCTCACCATTAGTCTCGCTATGGCTTTCGGAGGTAATCATAAACAACTTGAGCAATATGATATCTAATTTGCAGAAAAATAAACTAATATCAAATTACACACTCATACTTCAATCCCTCACCATTAGTCTCACTATGGCTTTCGGAGGTAACTGATAATGACATGAGTAATTTAATATCTAACTTGCAGAAAAATAAACTAATATCAAACTACACACTCATACTTCAATCCCTCACCATTAGTCTCGCTATGGATTTCATAGGTAACTGATAATGACATGAGTAATTTAATATCTAATCTAACTAATAAAGAAAATGTACAAAACTGAAATAAATAAAACAGTGCTGGAATTAAAAGCTAAGAAAAATAAATCAGCAGAAGGACAAGACTGATTCCATGTCATTAGTCATTGTAAAACTATGTGCAAATGCCCGGGTTGCCTACTGTAATCTGGAACAAAGACATTGATCAGTTAACAGCAGTATAAAGCATGAAAAATTATGGACAGAAATAAAACGTTAATACCATAAGAGATGTAATATATACACGTGAATAACTATGGCATAATTAACGTAAGGAAATAAAGCGTGAAACTATACAGCAATAAACAAAACCTCGGCGTGTGCAAGGGCCCTCTGCACAATCCTCGGGGAACAGCTATCAACCACTAATTATGCTTATGAACAGAGTCTTCTCATGTATTCAAAACGCATTCATAACAAGGAAATAATGTCACAGCACAGTGGGCTTTCTTTACAACAAAATTACATTACAAAAGCTAGCTACTATGCGTATGAGAACGCATTATTTATAACAGAGGATGACATAACTACTTTCCTACAATCTGTGCTGATAAAAGACACGTGAACAACCACGTCCAGAAATCTAGCATTATGGCTGCCGTGAAGATTAAATCTATGGAGGTGTCATGGATTCGGGCCATATGGAGCAACAGGCGTGTTGATATGTCCCCCGAGATTTAGAAATGCCAATGCCAAGTCTTCACGTAGAAAACAAGAGTTCAGCCAATCAAGAGAATTTCTGTGGTTGACCACCGCTTGACTACCTTTGACCACGGCCTTCTTTGGTGAATTCGACTGAGCCTATAGGACTCGGTCCATATCCATGTCATTTCCAACTTGCCCATGTGGCTTGATTTGCCTGAAGACACTTGCAATATAGACTTTAACAAAATGGCTACGGAAAGTTGAAGCAGCTGCGGAAAGTGACAAGATTCCGCAGCTCAATGAGCAAAAATCTAATTCAAACAGCAGACACAAAACATAGTTAAAAACCACTTTAAATGCTCTTTTTATGATTAATATGCAATGATGTTGATGACTTAGGAGGTCCAGGTAAATGGAAAAAGTCTAGAAAGGTGTATAGGAAAGATGCAAGTTTGGGACTCAACATACCCCCACTATGAAGGTGTTGCATGTCCCCATGCAACCAAAATTTTGATCATTCTCCTTCAATTCATATGCCCTGATACCTTTTCCAGTACATCCAGTCCTCTTCTCCTCTTTCTTGGTGCTGCTAACATCCTGGGCTTCTTCATCAAGCATCTGAATTTGAGATTAATCAGTGCTCTACTTATCTTCTTGCATTTCTTCTTCAATTTTCTGTTCTTTTTGTGCCACAGTCCCAGATGTAGCATAGTGTTGTCATGAATGATCTTGTCCAATCTGCTTTTCTCCTTTAATGCTTCATTTTCATTTTTAATATGTCTATTTATAACCTCCAACTCAAAGACTTCTTGTTTCAACGATTGGACTAGAGCTTCTTGTGCTGTGTGAAGCTAAGTGGATGAAGTGCTGGGACCCGTGGTTGTTCTTTCTAAGGATTCTATGTAATCATACACCTCTTGCTGCTTTGGATCTATCTCGGGTGTCGTTTTCCTTGGGCTGTCCCCAAAATACTGTGGAGGAGAATTGACTTCAAAATCTGGCCGAAAAGGACTCATGTCAACATCTTGAGGACTAGTTTCAACGTTTGGCTGAGAATGAGGTGGACTACGGCCAGCTGGAGTTTTTTCAGGTGTTCCTTCTCCCAAATCAATAAAATGGGGTCCTTTTGTTTGTGCTTTCCTCCACTTTCCTTTAAGCCTGGTGCTTCTTCTTACATGTTGTGGACTACTGTCTTTTTCCTTCTGTTTTTCTTTTCCTTTCTTTTTGGCCATAGCTGACTGTTCCTGAAGGTGAACTAGTCTCTCAGACAATACTTGATGGTCTTATTCTGAGGAAGGGGTTTGATGAACAACCTCAATGCTTCTTTTCTCTTTTGATTTTGTTGGCTTTTTACCCTCAGTCTTTTCCTTCCTCCTTTTAGACAGTCTTTCTTCTCTACTAGTTCTTTCAACTGTGTTAGTAGGAGTTCTTTGAGTTTTATCACTTGTTCTCTTTCTTCTACTTCTTTTTGATGTACTGCCTTCAGGGGTTTCTTGGGGTTCTTCAAAGAAATTTCTAATTAAAAACTGCTCCCAGGTGTCCTTTTTCTCTTTTAATTGTTTTTCTATCAAGATTTTCACGAGACCATGGTGATACAAATGTGGTTCTACAGCATGTAAGAAGAAGCACCAGGCTTAAACAGTTGGGTATGATACATGTACATTGATCCAAAACGTCCCTCACATGTGATAAACTTTTGAATAACCAACAGTAAACTGGCCCACTCTTCTTTTAAAGCATGGACAGGAATTCCCTTTTTGAAAATGGTGACATCCATACCTGGGTTACGTAGGATCACTCTCCAGGCTTCCTCGCCAATGCTCTTGTTCTTGAACCAGCGTTCACCTTCTTGAGGGAGTTCTGTAGCAGCTGCTATGGATGCCTCAGTCACTGTAAATTTGAGGTCCCCAATTTCCACCTTCAGACCGTTGAAAGACCTCGCAAAAGATTTTGTTACCTCCTTATTGTAGCCTTTAAAATTTTTAATAAACCGAAGCCATTTTGCCTTTTTCAATATGTCTTTGACTTGCGGGTATCCTTCCATAAATTTGGGTTCCTCTGGTTCTGCCCTCAACAACCGACCCATCCTTCCTTCTGTTCTTTAAAACTCGTCTGCGTGAGGAGGGTTTAGTAGAGGTAAGACGGCTGAATTAGCGGAAATGAACAGGGTTTATGAAGGAGACCAGTGACTGTGAGCAGATATCAGAGAATAGGTACACGGAATGAAGCGGAACAGAGAACAAAATGGGGTGAAGGCTTATGTGAACACGGTGAAAATGCAGCCGTGAGGTCAATAGAACAGTAGGGGGAGTAAAGTGCATCCAACAATATTTAAAATTGGGCGGCTGCAGAGTAGACGCAAGCACGTTTATGAAACGGCTGCGGATTTTGTGCGGCTGAGAGAAGCCGTAGTCAAATCAACCACGTTCCATAATTACAGGTGGAGTATCAAAGTATAGCCGAACACGAGTGAAGACCGGAGGCTTGATTATGAGGCCGTTTAAAAATGAATGCAAGGATTGTGGGGGAATCGTATAGAGATCGTGGAACGGTTATGGAATTATCAACGCAATCATTGCATATAATGGAGCTATGGTTTATAACTATGTAAAAATGTGCTTGAATGCCATTTGAAATAAATTTATACTCATACCTTCGAATTCTTGCCATTTTTCATTACTCTTCAATCAGTTGCTCCTCGTTGATGCTTTTCAATGCCTCATGTCCTCATACTATGTCCTCATCCCTGCATTTGATTTCATGATTGTTGAACTAACATCTAACTGTAAATTTTTGAAAAACAGAGTGGTGGCTGCAGAAACTGCTTCTGGCTGCGGAAACTGGTGTCAGCTATGGAAACTGACACAACAATTATTTGGGTGAATGGAGACGGATAGATGATAACTGACTGAATGAAAATGGTCATGAAAGAAAATTTTGATTGGTGAAATGAAATGAAATAGATGAAATGGAGTGAAATGAAATGAAGTGGAGTGGAATGAAGTGGAATGAAATGGAGTGGGTTGTCATAAAACTTGTGAAATGAGAGAGAGAGAGATTTTTTTTGGAAAATATAGGGTGTCAGGTGTTCCTGATTTTCACCCTACATTTTCTGTATAAGACTTCCAATCAGTTATTGGTTTTCAGGCTTATACAATTTATTTTTTATTTTTATTTTTTTTGAAACTGAAAAGAACAAAGGCTAGGCTGGTGGAGAAGAAGGATTCTTCTTCACCAGCCTTATTGCACAATTATCTTGAAACATTTTGAAAAATTCCTCTTTTTAGAGTGGCTTATGATAGATCTTTAATCTGTGGCCATTCACAATAAGAGGAGTTTGAGATTCATCAATGGTCTTGATTCTTACCGCTCCATTGCTAAAGATCTTGTCAATCTCATATGGCCCAAGCCAATGAGTCTGAAATTTTCCTTTAAAATCTTTAAACTTGGAATCAAATAGCAATGCCCAATCTCTTTCTTGAAACTTCTTCTCTTTGATGTATTTGTCATGCCATTTAGCTCTTTGATATTGAACTAGATCAGTTCTTAGAATTGCCTCTTGTCTGATCTCATCTAGCTCATTCAACTGCTCCATTCTATGCTTTTGGGCTTCTGATAGATCCATCCCCAACTGAACTTCCATCTTGAAGGTTTTGACTTGGAACTCAATGGGGAGCAAGACTTCTTTCCCATAAACAAGTTCATAGGGAGAATGTCCTGTTGTATTTCTCCATGTAGTTCTGTAGGCCCACAAGGCTTCAAAAAGCCTTTCTGCCCAATCTCTTCTATGTAGATGAACAGTTTTGGTGATGATACTTTCAAGAACTTTGTTTGTAGACTCCACTTGACCATTTTCTTGCGGATGGTAAGGAGTAGATCTTCTGTGCTTGATTTTGTATTCTTCCATCAACTTCTCCACCAAGTTAGATGTGAATTGGCTTCCCTGATCTGTCACAATTTCTCTTGGAACACCAAAGTGAGTAAAAATATCCTCATAAAGAAAATTAACAACTGAATTTTCAGTAGCAGACACTAATGCTTTGGCTTCTACCCATTTAGTAACATAATCAGTACAAACCAATATATACTTCTTTTGCTTAGATGGTGGATTAATAGGTCCAATGAAATCTAAAGCCCATTTTTCAAAGGGTTCAAGGAGTACCTGTGTTTGCAATGGCATTTCATTTGAAAGGGTAGGTTTCCCTACTCTTTGGCAGCTGTCACACCTTTTGACATATTGTTTTGCATCTTTGAAGAGGGAAGGCCAACAATATCCTAAAGAGAGGATTTTATAGGCTGTCCTTTTGTCAGCAAAGTGTCCGCCGCATGGTTCATCATGACATGCCTTGAGGATATCAAGTATTTCATCCTCCCTGACACATCTTCTGATCACAAGATCTGGCCCTGTTTTAAACAATTCGTTAGAAATCCATGAATATTTTGAACTTTCCTAAATAATATTTCTTCTTTCACTTGGAAATACATGTGGAGGCAGTTTCCCTGTAACCAAATAGTTAGCAATATCTACATACCAAGGGGTCTTAGTAGTTACTGCAAACAAGTATTCATCAGGAAACTTATCCTCTACAGGAGAATCTTCTTTAGTATTCTGAATCCTAGACAAGAAATCAGCTATTGTATTTTGTTTCCCTGGTCTATCCAACACAGTAATATTGAATTCCTGCAAAATTAGGAGCCATCTTGTCACTCTGCCATTAGTAACAGGTTTTTTCATTAGATATCTAATCGCAGAATGATCAGTATGAATAAAAGTTTCATAGCCTGTTATATAATGTCTAAACTTATTGATTGCATGAACAACAGCCAAAAACTCTTTTTCAGTTACAGTATAGTTCAACTCAGTGGGAGTCAAATTTTTACTGGTATAGTAAATGGCATAAGGGACTAAATCCTTTTGACCCAACACAGCTCCTAGAGTTGTATCTGAAGCATCTGTAGAAATATGGAAAGGGAGTTTCCAATTTGGTCCTCCCAAGATAGGTGCTTCAGATATTCTTGTTTTCAAAGTTTCAAAGGTTGATTGACAATCAGGATCCCATTTGAATTCACAGTCTTTTGTAAGCAGTTTGAAGAGTGGAGATGCTATTTTAGTGAAGTTTTCTATAAATATTCTATAGTATCCAGTAAATCCTAGAAAACTTCTAACATCTCTTTGACAATTTGGAATAGGCAACTTGGAGATGACTTCAACTTTTGATCTATCAACCTTAATCCCATCTCCTGAAATATGATGTCCTAAAACAATCCCTTCAGTGAACATCATAAAGCATTTTTCATGGCTTAATGAAAGGTTTGTTTCTTTACATCTTATAAGAACTTTTTCCAAATTTTCTAATGCCTCTTCAAATGAATTACCATAAATTGTAAAATCATCCATATAAACCTCTACACAATCATGGATTAGATCAGAAAAAATTCCTAGTACTGCTCTTTGGAATGTTGCGGGTGCATTACATAATCCAAAAGGAAGCACTCGGTAGGCAAAAGTTCCCCATGGACAGGTAAATGTGGTCTTATCTTGATCTTCAGGTGCTACCTGAATTTGATTATAGCCACTAAAACCGTCCAAGAATGAAAAGTACTTTTTGCCTACTAATGTATCTAATACCTGATTGATAAAGGGCAAAGGAAAGTGATCCTTCAAATTTGCTTTATTCAATTCCCTGTAATCAATGCATACCCTCCATTTACCATTCTTTTTAGGTACTATAACCAAAGGAGAAACCCATCGGCTATCTGAAATTGGATAAATGTAGTTTACATTGAGTAGTTTTTGGAGCTCTTCTTTCACTATCTCCCTAAGATTTGGATTCATCCTTCTTTGAGGTTGTCTGATTGGCTCATTATTTTCTCAATATAGATAAGCATATATGCAAGTCTTAGGACAATAATTTTTCATATCAAGATACTCCCATGCAAATGCCAAGAGGAATGTTTTGCAAGATTTTAAGTTAGTTCTTCATAGACTTTTCCAGTTTTTGTGGTTAAGATATCCAATGTTTTCCGAAAACTTCAATGAACCATGAACTCCTTCCATAGAGTAAAGAGACATTTGTCTTGATGATAAATATCCTATGTCAGATTCCAACTGAAATTGTGTGGGGTCATATTCTGAAGTTATCTCAAAATTTTCTAATGTGTTCAGAATTTGACTATCCTCACTAATTTCAGAAATGGTAAAGACAAGTTGTATAGTGTTCTCATCATCGACCCATTCATTGTCTCCATTGTACTTTTCATTGATATAAATTGAATTTTGTTTAATTACCATTAGAAATGTACATATTCCCAGATCTACAACTAATGAAAGCATCAGCTGTGGCTAGCCAAGGTCTTCCTAAGATAAGTGGGTGCCCTCCTAGATTACTCTTGGGAGTCAAAATCATAAAATCTACTGGATATTCCCAAGAATCTAAGCAGACTGAAATATCTGCTAATACACCATCTGGTTTGATAATTGATCGATCTGCAAGTTGCAGTAAAGTAGGTGTAAAAAGAAGATTAGGAAGTTTTAGCTGTTCCATAATTTGTCTACTCATAATGTTGATATAAGCCCCTAAGTCAATCAATGTTTTTGGAATTTCTATCCCATTTATATGTGTCTTGATAATTGGACTACCTGGATCTACATACTTCTGCATGGTAATTTTTCCCATCATGATATCTGCAATTTTTCCTACCAGGTGGATTCTTCTTGTATCTCTTGGTTTCCTTCCTGGTCTTTTGAGACTCAACTCATTTATTGTTTTTTCTAGAATAGGAATCTCTCTAATGGCTTGTAGCAAGGGAATCTTGATACAAACATTCTTTAATTCATTTAGAAAATCATAGTTAGGCAACAAGATTTGTTTTTCCACCCCTTTATCAATTTGTAATCTTTCAGGGAAAGGAGGTGTGGATGAAGATGCAGGTTGCTCAACTATAGGAGTTGTGGGGGTTAAATTTTCTCTCTTTTTGAATGTTTGAGTTTTGAAGAGATGCTTCCTCAGAACCCTTATTGACTTTAAGAGAGTCCTCCTTAGAGGTATCTTGCTCTATGCATGTCATTTTTTTTTATTTTTAATTTGGGATAATAATTCTCTTTCTGATCTTCCAGGTCACACTAGATGCAAGAAGAGAGCATACTTAAAAAAAAATTGAACCAATAACTCTCTTTTCTGATCCTCCAGATCACACTAGGTGCAAGAGGAGAGCATACTTCAAGAAGTTATCAATTTTTCCTTTCTTTTTATTGTTTTTTTTTTTTAAGAAATTGGCTACCTAGTTACACTTCCCCGGCAACGGCGCCAAAATGTTTGGTCAATTTAGTGTGTCCTAAATTGCTACATTAATTTGTCAATCCGGGATTCGTAAGCTGACGAAGTGTGGCGCACTATATGTGCAAGATAACCTATCTCTTACTTTTTGTCGTTTTTGGGTTTTTTATTTATCTTGGGGATTTTTTATCTTGGTTGGTTTCCTAATGTGAGATGGAAATTCTAAAAGACAAGTATGGATATAAATGTTCAAGGCAATGATGTCCTTTATAATGATTTTCCAAACTTCAAACTTCAAAAGGGTTTTAAAACATGCAATGACAAAATTAATTCCTAAAAGAAAATGAAAATGTGCCACTATACTAGTCAAACAAACAGTGAACTATTGATCATGAAACCCATTACCCTTGCTACTGTCTAAATACAAAAGAAACTGTGCTCAAAGAAATCCAATAATTGCAAGCAAAGTAAAGCTAAGATCAAATTACATCAACTCATATTCTGACCCCTCACCATTAGTCTCGCTATGGCTTTCGGAGGTAATCATAAACGACTTGAGAAATCTGATATCTAATTTGTAGAAAAATAAACTAATATCAAATTACACACTCATACTTCAATCCCTCACCATTAGTCTCTCTATGGCTTTCGGAGGTAACTGATAATGACATGAGCAATTTAATATCTAACTTGCAGAAAAATAAACTAATATCAAACTACACACTCATACTTCAATCCCTCACCATTAGTCTCGCTATGGCTTTCAGAGGTAACTGATAATGACATGAGTAATTTAATATCTAATCTAACTAATAAAGCAAATGTACAAAATTGAAATAAATAAAATAGTGCTGGAATTAAAAGCTAAGAAAAATAAATCAGCAGAAGGACAAGACTGATTCCATGTCATTAGTCATTGTAAAACTATGTGCAACAATCGTACGCTTAACAACTGAAATAAAGACACTGATCAGCTAATGCAGATAAAGCATGAAAAATTATAATTTAAATAAACGCATACCATAAGAGATGTAATATATACACGTGAATAACTATGGCATAATGAACATAAGGAAATAAAGCATGAAACTATACAGCAATAAACAAAACCTCGGCGTGTGCAGGGGCTCTCTGCACAATCCTCGGGGAACAGCTATCAACCACGAATTATGCTTATGAACAGAGTCTTCTCATGTATTCAAAATGCAGTCATAACAAGGAAATAATGTCACGGCACAGTGGGCTTTCTTTACAGGAAAATTACATTACAAAAGCTAGCTACTATACATATGAGAACGCATTATTTATAACAGAGGATGACATAACTGCTTTCCTACAATCTGCGCTGATAAAAGACACGTGAACAACCACGTCCAGAAATCTAGTATTATGGTTGCCGTGAAGATTAAATCTATGGAGGGTGGCCGTTGGATTCGGCTTATGGAGCAGTTCACAGGTGTTGATATGTCCCCTGAGATTTAGGAACAGCCACGCAAGTCTTCACGTGGTAAAAAATGGAGTTCTGTCACCGTAGGACTCTTAGGTTGACCACCGCTTGACTACCTTTGACCACGGCCTTCTTTGGTGAATTCAACTGAGCCAATAGGACTCAGTCCATATCCATGTCATTTCTAACTTGCCCATGTGGCTTGATTTGCTTGAAGACACCTGCAATATAGACTTTAACAAAATGGCTGCGGAAAGTTGAAGCAGCTGCGGAAAGTGACAAGATTCCGCAGCTCAATGAGCAAAAATCTAATTCAAACAACAGACACAAAACATAGTTAAAAACCACTTTAAATGCTCTTTTATGATTAATATGCAATGATGTTGATGACTTAGGAGGTCCAGGTAAATGGAAAATTTCTAGAAAGGTGTATAGGAAAGATGCAAGTTTGGGACTCAACAGATACCATGGTATCATAGAGGATTCAAACCCTAAGTTCCTAAATATTTCCTTTGAAACATCAACCATAGGGTTTGAACCCAAAATTCAATTCTACTCAAACTAAGATTTTCCATACACCCTAAACTACCTACAAACCTAGAAACCAAATGATAGGTTTTTTATGAAGGAACAAGCATATTAGGGTTAGGGTTTTGTTTTTCAATTTAATTGACTTAAATTGATTGCATAAATTATCGACCAAGGCTTGTAAACTGACGAAGTGTAGTGCACTATATGTTCTATAAGTCTTTGCTTATTAAAGTTAAATTATATTATTAATGTAGATGTCCACACTTCTATTTCTCTCTGGAATATGAAATTGGCACTTTTAACAAAATCCCAAGCTTCTAAGATATTCTCACACTTACCTAATGAAACTAAAGTAATATTCTCACTTGTAAAATGAAATTAAACAACATTTGGAATTAATATAAAGCAATCATACTTCTACAAACTAGAATTCATAAAACAATATGCTTATCTATTTGTAAGAAAACTAAATCAACTCATCACATTACAAAAGAAATATTTCATCTAACCATATAACACTCATATAATCACACTTTATTCTTTAATATCAATCACTCTAAAACATAAACTGTAAATAAATCTTATGAAATTATACTATAGTTGCAAAGAAATTTGATGAGATCATTCTACAATTATTGTTATCGCAATTCAATACAACTTCCAAATATATGAAAGCAGATAATTAACTAAGTCACTCCATCATTGTCTATTCAATCAACACAAATCTGAAACATGCAATGAACTAGTGTAATGAGAAAAATGGAAGAAATTCGTAAACACAGAACCTTATTGTTTGCAGGGGCCCTACACAAACAAGTGGTCATAGAATCCACTTGAACAATTAGCTACGCATTAAATATGTAAATATTTCTTCATAATAGAGTTTTCAAAAGATTATTGTCGCATCTGAATGTGTTACATTCACGTTTGTTTCATGGTATTTATATAGTCTGTATCAATTAATTGTTCGAGGCCTTTATGCCTACCATTGTTAACAAACTTCTAATTTTAACTTAAAAAGATAACACGATATTGTTGCTCATAATTTTCTTTTAACACAGCAAATCGTGAGGCAAGCATTTCGAACCCTCGTTAGCCTGGTACGGCCAATGTGTTGACTTTTTCCTTTGACCAAACATTTGAACCTTCCTCCACTGATTTGGCTCATATAGATATGAGGAAATTTTTGAATACATTAATCTCCAGTTTCCCATATATTTCTTTCCTTTGTTGGCACCTCAAATCCTAGTAAATCATGGACTTGGCTACAGAAACATGAATTAGCTGCAAAATCATCTTAATTCGGTAGGTGAGACAAATATTAACTTAATAATAAATAAAATTATTAAATAATAAATATAAGACAATTATATACCTTTCCATGCCAAAATCCTATCACCTATGGGGGTTACGAGAAGAAAATAGGTAAGACAGAGTTTAAAAAATGAAACAATCATGAGGCTCAACATTCCTCCACACGGAGGTCATTGCATGTACTCATCCGAAAAATCAAAATTGATTTCTCCTATTTATTCTTGCACTTCTCCAGAAACTTGAGCTAATACATCCAAATTTGTTTCATTCATTCTCTTTCAAGTAATAGTTATCTTAGGCTTCTTCATAAAAATCTTGTACTTTAAACTCATGACCTTCATTTTAAGAGATTTTTTCTTTTTCTTTAGCTTTTTATTCTTCTTATACCATACAGCTAGGTGCAATAGAATGTTATCATTATGACTCCTTTGTATATCATTTTGTACTTTTAAGGTCCCATGTTCTTGTTTCAGGTGTTTTTTCCATATCTCCAATTCATAGATTTCTTGCTTTAAAGTATCGATGATTGGAGGTTCTTGTGGACTGACAAGTTGCATTTTCTTCTACCTAATTTGAACCAGATGTTCTCTTTTCCAAAGACTCAATGTAATCATGGATATGTTGCTCCACTGGGTCAATTTCTGGTGACTTTCTTCTTGGTGATGAAACCCTTCTTTCCTCTTTTTCTAGATAAATATGCTTTGTGCATGGTTCATTCATTTCTTTTTTCAGTATTTTTCTTCTTTTGATAGTTGTTGGAAGAGGGTTTTAAGTTTGAGTTTTCTTCTTTCCTAATTTAGCTTCCTCTGTTTTCCTCTAGGATGTATTTTCTTCTTTCTCGCTGGCTTTCTTTCTTTTAATATTTTTCCTTCTCGTATTGTCCAAGATATTCACCAAAAGAGTTTCATTTTCTGATTTTTTTTCCTTTTATGGAGGGTTTTGAACAGAGATTTCAGTCATTTTCTTCCTTCCTCTCCTTGCTTTGTTGTTGTTAGGTTGCTCTTGTCTTTCCTATTTAAAATTAATTATAATTAGGAAGGTATCCCAATTGTCTCCTATGATTTCAAGATGGAATTAAATAAGTAATTTCACAAGGTCGTTGTTGGGTGCCATTTTTGTACTTATTTCCTACATATATTTCCCCCATGTTTACCTTGTAACCCCAAACCTTAGGACTACCTTTGCCTTTTTCCCTTCTTTTCTATCTTAAACAGTGTTGTTTTACCTTATTTCATTATATTGTCATTTCATCGATTACTATGATGTATCATTTCTTTTTTTATGACTAACTGGGATAAATGTTGGAAGAAGTTCTCTGGTACTTTGTTGTCCCTCCAGATATTATTTTTGGCACAAAATATCTAGAGCATGAGGCGTACAGAAGCAGTTGAAAGTGTGTTGTTACAGTGAGTTGTTAAACCATGGTGTTGTTGCAAACCCGCTATATAAATTGTTCTTACAGTTGTATTGCTGACTGGATATCGTCAAATTTCGGATGTCGACCTGTCCTCGATTGCAGTTACACTACAACTATCATTTTCCACGACAATTGTAGAAGTCATTACATATTTTGTTTTAGGATGACATCTTTTAGGCAGTTCTGATTGTAATTCATATTCTTCCAGTCATACATGTTGTTTGGTCACATTAATACAAACACATCATGTTGTTTTTGTTACATGCATTGTCTGGTTTAGTTTCCATTTAGTTTCTATATCTTCCTGCACCCTGAGAGGGAGGAAGGCCCTCCTCTTTAGCAGGGATTACAGTGGTTAAATTAGTTGTACTATATTTCTTATTTTCTTTGTGTATTGGTGGAGTGTTGTTGTTGTTCTGGTTGTAAGTAGATCTACTTCAGTTTCGATATTATTATGTTGTTACACAGATTTTATTAGAAATACCAGCTGGTGTAATTGTTGTGTGGTGTGCTAGGTACTGTTTAATTGAGGCATGATTACACTCTTGTAGATTGTTTTTATTCCTGCATGAGTGATTTATTTTATTAATTGATTCAGAAATGATTTCTTTATTTTGATTTGCTTCTGGTTTGATGTATTGGCACAGAAAGTGAAAACTTCATTGAGATAAAAAAACGTCCCTGGATTGATAATTTATGTGTACCATCTTAGCCATTTAATAGTGATTAATACATTCCAACATTTTGGCGACGTTTTCGGGGATGGCAGTGACGATCCAATCAACCATAATTTTTTTTTTGATGATAGGGTGTTCCTAGTCAGCAATTTCTAGGCGGCAAGACAAGAGGTAAGAACCTACACATCGCTCTAAGATACCTAGGCAAGCTCACCATTGCTACGATGGGGCACTTAGAAGTGTGAGTTTTGGATGTTTTTCTTCATTGTGTCTTTAGCTATACAGTTGATGGGCAGTAAGACAAGAGGTAAGAACCTGTGCATTTCTCTAACATACTTGGTCGGGCTCACCACTGAAGAAACTGAAGCACTTGTAGGAAGGATTGATAAACATAGGGTCCATGTGTGCTTGTAGGACAATAGAGAAATTCATAAAACACCCTCTCCCCCCCCCCCCCCCACTCTAACTAACTACTGGAAAGATGGGTTGTAAAAAGGAAAAGAAGAGTGTAGACTTGGGAAGAAAGAAATTTTTTGTAGATCTGATCTCAAAAGAAAAAAAGGAATAGTCTACTTCATACATAGACAATAGGAATACGAGACCACAGAAAGCTACTACTATATAGAAGCCTGAGGCATCAGTGCCTTCTGTGTCTAGACCTCATCACCCTTCAAATAGCATATCCACTGTTGATATCAAGACTCCAGATCTAAAACAGCAGTGGAAATTCATTGATCAAAATTTGAAAATTGAAGGACAAGGGGAGACCAGTGGGGAACATCAAGGGCGTGAGGAAAAACATTTATTTGATCATCATTTGGATGCGAGTAGTGTAGCAAAACAACTAGTCCTGGAATAGCCTGATCCTTTATTTATTTGTAAATCCCTTGTATATTCCAAGGTCAGTTCATCCCATCAGGAAGGATCAGCCATGGGAGACGAGAATGTTAAGACAGATGGTACTATTACTTTTTGAATTCCCGATATTGGCGACACGGGATGAAGCTCCTATGAAAAACATTCCTTTACCATATCTACCATCCTTTCAAGGGATGGTTGTTGAAGATCCTGATACCTTTATGTTCAGGTTCGATGTGTTGAGTAGGAGTTATGACTACACTTCAGAAGCCCAGAAGCTGAAATTGTTTCACGCTACTCTGAAAGGAGTAGCATTAAGATGGTTCATGAGGTTGGGTGTTGGCACGATCCAAACCTGGAATGACAAGAGGGAGGCCTTCCTCTTTAAGTATCAGGATTACTGTCGAACCAGGTATTTTAAGGAATAGATCTTCAAAATTACACAGAAGGAGGAGAAGGACAGCTTAGAAGACGACATGGAACGATTCCATTATAATTTGCAAAGGTCTAAGTTTGGTAACTTAGCCCCAAAAATCCCGAAACCTATATTCCTAAGGGGTATAAGAGATGATTGTCTAGAGCATTTGAATATGTTAAGAAAAAGATACATATTGCAAGAGTCACTTGAAGAAATAATGAAGCTCTGCCTGTGGAGTTCAAGAGGATCAGTCAAGGGGAGAAGTTCAAATCGGGACCCTTTAGTTCATATACAGAAGTCCACAAGTGGAGGAGTAACCAGAGTAGAGATCGGGAATCTATTTGAGGATTTTAAAATTGACCTCCTCAATACTCTCTCTGCCCAAATCACTACGGTACAAGTTAATAAAGCACAAGCAGAAGCTGAAGAAGATTTGGCAATATTATGTCCTCACTGCAAAAAGAAACATTTAGAAAGAGAATGGGAACTAGATAGCGCTAGCTTGTGAAAAATCTGTGAGTTGGCACATTCCACTGGTCAATGCCCGGAACTACCCAGAATGAAAGCAGTGCTTCAGGAATCAAGCGAGGATGTCCAGTCTTCCTACTTCGTCAGATCAAAGAGACCATGGAAGCCGCGACCTACAGGTTTGCCTCCATAATTTTCCTCTTTTAATCCTTGGAATAATGTTTATAATAGTCAGCAATTTCCATGGCCATATCCTACTCCTTCCTCGACACAATTTCCTTCACCATGGAACCAGTGGCCTTCCCATCTACCAATGCAATATCCTCCATCACAATATTATCCTTGGAGTCAGAATTGGAGAGGTAATGGCCAAGTTCCAGTGCCCCCTGCACTACCAATGCAGCAGCAGTTACAACTGCCTCCTCTTCAAACTCCTTCACCTCCTATTCAACCCCAATTACCTGTGCAACCTAACCCCAATCCGAATAATAATGAAACTCATAGCAGAGACGCCCTTGTTACTTTCCAAAATTATCTTATCACTCCTATTGGGCTTAATGAGGTTCATCTTAGATCGGGAAAAGTAATCAGACAAGAACATACTCCCATCATTACCGAGAAAGAATGTGAGTCCCCTAGAAATGATATAGTTGATTATGAAACAGTTGTTACACTGTAACAGTTGATACATCACCTGTTGTTACACCTGTTGCAGCCAGCTCGGGAAGGCATGTTGTTTCTACATTAGCTAACCCGAGCAGGGTTGGTGCATCTATGACAGTTGACTCAGTTGTTAGGGTTCAAGATCCTCCATACCCTCAACGATTAATTGAAATTGGGCCAACCTCACAAACCAAATATGAATTCCTCAAGGAATTACAAAATTTTTGTGTGTGGATTCCACTATTACAAGCTCTTAAGGAAGTACCTATCTATGCCAAAACAGTGAGAGATCTGTGTGTCAAAAATCCTGGAAGGAAATCGAAAGACATTGTTACTATCCATGTTATGGGGAAACTGTCTGAACTAATGATTGATCAACCTTTATTGACTAAATATAATGATCCAGGGAATCTTGCAGTGACTTTCCATATTGATGACTAGCCCATAACTAACACTCTTATTGATTTAGGGGCAGCCATTAGTGTAATGACTAAAAATATTTTTATCTCCCTAGGACTTCATGGACTCATACCTACACCTACAATGCTTGAATTAGCATATAGATCATGTTTCAAGCCCTAGGGAATGATAGAAAATGTGGTGATCATTGTAGCTTATTGGAATTACCCACCTGATTTTCTCATTTTACAAACTAAATCGAACCTGGGGGGCAATCCTTTAATCTTGAGAAACCCATGGCTAGCCACTGCAGACACATATATCGGATGTAGATTTGGATCTATGGTGATCTCATATGGTCATGCCACTAAGAACCTGAACCTTACCCCCCAGAAAAACTGCATATGGATTTGAATAGTCCCTGGTGGGATGAATTTGAACCTGAATCTGATTTTTCCCTACGTCTCCTCACGCCTGGAAAAGCACAATACTTTAAGGATGAAACAGAGGATGACATTATTAATGGTTTTATTAGCAATTCACTCTTTGTTTCCTCTATTAGAGGTCCAGGGAAGAATATGAGGTAGTTGATGTAATTATTGAACATTTGAAAACTACTCCACGTATTAACAACAGTCCTGTCGAAATTAAGCCAGGGAAATATTTAAACATTAATCCTAACTTGATTGTTGAATAGAACAAATTTTTGATACAGCTGTTACAGAAGTATAAAAAGGAATTTTCATGGGACTACACTAATATGAAAGGAATCCACCCTAGCCTATGCACTCACCACATTTACCTTAAGGAAGGCTGCAAACCAGTTAGACTACCGCAATGCCGAATGAATCCCGCACTTAAGGAGATAGTGAAAGAGTAATTACAGAAACTGCTTAATGCTACTTTCATCTACCCCATTTCTGACAGTCACTGGGTTCTCCGCTTTTTATTGTTCTGAGAAATAATGGCAAGCGGAGAGTTTGTGTAGACTATAGAGAACTTAACAAGGCCACCCAAAAGGACCATTTCCCTTTACCATTCATAGACTAGGTCCCGGATACTCTCTCTGGGAAAAAAAAAATTCACTCCTGGAAGGGTTCAGTGGCTATAATAAAATACATATTTCCCTAGAAGACCAAGACAAGACAACCTTTACTTGCCCATGGGGTACCTTTTCATACAGAGTCCTTCCTTTTGGCCTCTGCAATGCACCATAAACTTTTCAAAGGTAAATACTGGGTATCTTTTCAGATCTCTTGAATGACTGTCTCGAAATTTTCATGGATGAATTTACACCCTACGAGGATGCCTTTGAAATAACATTATTTAATTTGGAAAAGGTACTGGAATGTTGTGAATAAACTAATGTTGCTTTGAGCACGGAGAAGTGCCACATGATGATGACTGAGGGGATTTTGCTGGGACATTTCATTTCGGCAGATGGAATCAAGGTATACCCTGCAAAAATTGAGGTAATCTCGAGAATCCCAACTCCTAAAACTCAAAAAGAGGTACCTAGATTTATGGGACATGCAGGGTACTATAGGAGATTTATAGAAAAAATTTCAAAGATTGCATCTCCTCCATTTTATTTTCTCATGAAAGATGTGGAATTTGTGTGGAAAAAGAAGTGTGAGCAAGCCTTTTTGAAGTTAAAGAACTCTGTAACAGCAGCACCTGTTTTGCGAGGACCAAATTGGAGACTGCCATTCCATATCGCTACAGATGCATCTGACATAGTTGTGGGTGTTGTTTTGGGTCTACTAGAGGAAAAGAAACCTTATGCCATTTATTACATTAGCAAGAATTTAACTCCAGCTGAGGTCAACTATACAGTGACCGAGAAGGAATTCCTAGCAATAGTGCATTCTATCAACAAATTTCGGCACTACATCGTTGGGTATCAAGCATTTGTACACATTGACCATGCTTCAATTCGATTTTTAATGATTAAACCTGTTACCAATGGTAGAGCTACATGATGGTTATTG
Source organism: Pinus albicaulis (assembly GCA_034641835.2). Lineage (NCBI taxonomy): Eukaryota > Viridiplantae > Streptophyta > Pinopsida > Pinales > Pinaceae > Pinus > Pinus albicaulis. Next base: position 119,590,677 of record CM076581.1, read on the forward strand.
TTGTTACAGGAATTTGATATCACTATTTTAGATAAACCTGGAAAAGATAATGTGGTTGTTGATTTCCTTTCTAGGTTAACTATAGGTGATAGCTGCACTCCTACTGAGGATTCTTTTCCAAATGAATATATTTTTTCCATATCTACTCACTCACCATGGTATGCAGATATAGCCAATTATCTTACTATAGGAAAATTCCCACATCATTTATCTTCCAGAGAAAAGAGGAAGATCATATAGTAGAGTGCTACTTACTCCTGGATAGAGGGAAATCTCTATCACACTAGACCAGACTTTCAAATTCAGCGTTGTGTTAGAGAATATGAGGTCTTTGATATCTTGAAAGCTTGTCATGAGGAACCCTGTGGAGGGCACTTCGCAGACAAGAGGATGGGGTATAAAGTACTCTCAATAGGGTGCTACTGTCCAACTATATTCCAAGATGCCAAGAATTTTGTGAAGGGATGTGATAGCTGCCAAAGGATGGGCCAGTCTCTGAAATCATATGAGATGTCGTTACAGCCCCAAATAGTGATAGAGCCATTTGAGAAATGGGACCTGTATTTTGTAGGGCCAATTAATCTTTCGTCACAGCAAATATCATACATATTGGTCTGCACCGACTATGTTACAAAGTGCGTTGAAGCGAAGGCACCAACTAGAGCTACAGAGCAGGCTATTTCAAACAACATGTTCAAATATATTTTTTCTCACTTCAGGATACCGAGGGAGATAGTGACGGATGGAGGGCCTTAATTTACATCTCATTTGATTTAGAAACTGGTTGAGAAGTATGGAATTCATCACAGGATCACTTCACCTTATCACCCACAAGAAAATGGTCAAATGGAAAGCACCAATAAAGTCATTGAGGGAATCTTAACAAAGATAGTAGCCGGTCACCGACGAAATTGGACCAAAAAACTTCCAGAGGTGTTGTGAGCTTACAGAACAACATGGAGGAATACTATAGGCTTATCACCATATGAATTGGTGTATGGTAAGAATCCTTTATTACCCATAGAGTTCAACATTGAGAACAGCAATGCAGGTCAATCTGGATTTAAGCACAGCGTAAAGACAAATATTGAACCAGCTCAATGAGTTGGAAGAGAAATGACTGGCTACCATTCAGCAGACAGAGATCATTCAGTAGCAAAGAGCTAGATGGCATGACAGGTTCATTAAGAAGAATAAATTTCATAAATGAGATTGGGCTCTCTTGTACGATTCAAGATTCAAGGATTTCAAAGGCAAGCTTTGCACCAGATGGCTAGGTCCTTACGAAGTAGACACAGTCTTTGACAATGGGACTATACAATTGGGTACCATTGATAGTTCCAAGACACCGTTACTAGTTAATGGACATCGTCTGAGGTTATATCATCAACCTGCTTCGAAGGAATCATTTGTTAGCATTGTCACAGACTCTGATCTTTATGTTACAGTAGTAGGGGAATGCTCCCCTGTGCAGCCTGAAATTTGAAATTCCAATAAGTGTAGCAGCTGAAAACCACTCTTGTGGCCACTGTTACACCTATATATATATATATATATATATATATATATATAGATAAAATAAAATAAAAAAATCTTATTGTGAAAACCTCTTTTCAGGGCGCAATTAGACAATTTGTAATAGTTGAAAACCACTTTTGTGGCTGTTGTTACACCCAGTTTTTTTCCCCTTTTTCAAAAACATCATCTTTCCTTCATAATATATTTTACAAGATGATGTTACTTATTTGCTTCTTTTTTTATCTATTTTTTTTAATTATCATGTTTTCTGAAGAATAACACAATGGTTGTCTTGGTTGTTACACGTGTAACAGTCGACAGCCATGAACAGTGTTTCCTATCTCGTCATTATCTTGACATGCAAAAATAATTACAGCAGTCAAGTTTGATCGCCACAATCACTGGAAGCAGTTATGCCAATCATATTAAAGCTCCTGCTCCACAATCGTCGCAGGAATGTCATTTAAAAAATGTAACATCATCATTTAATAATTTGATGATTAATGGCAAGTTATGACATTCCCATGACAGTCGTGGGCGGCCGTCGCCATTAAAGCTAGGGGTGATAATTCTCGTAATCATTGCAAGAAATTCATAGTCTTGAAACTGTCATTAACCCTCCATGCATCAAATTAAATAGCACAATAGCCAATTATGACCAAATCCGGCCGAAAAAGGCATTTGTACTTAAAGCCCGTTGTTGAGCTCCAAAAATGTTCTTTTTTCCACCACATTCCACTCCATTTCTTTTATCCATTATTAATCCCAGGTTCAAATGATCAATGAAATTAGTTAAAATTGCTTTAAGAATGAATATCATGGCTAACTTACTATGTTTTTATGGTTGTGTCATTGTAGTACTTTTTGAACTGAAACTAACTACAGAATGCAGACATTCTGTAGCTAGTTGCCAATTCTGTAGCCAGCTTCATGTTTATACAGGTTCCGGATGTCATCTTGGAGAAAAGCACACATGGGTGTATTCCACGTCATGTCCTCATCATTTGTTGCCCTTCATGGAGATTGAATGGAATTATGTACGTGGTTAAGCACATGGAAACTCAAACTAGGAGGTAGACTCCTAACAGAATAAGGACAGTCCAAATTCTGTTACGTGATCATGATCAGAGTCCTAGTTTAGTTTCTATTAGGAAAGACAATAATCCCCGTATTATCTCAAGTTCTGTTATGTAAATTTGCTATAAATATGCTCGGGAAACCGAGAGAAAAAGGGTAGATTTTGGCTAGATTTTATGCTTGACTGCTAGATCTTTGAAGTCCGTGAATACTCTGTTTTGAGGTGATTCCTCTTTAATGAAAGAAGCAGCATTTTATTAAACACGTTGAGTTGATTTTGAGCTAGATTTCGTGCTACTCTGGTGGTAGAGGGCCCCTGCCTCCTGAGCGGCCTTGTTTATACAGTAGATAAGTATTTTAGTTTCGCTTTTATTTCAGCTTATGTTCATATTCGTTTATATTTACTATCACAGCCAAACTTACTCTAATCAACTTTTCCAAGATATCATTATGAAGAATGAGGCACAACTGTGATAGTGTAGGTTTTAGTTGCATTTTTTTTCATTAGTTATCACAGTTAAAACTTACTCTAATAAACTTTTCCAAAATATCATTATGATGAATGAGGTATAACTGTGATATTGTAGGTTTTAATTGCTAGTTTGCACCAAGTAGCACAGCTAATATTACTCGTACAAAGCTCTTCCAAAATATCATAACAATGAATAATAAATAGCTGTGGTGTCTTGGATCTTAGTTGTATTTGATTTCAGTCTTCTGTTTATGAATGATACAGCCATACTCGTTCTCACAAACTTTTCCAAAACATTATTCATACTGAACGGGATGAACTGTAGAATTCTTTGGGTTAGTTGCATGATAACTTAGGTATAGCACTCCGGAGGTAGAATGCATATGGTTCAGTTCTGTCATTTCATTTTCAGTTTGATAATGGCTTTTCAGTCTAACACTGTTCATTGTACTTCAAATAGACTAGTGGCACTCTAGTTTAGTTTTAGTTCCCTGTATTAGCACTTAGTTGCCATCCATTGCATTTCAAATTGTATTAGTTGTTAAACTTAAACACCACGGTCTTCATTATTTACAAAACTTCTTTTGTTCCAAACTCATACTAACACACAATTATCTAGACAGAAGGTAGTATCAGTCTAAGGCCTGGAGTACTTTTGCAACCTTTTTACCATTTCACAAACAAGCCTTCTCTCAAAGACCATTCTAAAAAGAAATCTATAACTTTTGTATGAGGCCTAGTGGTGCTAGATTGAGTTGCAGAACAAAGTTAGAAGCTAGTTTAGAATAGAAATCTTATGGTGCTACAAATGTTCTTTTCCAAATATATTTTAATAGACCTTTAATCATGGATGAGATGTTGTAACATTGTAAGTTGATTGTTTGATTGTTTAGTTAGGAGAATTTCATTTACACTTAACTGCCATTTCTCAAGCTCTTCCAAAACATCTTTACTGAATGAATTGGACAAGTTAAGCTCATGTTTTGATTTATTTTCTTGAAGTCATTATCAAGCTTTGTATTTTGCTAGCCATAGTTTAGGTTTTATTTTATTGCAGTATTTGCATTTGTCATTTGTCATCCATAATTTAGGCTTCACTCTGTTTTTAACCAGTAGCTTCTTTCCACCAGCATTTAGTTTCTTCTCTTTCAAAACATAAAACCATAAAACCAAAAACATCAGAAAACACTAAACACAACGTGGTAAGAAACAAATACCTAGGCACATATAGTGCACCACACTTCAGCAGTTTACCAACCCTGGTTGACAATTAATTCACTCAATTTAGCACAAACATTTTGGCGATGTTGCCAGGGAAGTGTAACTAGGTAACCTTGTTTTTTAACTCCCAAAAACAATTATATGCGTAGAGAGAGAGACTCAAGGGGTAGATTCATAAGAAGCAGCAGCAGAAGCTTGATCCCTAGAACACCACTTGTTTCATCTAGATCAAGAGCCAGTACACCTCCAAATCATATCCACAATCCATCCTTTACTGATCCTAGACTCCCAGAGGACTTAAGATCAGATATTCCATTAGAAAGGCCTTCCATTTCATCCACTGAACCTGCCTTAGAAGAGGATTCTAGGACCTCTGTTAGAGACACAAACTTTTCCACTTCCTCAGAAGAATCAACTATGGCAGAAGAAGGGGGAGGAGGGGTCTTTAATGGAGAACACACATTATTTGGAGGGGGTAGAGGTAGAGGTAGAGGAGAAGGAGGTAGGGGTGTAGAAGGTGAAGGAGGAAGAGGAAGAGGTAGAAGAGAGATGGGAAGCTCTTTTGGGTTTCCTATAGTAGATGAAGAAACCAATAAAACCATGAAAAAAATTTCACCCTCTGTCCTTCCAAACTTCTATGGACTTAAAAATGAAGATCCTGAAACCTTCCTATTTGAATTTGAAGTCCTATGTAGAACTTATGACTACTTACAAGATGCTCAAAAACTTAAACTATTTCCTTCAACATCGAAAGGAGCAACATTGAAGTGGTTTATGAGTTTGATCAACAGTTCTATTATGACATGGGAAGACATGAAACAAGCATTTCTAGAGAGGTATTTGGATTATTGTATGCCAATCAATCATAAGGAGGAAGTGTTTAAGATGTTACAAAAAGAAGATGAAAACTTGGAAGATTTGTTGGAGAGATTTCATTACAACATCAAAAGAGCAAAAATGGAAAACTTATATCAAGACACCTTAAAAGCTCTCTTGTTGAAAACAATTAGGGATGAATGGTTGGATATCCTTAACATGATGGGAAAAGGGGATATATCTCAGCTCACATTACCTGAGATAGCTGAGTTATGTATCAACCTTTCAAGAGGGAAATCTAAAACTATAAAAGGTCCAAGAGACCTTGCTCTTGCAAGGGTAAGTAAGTCTTCTTTTGGGAGAGTAAGTAGGGCAGAGATAGGGCATATGCTTGATGAATTCAAATCTGATATCTTAGGGAGTCTTAGTGAACAAATAGACACCCTTAAGTTACAAAACAAGCAAAAAGCTAAATCTGATGCTTTAGCAATCTTTTGTCCTAGATGTAGAAAGAAGCATGCCTTAAGAGAGTGTCCTTTGGATGCAAAAGTTGTAGAGACCTGTGTCATTTGCTTAGAAAAACATGAGACCAAGAGTTTTCCTTCACTTCCTGGTCTTAAAACTGTCTTTCAAGAAGAAATTCCTACAAGTGCCACATAATCTCTCAATTTTGTCTCTAGAAGGCCTTGGCAAGGACCCCAAACACAAGGATTTCATGATCAAATGTATAATCAACCTCCAACAAATTGGAATTCTTGTCAGCAACCTTGGCCCCAATTTCAAAATCAATCTCAAGCTTGGGCACAAGGGGCACAAAATCCCTATGGAAGATACTCTCAGTACTATCAGTATCCACCATCCTATCCACCATATCCACATTTTCCTCAACAACAAAATCCTCAACAAAATCCTCAAAATCCACAACATCAAAATCAACCACTTCCATTACCATTCCCTCAAAAATCAAATCAGTTGCCTGCTCAACCCATACCAAACCTCAACAATAGGAATCCTCAGAATACATATATGATAGAAGGCCAACAGTTTCCAACTTATTTAATTACTCCTCTAGACCTTAGTGATGTTCAACTTAGGTCTGGAAGAATACTTGAAAAGAGGAAACCTTCTGTGATTATACAAGAACAAGACAACTCTGAGGAAGATTCTCTAAGAGAAAATAAAAGTCTTGAAGAAGATACATCTTTTCAGGACCCAAACATTGAAAAATCAAAACAAAAAGAACCAATAATTTCAACTCCTGTATTAGAGCAGCCATCAACATCCACTCCTACACCTCCCTTTCCAGAAAGATTAAAAATTGATAGAGGTGTAGAAAAACAAATTATGGTGCCTAATTATGATTTCCTAGATGAGCTAAGAAATGTTTGTATTAAGATTTCATTATTACAAGCTATCGAGGAAATTCCAATTTTAGCAAAGACAATAAAGGAGTTGAGCATGAAGAAAACAAGAAAAAGAATAAGAGAGACAAAGAAAATTCAACTGGCAGGAAAAATAGCAGACATTATGATGGGTAAGATTTCTATTCCAAAGTATCTAGACCCAGGAAATCCAATTGTCAAAATTCACATCAATGGAATTGAGATCCAAAACACACTCATTGATTTAGGAGCAGCAATCAATATCATGAGTAGACAAATCATGGATAAACTGAAACTTCCTAATCTTCTTTTTACACCCACATTATTACAATTAGCAGACAAATCTATGATCAAACCTGATGGGGTAATAGAAGACATTCCAGTGTCCCTAGATTCTTGGGAGTATCCTGTGGATTTTATGATCCTAACTCCTAAGAATAATCTAGGAGGACACCCTATTATATTAGGAAGACCTTGGTTAGCTACAGCTGATGCTTTCATTAGTTGTAGATCCGGTGATATGTATATCTCTGATGGTAGTTCAACTAAGAAATTCACTTTGTATCCTCTAGCAAGAACAATTACAGATTTAGATGATACTCAATGGATAGAGGATGAAGAAGACTTACAACCTTTCTTCACAATTTCAGAAATTAGTGAAGATAGTCAAATTCTGAATACTTTAGAAAACTTTGAATCCTCTTTGGAACATAAACATGACCAATTTCAAGAAGAATCCAACATTGAGTTTTTTTCATCAAGACAGATGTCTCTTCATTCTATGGATAAATTTGGCAGCTCTACAAGTGAGATATTTCCAGGCAAAACTTTAAACATAAACAAGAACCTAAAAAAATCTCAACAAGAAGAGTTAGTCAAGATATTACAGAGACATTCTTCTGCATATGCATGGGAGTACACTGATATGAAAGGGATAAGTCCTAAGACTTGCACTCATCACATCTACATAGAGGAAAATTGTAAACCAATCATACAACCTCAAAGAAGGATGAATCCAAATCTTAGGGAGATTGTTAAAGAAGAATTGCAGAAATTGTTGAATGTCAACTTTATCTATCCTATTTCAGATAGTCAGTTGGTTTCTCCTTTGGTAATTGTGCCAAAGAAAAATGGTAAATGGAGGGTATGTATTGACTACCGAGAATTAAACAAAGCTACTCTTAAAGATCATTTTCCCCTACCTTTCATAGATCAGGTGTTAGATACCTTAGCTGGCAAAAAGTACTTCTCATTTCTAGATGGGTTTAGTGGTTATAATCAAATTCAAGTAGCACTTGAGGACCAAGACAAAACCACATTTACCTGTCCTTGGGGTACTTATGCTTACCGAGTATTGCCATTTGGATTATGCAATGCACCTGAAACATTCCAAAGGACAGTATTAGGAATTTTTTCAGATCTAATACATGATTGTGTAGAGGTATATATGGATGATTTCACAGTTTATGGAAACACATTTGAAGAAGATTTAGCAAACTTGGAAAAAAATTTAAAGAGATGTCAAGAAGCAAATCTTTCACTTAGTCATGAGAAATGTTTCATGATGTTTACTGAAGGTATTGTTTTGGGGCATCATATTTCAGGGGATGGGATTAGAGTTGATGAGTCAAAAGTTGAAGTCATCTCTAACTTATCTATTCCAAGTTTTCAAAAAGATGTTAGGAGTTTTCTAGGATTTACAGGATATTATCGGAGGTTTATAGAAAACTTCACCAAGATAGCATCTCCACTCTTTAAATTGCTTACTAAATACTGTGAATTCAAATGGAATTCTGATTGCTAGTTAGCTTTTGAGACCCTAAAAACAAAAATTTCTGAAGCACCTATTTTAAGGGGACCTAACTGGAAGTTACCTTTTCATATTTCAACAGATGCCTCAGATACAGCTCTAGGAGCAGTATTGGGACAAAAAGACCTGATTCCTTATGCCATCTACTATACCAATAAAAATTTGACTCCTACAGAGTTAAACTATACTGTAACTGAAAAAGAGTTTTTAGCTGTTTTTCATGCCATAAAAAAATTCAGACACTATATAACAGGCTATGAAACTTTTGTTCACACAGATCATTCTGCAATTAGATACTTAATGAACAAATCAATTACTAATGGCAGAGTTATAAGGTGGTTATTTCTTTTACAAGAATTCAACATTACCATTCTAGATAGGCCTGGAAAACAAAACACAGTAGCTGATTTCCTATCTAGACTCCAAAACATCAAAGATGACACTCCAGTTGAAGATCAATTTCCTGATGAATATCTTTTTGCAATTTCTACTCAAACTCCTTGGTTTGTTGACATTGCTAATTATTTAGTTTCAGGAAAATTTCCTTCAATAATGAATGCAAGAGATAAAAGAAAAATCATTTATGACAGTGCAAAATATTCATGGGTTGCTAATGAGTTGTACAAGACAGGTCCAGATTTGATCATTAGGAGATGTGTTCGGGAAGATGAGATGCCTGAGATTCTCAAAGAATGTCATGATGAACCTTGTGGCGGACACTTTGCTGATAAGAGGACAGCCTATAAGATCCTTCATTTAGGATATTATTGGCCATCCTTGTTTAAATATGCTAAAGAGTATGTCAAAAGGTGTGACAGTTGCCAAAGGGTAGGGAAACCTTCTCCTTCAGGTGAGATGCCATTACAAACTCAGGTACATATTGAACCTTTTGAAAAATGGGCTTTGGATTCCGTAGGACCTATTAGTCCTCCATCGAGACAAAAGAGATATTTATTAGTTTGCACTAATTATGTTACCAAATGGGTGGATGCCAAGCCATTACTTTTTGCTAATGAAGCATCTGTAGTTAATTTTCTTTTTGAGGATATTTTTACTCATTTTGGTGTCCCAAGGGAAATTTTTACAGATCAAGGAGCTCAATTCACATCAAGGCTAGTAGAACAAATGATGGAGAGGTACAAAATCAGGCACTGAAAATCTACTCCCTATCATCCACAAGCAAATGGTCAAGTGGAATCTACTAATAAGGTTATTGAAGGAATCCTAACAAAGACTGTCCATTTACACAGAAAATATTGGGTAGATAGGCTTCCTGAAGCCTTGTGGGCCTATAGAACGACATGGAGAAGCACAACAAACCATACTCCTTATGAACTTTTTTATGGAAAGCAAATTTTGTTTCCCATAGAGTTCCAGATTCAAACTTTCAAAATGGCAGTTCAGCTAGGACTTGATCTATCAGAGGCACAAAAGCATAGATTGGAGCAGATTAATGAATTGGATGAGATCAGACAAGATGCAGTTCAGAAAACCAGTATAGTCCAATAGCAGAGGGCTAGATGGCATGACAAGTACATCAAGGAAAAGAAGTTCAAAGAAGGTGACTGGGCTCTCTTGTTTGATTCAAAATTCAAGGATTTTCAAGGTAAATTTCAAACACATTGGCTTGGGCCATATGAAGTTGTTAAATTTTTTTACAATGGAGCAGTAAAAATCAGGAAAATAGATGAAGAAGAGGTTACTTTTCTTGTGAATGGTCATAGATTGAAGCTATATCACAAACCACTCTCAAGGAATGAATTTATTACAAAGTTCCAGGAAAACAATGATGTGAAGTTAATGAAGAAGAATCTTTCTTCTTCATCAACTTAATTGAATTTTCTGAATTCATTTCCTTGAAAAAAAAATAAAAATAAATAAATAAATAAAGTATAAACATGAAAACCAATCAATGATTGGCATGTTTATACAGAAAAGATAGGGTGAAAATCAGAATTTTTCTGACACTAACTTTTCCATTTTGTTTCTGCAATCAGCTGTTACAAAATCATAAGTTCAGATCCATTTCACTTATGATCCATCTCATTTCATTTCATTCCATTTACTCATTCATCCATACTCCATCTCATTCACTCATTCATATTTCACTTCATTCCATATTTCATTCATCTCATTCCATACTTCATCCACCTCATTTTCATTCCAGAATTTAAAATTTGATGTTTTCTGCAATTGAATAATACACAGCAGAAAATTGCAAGGTACTTTTTCACTCCATTTCATAAATTGTAATCCATCCCACTCCATCATTCACTTCATACATATTCCATTATACCATATTTCATCATCCATCCTCACTCATTCCATACAACATTCTACTTACATTCCAAACCACTCCATTCCATGTTTCAAAGTTCTCTACAGGTACATTCTGCAATCAAACAGACATTCTGTAGCTAATCAGACTTTCTGCAGCCAGATAGACATTCTGCAGCTACAGATCCTAAAGGCACTGACCAGCAATTATTTGATTTGCAACAAAATGATCCTGCAAATCCAAGAACAAACCAAGATCAAGAAGGTTATGAAGACTCAAAAATTAATGATTTTCAGGAGAAAACAAAGCATATGAAGATCACAAGAAAATCAAAGCAAAGGCAAAGGTATGAAGTGATTATAATGACATATCATGAAAAATTTTAGTATAGTTTAGCTATAATTCGAAAAGTTGTTTTGATTAATTTTATTTATCATACTGAACAAACCTCCCACAAAACTTTGGATAAAAATCCTTCTATGTCACCAATTCAAAACCCATATCCGATCATCATTTAAAAAAAAAAAAATCTAAACGATTAAATGCTGAAGTGATTGGATTAATCACGTCACTAAGCATTTAATGATGATTTTTGAAATATCTCCGCAGTCTTTTCACTCATTTATTTGTTTTCTTCACCTCACCTCATTAATTCATTCCATAACCATTCCTTATCACTCCTTTCCGCAGCCGACTCTTAACCATTTCATTCTGTAACCACCGCTGTCACCGTGAAACAGAGGAAACATTTGGGGAGCAAAAACAACTTGTTAACGGCCATTCTCACCATGAGCAGAAGGCTGGTGAATTGAAGCTTGAAGAAGAGTTATGGGCCTCATTGTGAGAACAAAACCAGTTGGCAATAAATACTTAGAATGCTATCCCAAAATCCGAGAAATCTTACAACAAGCAGGATGGTTGCAATTCCTTGAAAGATTCAGTGGCTTCCACAAAGAGGTTATTAAAACTCTTGCAAGATCTTTTAATGGAGCCGAGGTTGAGGTTGGAGATATTAAATTCACTGTTACAGAGGCTTTTATTGCAGAAGCAACAAGACTGCGTAAACAAGGAGAAAGGTGGTTTAAGAACAGAGAATTCCATAACGAATCATGGAAGCAGATACTCAATTCACCAGGTATGGATGTCACTGTTTTTAAAAAGGGTATCCCTAGTTCTGCATTGAAGAACAAATGGAGAAACATGTTGCTTATCCTACAAAAATTCATCACTTGTGAAGGTAGATATGGTACTTTTTATGTTTACCATATTAGGTTGATAATGCATTTCCTAGAAGAAGAACTTAATTTGCCCTATTTCTTGCTTCAAAGTTTAAATAAAATGGCTTCAAGTGTCCAAAAGAGAATTCAATTTCTGGAGACAACCTTATACCACCATGGTTTAGTCAAGATTTTGATTGAGCATCATTTGAGCAAAATAGGGGATAATTGGGATAACTTCTTGGTGAGAAATCACTTTGAGGAACCAAAAGAGCCTTCACCTGAACATCAACCTACAAAAAGAAGCAGAAGATGGAGACCCTCCAAAACTGAAATTGGTAAAACAACACAAGAAAGTAGTGAAGAAATGATCTCTGAAAAATTAGTTCAGATTAAGAAGCAGCTTAAGAAAAAGAGAATCACAAGAAGAGTTGCCAGAGAAAAAGGAGAAGGGCCATCTCAACCGAGGAGGAGCCACAGACTGAGGGGCATACTAAATAAAACAAAAGTTAAACAAACTGGGGTTATAAACATAGAAGACGAAGAAACACCTACTGAAGAGGATTTTGATGAAGAAGTTCCAGAAATTGATCCTGCACAGCAAGAAATTTACAACTATGTTGAAACATTGGATAGGAAAGCTTCAGAGAGTAGAGACAGAACCCCTAGTCCTCCACTTTCCGAAATAGATGTGTTAAGAAGAGATAGGTACGAGCTGGAAGTACTTAATAGACATATCAGGACTGAGAATGATATTCTAAGAGAACAAGTTAAACTAAAAACCAATATGAACTCAACCCTATCTCTACAAATGGACAAAGTGGAAAAGGCTAATGAAAAGTTGAAAAAGAGGAACAAAAAGTTAATCAGGGCACTTACCAATTTAAGGTTCAAGTTAGTCATCAGAAAGCCCAGAAGGCCTTTAACTACCAAACAAAGCAGAAGAAGAGGATTGGATGTTCTTGCAGAAGCCTCTGAGTTCATGGAATAGTTGCATGAGGACATGCAAGAATCTAGCAGTGGGGGTATGTTGAGCTCCAAAAATGTTCTTTCTTCCACCACATTCCACTCCATTTATTTTATCCATTATTAATCCCAGGCTCAAATGATCAATGAAATTAGTTAAAATTTCTTTAAGAATGAATATCGTGGCTAACTTGCTATGTTTTTGTGATTGTGTCATTGTAGTACTTTTTGAACTGAAACTAGCTACAGAATGCAGACATTCTGTAGCTAGTTGCCAATTCTGTAGCCAGCTTCATGTTTATACAGGTTCCGGATGTCATCTTGGAGAAAATCACACATGGGTGTATTCCACGTCATGTCCTCATCATTTTTTGCCCTCCATGGAGATTGAACGGAATTCTGTACGTGGTTAAGCACGTGGAAACTCAAACTAGGAGGTAGACTCCTAACAGAATAAGGACAGTCCAGATTCTGTTACGTGATCATGATCAGAGTCCTAGTTTAGTTTCTATTAGGAAAGACAATAATCCCCGTATTATCTCAAGTTTTGTTATGTAAATTTGCTATAAATATGCTCGGGAAACCGAGAGACAAAGGTTAGATTTTGGTTAGATTTTATGGTTGACTGCTAGATCTTTGAAGTCCGTGAATACTCTGTTTTGAGGTGATTCCTCTTTAATGAAAGAAGCAGTATTTCCTTGAACGCGTTGAGTTGATTCTGAACTAGATTTCGTGCTACTCTGGTGGTAGAGGGCCCCTGCCTCCTGAGCGGCCTTGTTTATACAGTAGATAAGTATTTTAGTTTCGCTTTTATTTCAGCTTATGTTCATATTTGTTTATATTTACTATCACAGCCAAACTTACTCTAATCAACTTTTCCAAGATATCATTATGAAGAATGAGGCACAACTGTGATAGTGTAGGTTTTAGTTGCATTTATTTTCATTAGTTATCACAGTTAAAACTTACTCTAATAAACTTTTCCAAAATATCATTATGATGAATGAGGTATAACTGTGATATTGTAGGTTTTAATTGCTAGTTTGCACCAAGTAGCACAGCTAATCTTACTCGTACAAAGCTCTTCCAAAATATCATAACAATGAATAAGAAGTAGCTGTGGTGTCTTGGATTTTAGTTGTATTTGCTTTCAGTCTTGTGTTTATGAATGATACAGCCATACTCGTTCTCACAAAATTTTCCAAAACATTATTCATACTGAACGGGATGAACTGTAGAATTCCTTGGGTTAGTTGCATGATAACTTAGGTATAGCACTCCGGAGGTAGAATGCATATGGTTCAGTTCTGTCATTTCATTTTTAGTTTGATAATGGCTTTTCAGTCTAACATTGTTCACTGTACTTCAAATAGACTAGTGGCACTCTAGTTTAGTTTTAGTTCCCTGTATTAGCACTTAGTTGCCATCCATTGCATTTCAAATTGTATTAGTTGTTAAATTTAAACACCACGGTCTTCATTATTTACAAAACTTCTTTTGTTCCAAACTCATACTAACACATAATTATCTGGACAGAAGGTAGTATCAGTCTAAGGCCCGGAGTATTTTTGCAACCTTTTTACCATTTCACAAACAAGCCTTTTCTCAAAGACCATTCTAAAAAGAAATCTATAACTTTTGTGTGAGGCCTAGTGGTGCTAGATTGAGTTGCAGAACAAAGTTAGAAGCTAGTTTAGAATAGAAATCTTATGGTGCTACAAATTTTCTTTTCCAAATATATTTTAATAGACCTTTAATCATGGATGAGATGTTGTAACATTGTAAGTTGATTGTTTGATTGTTTAGTTAGGAGAATTTCATTTACACTTAACTGCCATTTCTCAAGCTCTTCCAAAACATCTTTAATGAATGAATTGGACAAGTTAAGCTCATGTTGTGATTTATTTTCTTGAATTCATTATCAAGCTTTGTATTTTTCTGGCCATAGTTTAGGTTTTATTTTGTTGCAGTATTTGCATTTTTCATTTGTCATCCATAATTTAGGCTTCACTCTGTTTTTAACCAGTAGCTTCTTTCCACCAGCATTTAGTTTCTTCTCTTTCAAAACATAAAACCATAAAACCAAAAACATTAGAAAACACTAAACACAACGTGGTAAGAAACAAATACCTAGGCACATATAGTGCACCACACTTCAGCAGTTTACCAACCCTGGTTGAAAATTAATGAACTCAATTTAGGAGACTAGGTTGAGCACAAACACCCGTTATCTTCCATAATTAGACATTTATGTAGGAATGTGCGAAGTACGATTTGGTAATTCGAAAATATTGTCACCTCTCATCACCTTCCTTAGCTAAAGTCTTATATCCTCGTCTGAAATTCTTCATCCAGGATAAGTAGAGTAGGTTTCCGAGAGAAAACAAGCAGTGTAGCGATATTACGGTTGGTCGAGCTTAAGGATTGATTCAGAATAACATCAAGATGGGAGGAGCAATAGTAAGACATGATTCGGACTCCATGGAAGCTTTGCAGAATTGTCTGGAAGCTTATCAGGTATTTACGGACGCTAGGTGGATTGAATATTGTCATAAGTTGGAAGGCTCTGATGAGGCTATTCCAATCGAAATCGCTCAGAATTTGAATAACCACTGGACCCGAGTCAAGGGCCTCCAAATTGAAGTAACAGAAGAAGTGATTTCTCGAGTGACCAAATTGTGAGTTGAAGGATGGAGATGGTTCAACAAGAAAATTAATGACCCTTCTTTGAACGAATATTTTCTTGAAGGAGAGGAAAGGTTGGAAAAGAAGGGAAGAGGAGTTAACAAATTATCACTCCGCCATCCATGGGAATATGTCGCCCTAGGTTTGATCAAGTATATTACTTGCGAGGGAAGATCCACAATCATCTTCAATTACCACTTCCATCTACTAAATCATCTTCGGAACCAGTAGAATATCAACCTCCCATTTTTCCTATTGGAAAACATTAAGCATATGGCTGCAGCGATTAAGATAGCAGCACATCCTGAAGCCTATGTGACCAACCATGGACTTATCAAATTGATCATGTTAGATGCCCTAATCCAACAAGGAAGGAGCTGGGAATAATTTAAATGAAAATGGCCTAGGACAAGCTGGAGAAAACAGGCTGCGACTTTGGAAGGAAGTCATGCAGAAGCTTAAATCCAGACCTGGCCCGTCAGGGTCAGAATTGGAAAAGAACCCACTGACAAGCCGATTGGAGACAAACTACCAAAATATAGGGTGAGAGTTAGCTTTCTAATGGAACCATTGCCCACAACTAAGAAGCATAAAGAGACAGAAGGATTCGAAAAAGAAGGAAAAGAGCCCTCCTCGTCAGGTAAGGACAGAACTCATATTCTGCTTTTAAAACTTGAAAATTTAAGAAAAGAAAATGAACAGTGGAAACAAAAATTAGCATAGGGGAAGGAAAATTTAGTATCTGTATGCACAACATGTTCTTAAGGATTAACAGCAGTAGGGTATAAGGTATATGGGGAAAACACCAGCTCAATGGAAACAGAAACGGAACTTCAAGAGGTTTTCCCACAAGAACCTGCTAAAAATACTATTGTTACACAAGAACCATTAGTTAAATCCGAGCCTCTCATAGTAATTGACCTCGAAGCCAATACACAAGAACATGTGGAGGCCACTGTTGTTACAGAAGAACCAGCAGTGGGCACAGAGGCTAGCCCAGGCGAAAATGAAGGGGCTGATACACAAGAACCCACTAATGAAGTTGTTGTTACACAAGAACCAGTAGTAGAGGTGGAGCATACCCATCCAACAAAGGTTGTTACACCCACTATTGATGTTGAATGCAGAGGAACGTTAGGTCCCATCGCGAGATGGAGTTCCGAGAAAATTTTGTTGATTTATGAATTGAAAAAATGGAAACATGAGGCAATCTCCCATCGAGAGGGGGTGATCTCACTTAAAGAACATCAGAAGGAGATAAGAGCTTTACAGCAAAAATGGATGAAGGAAGAACTGAAGAAAGGTTGGGAAGACTGTAAGCAGAAGGAATTCGTAAAGAAGCAGAAGGAACAGTTGTTTTTGTTACAATAATAGGTTCAGGATCTGACTGTGGATAAGAAAAAACACCATGAGCTTGCCCTCAATTTGTTTGGGTGCACGCGACCTTCCCCATCTTACTCCATTTTCCTATGGGAATGCTCTTACATGTTTTAGTTAAAGGCCATCATGGATAACAGGCCCTATATGGGTTCTTCCACCCACACATTTTTATATGTCTTTCATGCTTTTGATTTTGACGAACAAATCCTGTTGTGCTTGTTATTTTTGCACAAAATCATTTGCGAGCACACAAGTATGAAAATGGTAGTGACTGTATTCTCCTACATGGGGGATTTGCAGTTACGATACTTTGTGTCATTTATGAGGAATCAGATTGAGTGGCATCTGTCCATGGATACCAATGAAAAAAGACAGCATTATGGATCTGGGCAGAACTAGGATAGGTCGCGGAACTAAGGTGGGAATTTAGAAGGATTATGAGCACTCTTGGGATAAGGGAACCTGTTGCTACTTACAGAAGAAGGATTGTGGACTTTTTCCTTAATCAATTTTCATTAATGAAGATTCAAGCCCTGATTAGGTGTCTTAAGCGTACAGAAGCCAGCATTGTTGAACTATTGGAAGGGGACCTTGCATTTCAGAACTTTGTGGCAGTGTTAGTTGATAATACAGATCCTTGGCGCTTCCTGGATTGGGCTAAGATTTAAATTCCCTTTGATATGGCTACTAATAGAGGATTACCAGGTTTAGTATGAGCTGAGAAAATATGAAGCAGAGTCTTGGATACGACAGTTGATGGCTACTCAAGGGTACAGGTCTCTAGTTGAAGACACAACTGGCGGCTATGACTTCACTGACCTACACAGGATATATTCTCATGGGAGATGAAATTTTTGCATGAGGAAATACAACTGCTTCAGCTGGGGGGAGATGTTGGGTGTCATTTTTGTACTTATTTCCTACATCTGTTTAATCCCCCATTTTTACCTTGTAACCTCAAACCTTGGGACTACCTTTGCCTTTTTCCCTTATTTTCTATATTAAACAGTGTTAATTTACCTTATTTCATTATCTTATCGTTTCATCGATTATTATGATGTATCGTGTATTTTTTATGACTAAATGGGATAAATGTTGTAAGAATTTATCTGGTCTTTTGTTGTCCCTCCAGAAGTTAATTTTAACACAAAAGATCTAGAGCATGAGGCATACATAAGCAGTTGAAAGTTTGTTGTTATAGTGAGCTGTTACACCACGATGTTGTTACATCATGGTGTTGTTACAGACCTGCTATATAAACTGTTATTACAACTGTAATGCTGACTGGATATTGTCAACTTTCGAATGCCGACCTGTCCTCAATTTTTGTTACGCTACAGTTATCATTTTCCACGACATCTGTAGAAGTCAAAAAAGATTGTATTTTAGGATGACACTTTTAGGCAGTTTTGATTGTAATCCATATTCTCCAGTCAGACTTTTTATTAAGGAAGTGGTTGTAACTATATGTATATTATTTTGATCAATCATGAGAATCTTACAATTCTCATGACTGATCTGTTCCTCATTTTTCTGAACATGTAGCCATTATATAACTCTCGACCCTTGAGGTCAAGGGGGTTAAAGAAGAAAAGTATTAATTTTGGCTCTGTAATTTTGGTCACATTAATACAAATACATCACGTTGTTGTCGTTACATGTGTTGTCTGGTTTAGTTTCCATTTAGTTTCTATCTCTTCCTGTGCCCTTCTAGGGAGGCAGGGCCCTCCTCTTTATCTGGGATTGTAGTGGTTAAAGTAGTTTTACTATATTTCTTATTTTCTTTGTGTATTGGTGGAGTTTCATTGTTTTTGTTCTGGCTGTAAGTAGATCTGCTTCAGTTTTGATATTATTATGTTGTTACACATATGTGATTAGAAATACTAGCTAGTGTAATTATTGTGTGGTGTGCTAGTTACCGTTTAATTGAGGTATGATTACATTCATGTAGATTGTTTTTATTCCTAATTGAGTGATTTCTTTCAGAAATTATTTCTTTATTTTGATTTTCTTCTGGTTTGATGTATCGGCACAGACAGTGCAACTGTCACTGAGATAAAAGATGTCCCTGGATTGGTAATTTAGGTGTACCGTCTTAGTCATTTAATAGTGATTAATACAATCCAACAATCATGATGATACATGGTGTTTTCTATGAACTGTATTTTTCTTTGAACATTTCCATACATTTTATTTAGACTATTTTTTAGAAAAATATGGAAGGTTGATTTCATTCCCTTCTAGAAAATGCATCATCAAACAAATATGGTAGAAGAACGTATTACCAAATATACCTTCACAGGTAATAAATTTATAAAGTAATAGCAATAAGTTTCTCCATTTTCTTTTAAGTGTTGTACTAGGAATACCTTTCTTAAAGATAGTAATATCCACGCTTGGATTTCTCAAGAAATTTTTCCATTCATCTCCTTCTATGCCTTTGTTTTTTAACCACCTTTCTCTGGTCCTTAGAATTCCAGTTGCTTCGGCAATGAAATATTTTGTTACCACAAACTTGATGTCCCCAATTTCGACTTCCACCCCATTAAAAACCCTAGTAAATGATTTAGTCACCTCTTTGTCATAACTGTCAAAATTTTCTATGAAGTTTAACCATTGTGCTTCCTGCAGCATCTGCTTAACCTACGGGTAACCCTCCATAAATTTTCTTCCATTTCGCTATGTTCGAACAATAACACTCATGATTGAGAAATTTTACCTCACAATTTGATTTTTGACAAGGTATGAGATAATGACATGGTTATGAGAGAATGGCTTTGGTGAGAGTGTGAAAGACAATGGAAAAGGACATAAATGAAATGGTTGTTTAGATGATAGGGTATAATTATTAAGTGGGTGGTTTTAACAATGAATTAAAAATTAAAAATTGGAGTGGTGTATAATAATGAGTGATGAGTTAGCTTTTATGGCTTCTTCACCGATATGACAATATTTTTACCTCAACTTGCAATGATGATTGTTTTTGAAATGGCAGTACCAACGTCTAGATAATTTCATATATTAAAGTTTTAACCCTTATTATTAAGTTTAATATTTTCATACCTTTGATTTGATGATTATAACATTTAATTTCTCCTTTTTGAATGGTCTTCAGGTGCTCCCGGTGGTGGATTTGATCATTCCTTCAATTACTTCAATAATTAATTTATGTCAACCATCAGCTACAGAAACTTGTCAAAGTTACATATTCTTAGCAATTATGTAGCTATTTATTTTTAATGAAAAACAAGAAAGAGAGGGATAAAGGAAAAATGGAATCAGATTAGGGTTGAAAAAGAAAATTTAATATGCCAAAAGGATCTGGTTTTCACCCTATATTTTCTATATAAACATGCCAACCTTTGTTGGTTTTCTCGTTTATACAATTTTATTCTTATTATTATTATTATTTATTTTATTATTATTATTATTATCTTATATATTTAGAAAGAAAAGTTTTATAAGTCAAGTTGGAGGAGAAGGAAAATCCTTCTCAACCAACTTTAATTCAATATTGTCTTGCAAAATTTCAACAAATTCCTCCTTTGTCAACGTCTTATGATAAATTCTTAATCGATGACCATTTACAAGGAAGATGACTTTTTCTTCATCAATGTTCCTAATTCTGACTGCACCATTATCAAATATTGTTTCAATCGCATAAAGCCCAAGCCAGTGAGTTTGAAATTTTCCTTGAAAAACTTTGAACTTTGAATCAAAAAGCAATGCCCAATCCCCTGGTTGGAACTTCTTCTCGTTTATGTATTTATCACGCCATTTAGATCTTTGTCGTTGAACTAGATAGGTTCTTTGGATAGCATCATGTCTTATCTCATCTAGTTCATTTAGTTGTTCCACCCTTTGTTTTTGTGCTTCTGAAAAATCAAGACCCAATTTGATTATTGTCTTGAAAGTATTTATTTGAAATTCAATAGGAAACAAGACTTGCTTCCCATAAGCAATTTCATAGGGAGTATGTCCTGTAGTGTTTCTCCATGTGGTACGGTATACCCATAAAGCTTCTAGAAGCTTTTCTGCCCAATATCTTCTATGTTGATACACAGTCTTGGTAAGAATGGATTCAATTACTTTATTTGTGGACTCCACTTATCCATTTTCTTGTGGATGTGTTAATGCCTCAAAATTCGCAGCAACAACATCGAGGAAAACCACCCGATCGGGTACTTAAAAATTGTCCCTTATCTATTTGAGATAGTGGCTCCAACTAGATTTATGGGAGCAGTTTCCCAATGAAATATAATTGAGTGGATGGGTGGTATTTTAATTGACTCTGACATGGTGAATGAGAGTGACAACAAGTTTAAAGAAAATACGTATATACCTATCTCTATCACGGGATGAATTATCTTTATGTTATATGTGATTTAAAAAGATGATCTTTAAGTGAATGCAAGCGAAGATTTATCAAACACTTAGAGAGATAAAAAACAATTTAAGATAATTTATTTGATTAAATATTTAATCAAATCAATTGATTAAGTATATATTGCATTTATTATTGCATGTATCGAATATGTATAAAAATGACAATCAAACATGTTCAGGAGTGAATTAATGTTGGATTGTGTTAAAAATGTGCATTTAACAAAACATCATAAGAAAAATTAACTATTTATCATTTGAAACAAAACATCGACATAAAGATAAAATTACCATATATATGCTAACTCTACTCATTTGAAAAAGAGTCTCTGGTCCAGCCTTTTCTATTAAGAAAAAATTTAAGAGTACAAAAATGAAACTTTTGTAAAATCTTCTTTTCAAAATTTCAGGACCCTTTCTTTAAATAAATTATATTGTTTATATAATAAAATAAAATTACAAAATTATAAAATACATAAAGAGCTCAGGAGGTTTAAACAACTCTCCTTAAATTAAGTGAAATAAAAACAGAAACAGATTTTGGTGGGATAACTCACTTCACGATTGCATTGTTGTCTCTTCTGCCATTCATTCTTTGAGTTGAAGGATGTCGATCATAGGTTGAACCTCAGGAGGTTGGCCTGGCATGACACATTTTTTTCCTATGTAGACCGCATCTGACAATAGAGGCATCGTATAAGAGGAAGTGCCGGTAAAACAATGCAACATTAGCCATTGGCTATGTGGCTTGACCAAGTGCTTCCAATACTTGTCCCAATCCATCTTATCCAATTTTTTTATGCTTTCTTCCTTCATCTTATACATATACTGCCATTGTCTTATCAAATATTTTACAACAGGTAGAGAACAGGGTGGGCATTTATCAATTAGATTAGCAGCAATGAGGTTTTGGCTGATTGTTTCAACAATGTTGTTGGAAACATCCCTAGCTCTGCAAATTTCCCTTTCAACTTGCTTTAACTGTATGTCCCAATCATTGAATAAGATTTCTCTTTTAGAATCTTCAATTGTGGGAAGATTGGCTTTTCAGCCTTCAGTAGTATCTTGCCAGGTGACATATTGGGAGACTTTATCATCAATTTCATCAAATCTGACCCTCTGACTAGCTACTCGATTCATCAGTGAATCGCTCTTTTCACATAGTTCAATTATGCTAGACACATTTTGATAGAAAACAACTTTTTTCTAGGCTAACAAAGTATTTAGTTCTAAAGTTTCCTTTTTAAATTCATCCACTTTAGGATTATCTTTCAATTGTTCAACAATGAATTGCAGTTGGTGTATCTGAGCATCTTTAGCACCAAAATCAAATTGGTGTTGTAGCTTTAGTTGATTCAAGCTCTGTTGGAGTTGTGACATTTGAGCTTGTAATTTTTGATTAATGATTTTCTTTTCTGCTATAAATTCTTGTTCAAATTGAAGTATTCTTTCAACCTTCTCTTTGACTAATTGTTGAACTTTAGTGGTTCTATTAATGGTTGCAAATTCATACGCACCTACAAACTGAGTTAACCGTGTTAGATCCTGAGATGGATCTACTTGTGAGTCCTTCCAAACTATTTCCATAGAGACATCCCCAGGAACGAGAGCCTGCAATTGTTCTGTTCTTGTCCTCTTACTCTGCCTGCTCGTGACAACCTTATGTCTTGGGCTATAAAATATATCCAAATGAGGTATTTCCTCGATTTTCAACACAATTTCTAATGTTGGGTAGGTCGAGATAAATTTGACTTCTTCTGTGCTAATATATTTGTCATTTGACCCAACAGTAAATGGGTTCTGACTTTTACCATGAGGTATTTCCACTTTTTCTTGATTATCAATGATCACCACTTCTTCGTCTCCCTTAAGCTTTTTATCAAAGTATTTCTAGACTTCGTCTAAGTCACTTGAAAACAATGGATCTTTAGTTTGAGTTTTAGTAGACTTATCTCCTTTTGTTCCACTAAGGACTTCAGTATCCTTAGGGGGTTGTTCTTTTCCATGTTCTTTCTTATGCTTTTGTTCTTTTGTTTTATGTTCTTTCTGTGAAATGGATTGGGATACCTCCAAAATATTTAGAGGAATACCTTCCAACCTTCTATTCTTGTATTGCTTGAACTTTGTTAGTTGTTGAGGATTAAGGCATGATGTTTCCAATTTATCCACTTCTGAATAAGTATCAATTGAGTCAAACAAATCATTAAAATCATCATTTTCATGGGAAAATGGACTGATTTTCACTTGAGTTGTGAAATTGAATGCAACTTGGTCTGGGTCATATTGTCTGTTAGAAATTGTAAATAATTTTAAACATTGGATTTGATTAATTTCTAACCCGGCATGTTTTAAATTTTCTAATTCATAAACACCACAGTAAATAGGAAAGGAAATCCATGAAGCTTTCTTTGATTCTTTCAAAACTTTGGTCAATCCAGGACCCACTGTCTGATAAGCAATTTCTCTTGCGAGAAGTTTATCTGGAACATATAATCGTATGACATGTGGCTAGGCTAAGCTTCCAAAAACTCTGACATAGATGAATAACTCTTCCCCAAACCATTTTCCAGTGGATGTGAAGTCTGCTTGAGCTTCTTTGGACAATCTAGGGGCATTTTCATTAAACACAGCTTGAAACAGTGGGCACATAACTCCATGGAAAATTTCATAGAAATCGATTTCATATTTTGATTCTCGTAGAATACTATGATAAATATGAATGCAACTTTGGTCTTGGATAGTCCATTTCCAACCCATGGTTGGAAAATCTGATGTAAAACACACTGCGTCCATAATGTAGGCACTCATATAAAATGGGGGAAGGATCTTAGATGAAACGAAACGAATTTTTTTGTATTCAAGAATCTGGGTAGCAATATTATTTGACAAAATGGTTCCCCATTCAATGATATAGGAGTGTGTGACAGCATCCATAATGGGAACCCATTCAACGGAGAATTTTTTAGTATTGAGTTGGCCAAAAAGTCTAGACATCATAGCGGAAATATAACATTAGGGACCAGCAAGTGAAGCAGTGGAATACATACCCTTATCATCTTGTTTATGCTTGTTAGGATTACTCCTCCATTTCTTTATGGGATCCGATTGCAACTTATTCTCCTTTGCGAATTTCACTAGGAAAAATTTATCATACACCATCTGAGGGTTTGGAATGTGGTACATTTTATTCAAATATTCTGCTCTAAATGACCCTATCATTGTACCTTTTCTTGTTAGGAAATTTCTATCTCTGATGTTGAGGTTGTCAATAATCCAATTCACCATATCTGTATATGGTAGAATCTTGGGGCATGTAGCAATTCTGTGCAGAAAAGTGTTGGCGACATTAGTTGTAGTAGCTTATGTGATATCATAAGCGTCTGTAGTAGCTTTTCTTTCAACCATGGGGTTTCTCATCTTCAAATAACTTGTACATTTCTTCCCAAGAATCATAACCAATTTATGTTGTGCATGTAGTATCTATGAATAGGGGCAACATTTATGTTACTTCATTAGTAGGAGGCACAGGATTAGGGTGAGCCATGGGTTTCTTGGACTTATTTGTGGCCTTAAACATTTCTGAGGTACTATGTTTATTTGGACTTGCCTATGAAATAATAAGAACAACGAGTAAAAAGGGGTAATCTTGTCACAATATGAGAGCAGTGTAACAATAATTGAAATGATGGCAAATAAAAATTGGCATGCGGAGTAATATAAAACATTAATTCATTTGCCGTCAAATCAAATTTGGAGGCTCAAGTTGTTAAACCATTAATAGATGTCATTAATGGAAAGTGTGGGTTCATGTGCCCGAATAGACATTTAGGAGTTTAAATAAGATATCTTTGCATCACAAATTCATTTGTGTGCCAATTTAAAGTGCCAAGTACATATTTCTTGATGATTGCGATAAATTCCTTTTCACGCTATGAACATGTTTTTAAGTTAAAAGATTAAAGATTTTTTGAAAGCTTCAAACATTTGGAAAGAAAAATGTAAATTTTGTGATGCAATATAGCAACCACAATCTCGGTGAAACTGGATGGTGGAAGGAAGTGGTTGTTCAGTAAAAGTGCGATGTGATGGGATGTATCGCATTGGGGAAATGAAAATGAGGGCAGATCTAATGATGGTGAAATAGAAATACTATTTGTGATTTGCGTTTAGTGATGTGGAAAAGGTGGGTCCTGTGGTTTGTCTTTCATGAAACATGATTCGTTTAGAAGCCCATTTCCTTTATTAAATATTTTTATTGATGTCACATCACAAATCATTTGGAGTGGCTTAAGATGTCATATGTTTTCTTCGCGATTTTGTGATTGAGATTTGCAACTGGTTTTCTTTTGAATTTTCCACCTAAGTTCCCTTTAGACAATAAATTGGTGTCCCTTAGCTTTTCTAACTCCTATTTCTATTTTAATCAATCACTTGATGGTCTTATTTATTCTAGTCTAAAAATTTTAAAAGGGTCCCCATTATTTTTCTAAGGAAACTATTATAAAATAATGGGGTTGTTGAATAGCACAACAATTGGCGATTCACTGGAAGAACCAATTCTCTTTGAAAAATGAAATTCCTGATTTTTTTAGATAAATAAAAATAAGTAAGGAAACGAAAATTATCTTCGAAATATTTGGATAAATAAAATTACTTTGAATTATAAAAACTCATCTTCTTGCGACTCTTTAATGTGAAAATTCTACTACAGTATATTGGTTTATTTCCTCCTACTTGGTTTAATTTATACAAGTTATTTTTAGAAATTAGATTCAGAAAATACTGAAAATAAATACAACTACAGCCTACACATGCAGATCATTTACTGAATAACTCACTCATGCAACAAAGTGACACATGGATTTTTGGACATAAGTCCTTGGAAAAACCCAAAGCAGGAAAATTGCTTCAGCAAATATGAGGGTTTTATTATTAAGTAGTTCTGAGTACAGCAAATCTGGGTTCCAACCTTGGAAAACCTGACAAAGAATAAAAGATATAAAATCTGCAAATAACCTAAAGATCTAGTGCCAAATATCTGACTGATCCATACCCTCAAATGGGATTTACGGGACTTAGCTCGGATCTAACCCTAGAACACTCAGCGCTGCCCCTAAAGCCTCAGTGTCAACCCTGCTAGCCTCAAATTCCATTGCGTTGCACCAGAAGGGACTGTGTCACCCCTAGAAGGGTCTCACAGTCTCACGTTGGCCCTAAAAAGACCCTCTGCATGATTTTTAAATCCTCCTAGTGCCTCTACAATGTCCTGCGTAGCGACAGCACAGCACCTGCGTAGCTGCTGCTTTGCTTCTCTGCGATATCCTTGAGTTGCTCCTCTTTCCTCTTGATGTCTCTTGGCTCTTGGAATCAAATAATTCCCTCAGCCAATACTACCCCTCACTGCGGGAAATTACACTAGAAATTCTTAGCAAACCCGCCCTAGAATTCCAGATCTATTCCTCAGTTCTACAGAAATTATGTGTCTTCAAATGACCCTCAAGCCTTTCTCTTATACTTTTACGTTGAACCCTTCAACAGCTGAGATTAAATAATCCATCAATGTCTGAGATTTAAATACTTCTTGATCCATGTGACTTAAGACAATTCAGCACATGTGTTAATTAATTCACTTTAATTATTTGATTTTCCTAAGTTATACTTAGGAAATCCATTAAAAATAATTAATTCTTTGAATAAATTCAACACAACTTGAAATTTCTCAAATCCATTTATGGGTCTTGTAGATCAAGTTTACTCTAGTCCCTCCACAAAATTTGGGACCTAGAGCACAACTGATGCTACCCCAAATACACAAAATCTCAACACTCCCTCTTAGCATCAGGAGTGTGCTCTAAAAATACATCACACCATGTATCACAAGATCTTGAGTACTAAATATATGTTGTTTATGCTTGGCATGTTTCCCTCCATCTATTGCACTGCTACTCTCTGTCCTACTACCCATCCCACTGCCACTGACACTGCCACATCTATACTGCAACTCCCTCTCAAATTGCTGCATCATGTTGCCCATAGCACTGCCACTGCTAACTGCTACACTGCAACTCAGTTGCTGAGAAGTAAGAAACTGAATAAATCTTCCCAACTGTTTGACAGACAAGTCAAGTTTCACTCTACCACTGAAGCTCCCTGGACGTTGAATCACGTTGTCCCCTTGGAGACATTATCATGCTACAACACTGCACTGCGTGCTTCTCTGTGTTGCTGAAGTCCCATCAGCCCCTCTGCGCTGCTGCCTCCACATTGTTGCTGCCTCTGCATCATGGTGCTCACTCTTCAGCTCTTCAACTCCCTCTTTCTCTTCAATGTGGTTATCTACAACCATCTCCCAACTCATCTCGCTAATTTCTTAAGGCTCTCGTAGCTCGTATGTGATCCAAGAGTAGGGTTGACTCAAGGATCCCGCCATCAAACTAGATACTCTATATATCCATGTCACCCCACCTCTTCTCTCAAGATGCTGAGCACTCATGGCTACATAATTATCAGAGCCATCGTCATTTTCTACTGTAGCCTTGGAATCAGAAGCTCCTTTTTCCTTCTTCTTAGGACAACAACTGGCGAAATGACCAATATCACCACAGTTAAAGCATCAGACCTTGGGGAGGCCCTTCTTCTTCTTCCCTTACTTCTTTTCCCTTGATGCAAGGGCTGCATCCTCCTCCTCTTATTTCTTCACTCTGGCTAATCTTCTTCCTCCACTGAAAGACTATTTCTTGGTGATCCTCCTAATCTCCTCTTGGCAAAGAATAGCCCACATATATGCCCATGATGGTAACGCTACCCTTCCCAAAATGCTTTGGACAAATGTTTCCCATTCTTCAGAGATATCATTTAGGTCCATCCTCACTAGGAGCCCTTCATCTAGAGTAGCACCCATGCCAATCAGTTGGTCACGGATAGCTTGAAGTCTGAAGAGAAATGGATCTATCTCTTCACCCTTCACCATTTGGAA
Source organism: Pinus albicaulis (assembly GCA_034641835.2). Lineage (NCBI taxonomy): Eukaryota > Viridiplantae > Streptophyta > Pinopsida > Pinales > Pinaceae > Pinus > Pinus albicaulis. The sequence goes on from CM076581.1 coordinate 119,618,858, forward strand.
CATCCGCATATGATTATCAAGAAACATTCTTCTTTGCACAGAGCCTCCTTTTTACATCACCTCCAAAGCCGTCCACATGGCATTTGATGTATTCTTACCAGCAGTATGCAGAAACACATGATCCTTGACTCCGTCTATGATCAACCACTTTGACCGTGCTTGATTTTCTTCATACTTTTTGAGTGGATCTGCATCAGTTGGTACAACAAGTGTCTACTCTGCATGATCTTTGATACCATACTCATCCAGAACTGAGAGGATTCTAGCCTTCCAGATGACATAGTTGGATATGCCATCCAATCTGTCTTGATCCCTCAATCCATATCAAGCCATATTTTTTCATATCTGAAGCAAACAGTACTTCTCCCTCTGGATCTGGGTTTCTTGGTGACTAGAAACCCTGTAGTAACTGCTTCTTTCTACAAACTGACTTCCCTCTTGGAAATATTCCACCCAAACTCAAACGGACAGTATTCTCTGATCCTCTTAAAAAAAATATTATATTTGTTTGGCTCAGATCTGTTGAATTATTGTCTTCCTCCCACCTTTGTTTCCTTAGCTAGGCACAATTATGCACCTGCAAAATCTCTACCCCACCAGCATTGTTGAAGATCTGAAGCACTGCTTTCTGGATCTTGGCAAAAATAATTCTAAAACAAGGGAGGTGACCAGACAACGCCCTCCTGGCTGGCCTAGCACAGTCCCAGCACTGATCAGAAGTGGACTGCATAACCCCAGACTGGGTGACACAGTCCTTATGCTGCCCTTGGAAGGGTCTACGTAAGCCTAGAGGCCTTCTGCAGCTTCAGCACTGTCTCCTGGATCTGCTTTCCCTTGCTGTCAAGATTCCCTTTTCGAATCTACTGCTTCTTCTACCACCCTCTAGGAAAAAATATTTCTTCAGCTGATTTGTTGGAGATTCAGCTTGATCGAATATCACTCTGATACCATGTGAAAATTCTACTGCAGTATATTTGTTTATTTCCTCCTAGTTGATTTAATTTATACAAATTATTTTCAGAAATTAGATTCATAAAATACCGAAAATAAACACAACTACAGCCTACCCATGCAGATCATTTACTGAATAACTCACTCATGCAACAATGTGACACATGGATTTTTGGACATAAGTCCTTGAAAAAACCCAAAGCATGAAAATTGGTTCAACATATATGAGCGTTTTATTATTGAGTAGTTTTGAGTACAGCAAATCTAGGTTCCAACCTTGGAAAACCAGACAGAGAATAAAATATATAAAATATGCAGCTAACCTGAAGCTCTAGTGCCAAATATCTGACTGATCCACACCCTCAAATGGGATTTACAGGACTCAGCCTGGATCTGATCCTAGAAACCCTCAGCGTCAGCCCTACTAGCCTCAAATGCCACTGCGATGCACCAGAAGGGACTGTGTCACCCTTAAAAGGCTCTCATAGTCTCAGGTTGGCCCTAAAAAGACCCTTTGCATGATTTCTGAAGCCTCCCAGTGCCTCTGCGTTGTCTTGTGTAGCACCTGCATAGCTGCTGCTATGCTTCTCTGTGTTGTCCTTGAGCTGCTCCTCTTGCCTCTTGTTGTCTCTTGGCTCTTGGAATCAGCTCATTCCCTCAGCCAATACTACCCCACACTGCAGGAAATTCCACTGGAAATTCTTAGCAAACCCGCCCTAGAATTCCAGGTCTATGCCTCAGCTTTACAGAAATTGTGTGTCTTCAACTAACCTTCAAGCCTTTCTCTTATAATTTTACGTTGAACCCTTCAATGACCGAGATTAAATCATCCATCAACAGTTGAGATTAAAAGACTTCTTGATCCATGTGACTTAAGACAATTTCAGTACATGTGTTAATTAATTCACTTTAATTATTTTATTTTCCTAAGTTGGACTTAGGAAATCCATTAAAAATAATTAATTATTTGAATAACTTCAACACAACTTGAAATTTCTCAAATCCATTTATGGGTCTTCTAGATCAAGTGTACTCTAGTCCCTCCACAAAATTTGGGACCTAGAGCACAATTGATGCTACCCCAAATACACAAAATATCAACATTTAAAAACCTTTCATAGATAAAAATCTTCATTTCTTTTATATCAATCATTAAATAACTTAAAAGATAAAGTAGTTGGCTTTTTGCAACTTAGCTTTTTGATATACTCTTTTTTTCACAGGGAGAGCCACTGTTGTCGGGAGGCGTTTATGGCCTCGACAGAGTTACCTTTTAACCATCAATGATCTAGTATCCCATCCATCTATCATTACAATATTTGGAAATAAATTCACAATTATATAATTTGTTTTTTTTTCTTATTTTTAAAAAGTCATTGTCTTGGCTTGGTGACTAGATAGTGACAATGCCATTCACTGGTTGTAATTGTAATGAACAAGTTGGCTCGTGATGAGACCCCTTGTCTTATGGTTATTTAATAATCATAAGCCATTACCCTGGTTTGATATGCAGTAGTGGTAATGTCAATCTATTATTTTCCTACGATCGTGGTAAGCAGTGTCATTGTGATATCTCTTATCTTTTTAATTTTTTTTATATTTTTTAATTACACTATATAAAAAGCATAATTAATGGATGGGGAGAACCATTTAATCCTTAAGAGATTTGGATGAAATTTTAGAGTTAAAGATGCTTAGTAACAAATAGTCTTTACTTTGTAAAAGTGAACTTTTTCTCACTGATAATAGGGTAAAAATACTTTATGAAGTTTGAGGTTTACAAAAATTTACAATTTCAATGGAAAAATATTTCAGAGTTGCATAGTATTTATCCAATTTTTTCCAGTTTGTAATCATTTCTTTAATAATTTTATTCTTCAAAATGAAAAGTCATAAAATGATTCAGAGGTTTTGCGAAAAACCAAAAGTATGTAATCAAACATTATGCTTTATTTACCCTAAAAATATAAATATAAGTATGATACATTTAGAATAAATGTTCTTCTAAGAAAAGAATTTTTCAAAATCAAACTGTTGACAAGAAGAAAATCTTTCCTCCCTTGAAGATCTTGCAACATGAAGGTTGATGGGCCAGTTTGTTCTGTAATTGGAAATGGTCCAAACCATATTCTTCAAAATTTGGTATGTTTACCTTTTTCCTCATGTGCATTGTCCCACTTAAGAATGAGGTCTCCAACTTGGAAATATTTTGGGGTAACAAAATTTGCATCAAAATAATTTTTAACGATCTGTTGATGTCGAGCATGTGTTAATTTGGCCTTTTCCCTTTCTTCTTCTAATTTAAGGATTTGGGACATTCTTAACTGTAAGGAAGAGGAAGGTACTTCATCAATAAATTGAACTAGGGCTAGTGAGGGAAGGGCTAAATTTGATGGAATTACAGCTTCTTTCCCATAAACTAGATTGAATGGAGAAGTGCCTATAGAGGCCTTCTGAGTCATTCAATCTGCCCATAGAGAAAATGTTAAAGACTTATGCCAATTCTTTTGGCTCTGATCAATATTTCCTTTTATGATTCTTACAAGATTTTTATTGGTTGACTCTGCTAAACCATTCCCTTGGGGATAGTAATTAGTAGAATATTTAAGCTTAAAACCTCTCTTGAGACCATGGGGCCATTAATTATCAAAACCTCCTTTCTATATATAGGAGTCCATGGAGCCACATTGTAATCCTAGTGGGGCCACAATGTAATCCTAGTTGACCTAACAATAATAATTTAAGGGCACAATAATAACAATATGGTGGTTTTAAAGAGAGAATCCATATAGGTGAGATAGTTTATAGAAGAGAGGAATAACCTGTTACTGAGTTTTGTCAGGGGTACAATAAGAACAATAATAACAATAAGGGGGTTACACTAACAGCAATAAGGGACTATACTAGTAATATAGGGACCTAACATGCCCCTCTCCTTTAAAAAAGTGTTGTCCTCAACGCTTGAGTAGCTCTAGGTGCTGCTGTATAAAATTCTCATCCTCCCATGTAGAATGTCTAGTAGGTAAGTTCTTCCACTCAATGAGATAATCTAAAATTGATCGATTTCATAGCTGTCGAGTTCTTGTTTCCGTGACAGCTTCAAGTTCCAATATGATTTTTCCTTCCTCATCAAGTTCTGGCAATATTGTCTGAACAGGAAGATTTTCCCCTATAACCTTCTTTAAGCATGAAACATGGAAAACTAGATGCATGAAGCTCCAATTTGTATGCCATAGTACCAATGTTGTGTAACACCTTGTAAGGACCATAGTACTTTGGCGATAATTTATTATCCTTCTTAGCTTACTTGAGGGACATTTGTTTGTATGGTTGTAGCATTAAAAATACCCAATCTCCTACATCAAAACTTCTCTCGTTGCGATGTTGATCTGCATGTTGTTTCATTCGATTTTGTGCCAAAATTCAGGTTATCCTTTAAGACTTGGAGAGCTTCTTTTTTATGCTCAATTTGATCTTCCACTGCTTGAACCTTCGAATTTTCTCTTAAATATGATGTGATGGACGGTGGATGATATCCATAAAGTGCCATAAATGGGGTCATTTTTGCTGCAGTATGAAAGGAAGTGTTATACCACCATTCAGCGAGAGGTAACCACTTGACCCATTGTGTTTGTTTATCAAACACAAAACAAAGAATATATCCTTCCAAACATTTATTTACTATCTCAGTTTGACCATCAGATTGAGGATGATAAGATGAGGTATGAGCTAATTGAGTACCCAAACAAGAAAATAACTCCGTCCAAAAATTTCCAGTAAAAATGGGATCTTTGTCACTCATGATAACCCTTGGGTTTCCATGTAGCTTTTGAATTATGTCCATAAATGCAGTAGCAACTGTACTTGCATTAAATGGATGAGATAATGCACAAAAGTGTGCATACTTGGTAAGTATATCAACTACCACCATGATGACACTCTTTCCTTTGGACTTAGGTAAACCTATGATAAATTCCATTTAAATCTCCTCCCAACGTTGACTTGGAATGGATAAAGGTTGTAGAAGACCCGAGGTCTTAATTGCCTCAACTTTATTCTGTTGGCAAACCAAACATTCTGCCACAAACTTTTGAATATCAGATTTAAGGCCATCCCAAAAAAAATATTTCTTCACCCTGTCGTATGTTTTTAAAAATCCTGAGTATCCTCCTAAAGGAGAAGTGTACAATTCCAAAAGAATATTTTTTTTAGTTGGGAATTCTTACAAAGATATAAGTGATCTTTGTACCATAAGGAATCATTTTTCCAACTAAATGTATCATATGTACTAGGATCTTGTTGCAACTTTTAAATGAGTGTCCACACTTCTTCGTCCTTCTTCCATTCATCCCTTGCTTCAATTATCCAATCTGGTTGGATAATAGATATGGCACAAAGAAATGCTTCCACCTCTTCATTCTTTCTTGAGAGTGCATCTGCAATAACTTTTAGCTTCCCTTTTTTGTATATTATTTCAAAGTCATAACACAACATCTTTGTGACCTGTTTTTGCTGCTCTTCTGAATATATTCTTTGTTCCAAAAAGTGTTTAAGACTATCATGATCATTTTTTACCTTGAAGTGTCTTCCAATTAGGTAAGTTCGCCATTTCTTTAGTGCATGCGGTATTGCTAACATTTCCTTCTCATAAATAGATTTTTGTAAATCATTTCCTTTGATTGGATGACTTTCAAAATAAATGGGTCTTCCTTCTTGCATTAAAACGACACCAATTCCATTTCTTGAGGCATCACATTCCACAATAAAAATTTTTGTGAAATCTAGTGTAGCTAAGACCGGTGCTAGGCACATTGCTTCTTTAAGATGTTCAAATGCCTTATTTGCTTCAGGAGTCCATGAAAATGCATCTTTCTTCAATAATGTTGTTAGAGGTGTTACTATTCTCCCATAATTCTTAACAAACTTGCGATAATACCCTGTTAACCCAAGAAATCCTCGCAACTACTTTATGGTTGTGGGGACTTTCCATTCCTTAATAGCTTTAATTTTGTTAGGGTCTACCTTAACACCCTCGTGAGATACAATATGACCCAGATATTCCACCTCTTGTACTCCAAAGAAACATTTGGATGTTTTGCATATAATTTTTTCTCCTGCAATAGTTTGAGCACCCTGTCAACATGTTCAACATGATCCTTCCAAGACCTGCTGTAGATTAGTATATCATCAAAAAATACTAGCACAAATTTTCTAAGGAAGGGTTTGAAAATGGAATTCATCAACCCTTGAAATGTAGAAGGTGCATTGGTAAGGCCAAAAGGCATGACCGAAATTCATAATGACCTTCATGAGTTCGAAATGTTGTTTTCGGAATATCTTCAGTCTTCATTCTAATTTGATGATATCCTCGAAACGAAGATCCAACTTGGTAAAATAAATTGCTTCATTTAATTCATCCAGTAATTCATCAATCACAGGAATGGGAAATTTATCTTTAATGGTGAGCTTATTGAGCTCCCTATAATCCGGACACATGCGTCATGATCCATCCTTCTTGTGTACCAATACTACACGAGCAGAGAAATGACTTTCACTAGGTTGAATTATACCAGCCTCTAACATTTCTGCAATCATACGTTCAATTTCGCTCTTTTGGACATAAGGATATCTATAAGGCTTGATGTTTGGAGGAACACTTCCTGGAATCAACTGAATAGCATGATCATGATCACGAATAGCTGGGAGTCCTTTGGGAGTTTCAAACACCTTGGAATGATTGCCCAAGACTTTTTAGAGATCTAAAGAAATAGATCATTTTGGTGTTGGAACTTCTAGTGAGCATAATTGTGCAATTACACCTCGTTGTTCTTTCTTGAGAAGCTTTGTCATGACATTAGAGCTAATTATCTTTCCCGACTTCCCTGAAATACCCCGTAATTCGACTTCCTTTCCTTATGAAAAAAATTTCAAGAAAAGTTCTTGAAAATTAAAAGCTACCATCCCCAAATATTGTAACCATTGTACTCCTAGTACAACATCAGCACCTCCCATAGGAATGGAAAGCATTGGACTATTCAATACATATTCCCCCATGGTTAGCTTAATATTCTGGCATTTTCCAGAGGAATTTATAGTTTCTCCATTTGCAACAATCACTTGACATTCTGGTGCTGGGTATAGGAAACAATTCAATTCCTTGGCTACCTTACAATGAATAAAATTATGGGTACTACCTGAATCAATCAAAACTATTACCTTTTTCTTCTTGATATGTCCTTCTATCTTGAGAGTTTGAGTGGTAATTCCTACCAATGCATTACACGATATGGTCGGACTCATTTCTTCCTCTTCTAGGGTTGGTTGGTGGTGTATATCCTCTTATTTTGAAGATTCTTGTTCATTTTCTTCTTCCTCTTCACAATCTATGTAAAATAATTTCTTCTCAGCACACTTATGACCTTTAGTGTATTTTATATCACAACTGTAGAAAAGCCCTTTTGCTCTTTTTTCTTCCAATTTTTGTGGTGTCAACCTTGTAGGTTGTGCAAATCTAGGATTAGCAACACTTACCTCTTTATAGAAGCGAGTGGTAGGCTTCCTTGTCGCCATAATTTTACATTCAATTTTTCTGGCCAACCTGAATGCCTTCTCCAATGAATCAGGTTCCAAAATGCGAAATTCATGTTGGATGTTATCCTTTAAAGTACCTATAAAGAGATCAATCATGTGTTCCTCTGAAATATCAGTTACCCTTATATTCAATTTTTGGAAGTCCTCAATGTGCTCCCCCACTAAACCCTTTTGTTTTAGATTTATCAATTGGCTAAAGAAGGTGTTGTTCTTCGTATCCTCATAATGTGTTATCATTTCCTCCGTAAAAATTGACCAAGTGACAATTTTTTTACGGGAGCAAAGCCATCAATACCATACAAATGTATTTTTTTCTAAATGTAAAGTTTCAATGCGTACCTTTTGTGTGTTTTTCACATTATTGAGATCAAAATATTGCTCCATCTGTAGTATCTATGTTACAGGATCCTTTCCATCAAAGTTTCTCATATCCATTTTTGGAATATGGTGGTTCTTCCCTCCAACAGTAGAGTTTATGAAATCACGATTAACATTTATTTTGTTCTCATCATGAGTTTCCTCTACAATATTTTCACCATGAGGAAACATTTCTTGTATCAACTTTGCCAAACCTTCGATGTCTACTTTTAGATCCTTCTTCATGTTTTCCATGTTGTCTTTCATTTTTTCATCGATCTTAGCTTCCATGTCATCCATCTTAGCTTCCATGCCCACTTCCATGCCATCTATCTTAGCTTCCACGCCTTTATTCAAACCATCCATCTTAGTTTCCACGCCTTTCTTTAAAACTTCCATTTCATTTTTTGTTGTTCTTTGCGAGAGCGAAATTTGTTGCACTTGCTCTTGTAATTTTGATATGTCATCTTGCCATTCTTCATCTTCATGAGTCATAGTAGAGCCTTCTAAAGGCTTAATGGGTGTTGAATTATTTTTAGGGGCCATTTTAGAATCCAATGTTGATATCTATTCTACAATATTCCTTTGGAATCAATTCAACTTGATTCTTCAAACAAGACTTGTGCAATTCGGAAAAAAAAAACACACACACACACACACACACACCTTTTACTTGCTTTTGAGGAGCTCGATATTGAAATTGAATTATCTATATAATTGTGGATCCTCAATATCTGAAATTTAGCCCTGTAGTAGCCCTCTGAAGCTTCTTTCAAATGCCACTGGTCTGATCTTATTTGGATTCTTCAAGGCAAAGTTATGTCCAATCTCCCACAATGACCCAATTTTGAACTGGTTCAGTAAAGCGAACTTGTACGACTTGCCATGTGTCACTGTTTCCTCCTTTGGCTCTAAAATTGATAGAAAAAAAACTATAGTCCGGGTACTTATGGCCACTTTTTACAGCATTCCAATCCGATGCTCAGATAGAGATATATTAAAATTTTCCCACTATCACCTCTTTGAGATGAAATTCAGAAGCCTCAAAAATCCCTAACTTCCACAGATCATATCTCCGAAAATATTGTGAACCAATATCTGAAATTTTGCGATGATGTTCCTCAAGATTTTGGCTTCGCACTCTAAAAATTTTAGATTCTAAACCTCCGTAGAAAAAAATTTATATCAAAAATGCCACACTGACCTGTTTGGAGCAGCGAAACCCTAGAATCTCAAAGCTCTGATACCAAATGTTGTGAAACCGGCTCCAAAAATAGAAGAAAAGAGATATCAACACCTTAGAAATAAGCCACTTGGAGGGGGAAACCTCTAATACATTACATTAATGAAAAAATCTTGGATGATACAAATTACAAAACCTCCTTTCTATATATAGGAATCCATGGGGCCACATTTTAATCCTAGTGGGGCCACAATGTAATCTTAGCCGACCTAACAATAATAATTTAAGGGCACAATAATAACAATATGGGGGTTACAAGGGTACAATAATAACAATATGGGGGTTACACTAACAAAAATAAGGGACTATACTAGTAATATAGGGACCTAACATTTTGGCGTGCAGTGGTATCTCCTCCAAAATGTCTACCTACAGGTCCATCATGGAGTTCCTGCAAAACCTTATGTGCTTTAGAATGTTCAAGGCATCTTAATAATCCAGAGTCATAGTTTTCCCTGAACAATACATTATCAATGACATTATATTGATTAGCTTTTAATCTTAAAGCTATTTATCTTTTATGATTGGGTTTTATGGGGGCATATCCATTTTTCAAATAAAAGATAAGATCAACATAGTGTGATTCAGAGTCAATCAGGCTTACCTGATAAAAGTGTATAGTATTTCATGAATCATCATCATCTAATATGTTGGATGCTCTAGACAACAATTCGCAGAGACCTTGTCCTCTCACAATTTTGGTTGGTTTCATGTCAATATCATATTCCTGCAGAGCTGTAACCCAATTTTCCCTTTTTTCTCCCAGTACCTTTTGCATAAGCAGTTGCCTTACTGCTGGGAATGGAACTATTACCTTGGTATGTGTCTTTAGGAGAAAAGGCCTAAAATGCTTTAAATATTTATAAACAGCAAAATCTTGTTTCTCTAGTTATGAGTAATTTAGTTCAACACCTTGAAGATTTGAACTAAAGAAAGAGATGGGTGCTTCAATTTTTTGATCATCAACTTGCATTAGAACAGCAGCATAAGATTTTTCAGAAGAAAACGTGTACAAAATAAAATGATTAGAAAATTTTGGGGTAGTTAGAGAAGGAGTATTTACGATGGCTTGGTTGATTAGATCAAAAGCTTCTATTTCATTGTGTCCCCATTTAAAGAGTGATTTTTTCTTAATCATGCCTTGCAATGGTAAAACAATTTCGGAAAAAATTAGGAACAAATCTCTTAACAAAATTTATATATCCTAAAAAATACTGCATGGATTTCTTGTTATGGGGTAGAGAGATTTTAGAAATTTCCTTTATTCTTTTTGGATCAATACAAATGCCTTCTTTTGATACAATAAATCCTAAAAGTTTTCCTTCACTTAAAGCGAAATAAGACTTTTTTGGATTTAATGAAAGTCCATACTTTAAGCAGTGTTTAAGGATGTGCTTGAGATCATGATAATGGTCGCTTATTTTCTTGGAGTAAATGGTTATATCATCTAAGTACACAACCACAGTTTTGTTTATTAGTCCTCTGAAATCAATATCCATTTCTCTTTGAAAAGTTGCTCCTGCATTGATTAAACCAAAAGGAATATTTTGATAAGAATAAGTGCCCCATTTGATCCTAAATGTAGTCTTCAACCTATCTTCGAGATGAACCAATATCTGATTGTAACCTGAAAAACCATCAAAGAAAAACATTAATTCAGATCCAACAACTTATTGCAGAATTTGTTCCATAGGTGGTAATGGGAAATTTTCTTTTAGGCAAGCTTTATTAAGATTCCTAAAATCTATAAAAATGTATATTTCACCTCTTCTTCCTAACAGAGACTAGTTTTGAAAACCACTTTGAATTCCTAACAAGAAAGATGATCTTAGCTTTAAGGATTTTATTCAATTCAGATTTGATTTGACTTTTGAGATTGGGGTGAATTTTTCTTAACTTTTGTTGTACAATTTTCTCAGTGGATGTCATTGGGATAGTATGTTGGATAATGGAGGTATCAAATGTCTTGAGATCTTCATATTTCCATGCGAAAAAAAAATTATTATATTTCTTCAATAAATAAATGAACACTAATCTCTCATCAGACGAGAGACCAAGTCCTAGATTGATATTCAGAGGTCTGAGATCAGTGCCAAGGTTTACTAGTTCAAATCTCAAGGTTTAACTTTGTAGCTTAGAATTAGTAACCTTCAAAAAAATTTCTTTGAGGTCATAAAGATCTTCAAGTTTTACCACAGATTTAAGTATGGCATTTTCATCATTTTTTTTTTTTAACGGTCTTTCATGTTCCTCCTCATTGATTAGTTGATCGTCATATGATCATTCAGATGTGAGAAAGGTTAGAACATATTCATCATCATTAATTACTCACTGGTTAGTGACATTATCAGGAATAGATGGGCAAGAAATTAATTCTATAGAAAATCTATCTGGACAATAATCCTCATAAGGAATAAGTCTCGATGCTACATTGGCTAGAAGATCAGCACTTGCATTTCGGAGCCTTGGCATAGGTAATATATTGGATGCTAAAAAATGTGAGGTAATATCTTGCACTAATGACTGGTAATGTTTGATATGACCAAAGATACAATGAATAGTATTTCTTACATGTTTGATAACTATTTCAGAATCACCATGTACTTGAAGGTATTTGACACCAAGGTTTATTGCCTTATACAAGCCATGATCAGTGCCTCATACTCTGAAGTATTGTTTGTGCATTCAAACTCTAATCTACATGGCAGCATTGTCTTTTCTCCTTCAAGATTAATTAATATATAACTAGCTTCTACACCATCGCTTGATTTTGATCCATCAAAGTACAATGTCCAAAATAAAGTTTTAACACAAGGCTTTTCTACAATATTTATACATTTCGAAGAATCCGAGTGAGAAATTTTTTAAATTTGAGAATTAACCGAATTGATAGGAAATGGAGATCGTTATGCATTGAAATTTCCCAAAAAATATTCAGCAGAGTAATTTTCAACGATGTTATTGTTCAAGGACATTGGTTCATTTTCATCCTTGAAATTAGTTACTGAGTATTTCATGTGGTTTTAACGTTCAACTCGAATTTTATTTAGCTTACCATTGCAAGGAAGCCACATATGAGACCAATCAATGGCAAAATAACCGTGAAGCTTTTCTAACCAATCTTTGCTTATAATCAAACTGTAAAAGTTAGGAATATCAGCAACTCGAGTATCAATTACTTGATGAACTTTTGAATTAGAAGCTAGCCTAATAAGGACAAAATTCATCTCTCCTAAAACCTTGAATTTTGTTCTATCTAATTGAAAAATGTGTATAACAGACATTTGAGGAGTGATGTTTAACTTCAAGCAAACAGATATGACATAATATTTTAAGAAGTTCCAGAGTCTATCAAACAATTTTGCACATTTTAATTAAAAACTTTAAAATTCAGAAGGAATGGAGGTGTCTAAGAATTGGATTTGTCTCCAATTAGGATAGCATTAGTGGCATCGATCTTTTCAGATGAATCTATGGGAGGTTTTCCTACTCCTTTTAAGGCTTTTGAAGTAACATGTGCAGGTAAAGGGGAGGCAGGAACTGCATTCAGTTCTTTGAGTAGGATTTTTTGTTGTTGTTCTAATTTACTCACTCCATACATAGAGATATTTTCTTTAACTTTCTTCATATATTCCACTATATTATACTCGATGGTATCTAAAACCACTAAGGTCTTTGATGAAGATGGAGAGTTAGAAGAAGTTGGGCTTGTTTGAGGAGAAGGAGTCTTTTTGTTAACAAATTTGTATTTATAAACAAGGGTTGAAGATTTATGTTTTTTAGGAGACTGAGGGAGATCAATAAGATTTTTACTTCTAGTGCTAATTGGAAATGTCTCATGTTCATCTTCATTATCAGATGTAGGAAGAATATAATCCCATAATCCATGAACTTCAACCAACTTTTAATCATGTGATTCATCTGCAAACAATACAATTTCATCCTCATCTTCATCTTGATCTGATTCAGCATTATAAATTACATTTGGAGGTTGAGGATTTCAATTCTTAGTTTTCTTGAAAGATCTGAAAGGTTTCTTAGAAGAATATTCAGCTACTTTTTTTTATTTCTACCATGTCATTTGAAATGGTTTGAGGACCTTTTGTAATCCTTCAAGATCATAAGGGTCCTTAGATTTTTTCTTTTTGCGCTCATCCTTAAACATGACTTTTTTAGATTTGCTATCTTCCTCGACAGTTTTCTTTGTTGAAGCAATAATCCTCTTTTCTACAAAGAAGGCTTCTTTCATGTTTTCTATGAAAATAGCCTTATTGGATCTATCTACAAAAATTTATATATTATAAGGAAGAGAGGATATATACCATTCAATCGGTACATCTACACCAGGTTTAGATGTAGGTGGGATTTTATTGAGCAATTTTTTAAATTTGGAATTCAAATCTTTAATATTTTCACCTGAATTCGCTTTAAGATTTGAAAGGTCATTGATGAGAGTAGCAGTCATATGATCATCACCAAATTTGGTAAAAAATTATTCTTTGAATATGTCCCAACTAGAGATAGTTCCTTATGGTAATGAAAAGTACCATGATCCAGTTGATCCTTGAAAATTATAGGGAAGAAATCTTACTACACAATCTTCTTCAGAGACATCATTTAGATTCATAGAAAACATGAAATTATGGAGATGTTCTTCAGTAGGGAAACCATCGTCAAGATTATACTTAGGCAACCATCTCCCTGGATGCTTGGGTAAAGGATGAAGAGGACCTGGTAATTGAACATCTCCAGGACTCCTCCATGGCCTATTTTCCATTGTGTGAATTGGTGAGTTGGTTTGTCTTGAAGAAGGATTTGAAGAAGAAGAGGTAGTTCCAGATGTGGATGTATTTGAAGAAGAAACAACCACGGAACTAGTACTTCTCAAAGCAACGCTAGTGGAATGAGATGAAGAGATATGAGTAGATGAGGAAATTGGTTGAGAGGATGTAATTGAAGGGGGAATAAATGATGGATTTTGTGGAGGAGAAGATGAAAGAATCTCACTAGTATTTATTTGAGCTTGAGATGTTGGAGTCTTCCTACGATGGGAATGTAGATGAAACTCAAATGGAGTTATTATGAGTCTTTCACTCTAAGAACGATTCAATACACTAGTACCTTGTAAAGTTGAAGTAACACTTCCTTCAGAGGCTTCAGAAAGCACAGATTTTTCTGCTGAAATAGAAATTTCTTCTAATTTCTCTATTAAATTTTGTACTTCAGGCAATTCTGGAGTATAATCATGGGAGATTTCCTTGGGAATTGAACTAGAATATTTGGGAGGAGATTGAAAAACTTCTGATCTAAAGGTAGGAGATTTTTAGCATGGACTTGAAGTTGTAGGATATTTGGAGGGGGGTAAACTCTTTTGATGGTCTTTGTTTTTAGGATTAATCTTTGGTGTCATTCATAGTCTAGTGGCCCTCTTTCTAGCGCCAAAAATTTTGATGCCTTGAAATTCACTACAACAAGATCAAGGAAAACCACCTAGTCGGGACTTAAAAATCGTCCCTTATTTGTTTGAGATAGTGGCTCCAACTGGATTTATGGGACTAGTTTCCCAATGAAATATAATTGAGTGGATGGGTGGTATTTTAACTGACCGAGACTTGGTGAATGAGAGAGACAACAAGTTTAAAGAAAATATGTATATACCTATCTCTATCCCAGGATTAATTATCTTTTTGTTATATTCGATTTAAAAAGATGATTTTTAATTGAATGCAAATGAAGATTTATCAAACACTTATAGAAATGCAAAAGAATTTAAGATAATAGTTAATCAAATCAATTGATTTGATTAAATAGTTAATCAAATCAATTGATTAAGTATATATCGCATCTATTATTACATGTATTGTATATGTATAAAAATGGAAATCAAACATGTTTAGAAGTGAATTAATGCTAGATTGTGTTAAAATGAGACATATAAAAAAACACCGTAAGGAATTTTAACTATTTCTCATTTAAAACAAAACATCAACATAAATATAAAAGTACCATATATATGCTAACTCTTCTCATTTGAAAAACAATCTCTAGTCCAACCTTTTCTATTAAGAAAAACTTTATGAGTACAAAAGTGAAACTTCTGTAAAGTCTTCTTTTCAAAATTTCAGGACCCTTTCTTTAAAGACATGAAATGGTTTATATAATAAAATAAAAGTACAAAACTATAAAATACATAAATATTTAAGGAGTTTTAAAAAACTCTCCTTAAATTAAGTGAAATAAAAATAGAAACATATTTTGGTG
This sequence comes from Pinus albicaulis, assembly GCA_034641835.2. Taxonomy (NCBI): domain Eukaryota; kingdom Viridiplantae; phylum Streptophyta; class Pinopsida; order Pinales; family Pinaceae; genus Pinus; species Pinus albicaulis. The sequence continues at coordinate 119,634,261 of CM076581.1, forward strand.
GGATGACTCACTTCATGATTGCATTGTTGTATCTTTTTCCATTCGTTCTTTGAGTTGAAGGATGTCGATCATAGGCTGAACCTCAGGAGGTTGGGTTGGCCTGACATGTAATTGTCCTGTGTAGACCGCATCTGATAATGGAGGCATCTTGTAAGAATAAGTGTCGGTTAGACAACGCAGCATTAGCCATTGGCTATGTGGCTTGACCAAGTGCTTCCAATACTTGTCCAAATCCAGCTTATCCAATTTTTTGATGCTTTCTTCCTTCATCTTAGACATTTCCTACCATTGTATTATCAAATCTTTTACAACAGGTAGAGAATCGGGTGGCCATTTATCAATTAGATTCACAACAATGAGGTTTTTGTTGATTTTTTCAACAATGTTGTTGGCAACATCCCTAGCTCTACAAATTTCCTTTTTAGCTTGCTTTAAATGTATGTCCCAATCAGTGAATAAGATTTATTTTTTAGAATATTCAATCCTGGGAAGATTGGCCTTTCGGCATTCAGAAGTATCTTTCCAGGTGACATATTGGGAGACTTTATCATCAATTTCATCAAATTTGATCCTCTGTCCAGCTACTCGATTCATTAGTGAATCGCTCTTTTCACACATTTCAATTATGCTAGACATTTTTTAATAGAAAACAACTTGTTGGTGGGCTAAAAAATTATTTGTTTCTAAAGCTTCCTTTTTAAATTCATCCACTTTAGGATTATCTTTCAATTGTTCAACAGTGAATTTCAGTTGGTGTATGCGAGCATCTTTAGCACCAACATCAGACTGGTGTTGCAGCTTTAGTTTATTCAAGATCTGTTGGAGTTGTGACACTTGTGCTTCTAATTTTTTATTAATGCTTTGCTTTTCTGCAATAAATTCTTGTTCTAAATGAAGGATTATTCATCCTTATCTTTGACTAATTGTTTAACTTAAGTGGCTTTGTCAATGGTGGCAGATGCATATGCACTTGCAAACTGAGTTAACCGTGTTAAATCGTGAGATGGATATACTTGGGAGTCCTTCCAAACTATTTCCATAGAGACATCCCCAGGAACGAGAGCCTGCGATTGTTATATTCTTCTCCTCTTCCTCTGTCTGCTCATGACAACCTTATGTCTTGGGCTATAAAATATATCCAAAGGAGGTATTTCCTTGATTTTCAACATAATTTTGATGTTGGGAGGCCAGGATAAATTCGACTTCTTTTCTGCTAACAGATTTTTTAGTTGGCTGAGCTAAAAACGGGTTCTGACTTTTACCATGAGGTGTTTCTATGTTTTCTTGATGATCAATGATCACCACTTCTTGGTATCGCTTAAACTATTGATCAAAGTCTTTCCAAAATTCTTCTAAGTCACTTGAAAACAATGGTTATTTATTTTAAGTTTTAGTAGACTTATCTCCTTTTGCTCCTCTAAGGACTTCAGTATCCTTAGGGGGTTGTACTTTTCCCTATTCTTTTTTTTGTTTTTGTTCTTCTGTTTGTTGTTATTTTTGTGAGATAGGTTGGGATACCTCCAGAATATTTAGAGGAATACCTTCCAACCTTATATTATTTTATTGCTTGAACTTTTTTAGTTATTGAGGATTAAGGCGTGATGCTGCCAATTTCCCCATTGTTAAATAAGTATCAGCTGACTCAAACAAATCTTCAAAATCATCATTTTCATGGGAAAATGACCTGATTTTCACTTGAGTTGTGAAATTGAATGCAACTTGGTTCAAGTCATATTGTATGCTAGAAATTGTAAATAATTTCAAACATTGGATTTGATTAATTTCTAACCTGGTATGTTTGAAATTTTATAATGCATAGACACCACAGTAAATAGGAAATGACAACCATGAAGCTTTCTTTGCTTCTTTCAAAAATTTGGTCAATCCATGACCCACTGTCTGATAAGCAATTTTTCCTGTGAGAAGTTTATTTGGAACATATAATGGTAGGAAATGTGGTCGGGCTAAGCTTCCAAAAACTCTGACATAAGTGAATAACTCTTCCCCAAACCATTTTCCAATGAATGTGAAGTCTTCTTGAGCTTTTTTTGACAATCTAGGGGCATTTTCATCAAACACATCTTGAAACAGTGGGATCATAACTCCGTAGAAAATCTTGTAGAAATCGGTTTCATATTTTGATTCCCATATAATACTATGGTAAATATGAATGAGAGGGGGGTCTTGGATAGTCCATTTCCAACCCATGGTTAGAAAATCTAATGTAAAACACACTGCATCCATAATGTAGGCACTCATATAAAATGGGGGAAGGATATTAGATGAAACAGAACTATTTTTTATGTATTCAAGAATTTGGGTAGCAATATTATTTGACAAAATGGTTCCTCAATCCTTGATATAGGATTTTGTGACAACAACCATAAGGGGAACCCATTCAATGAAGAATTTAGTAGTATTAGGTTGGCCAAAAAGTATATACATCTTAACGGAAATAAAACAGTAGGGACCAGCAAGAGAAGCCGTGGAATACATACCCTTATCATCATGTTAATGCTTGTTAGGGTTACTCCTCCATTGCTTTATGGGATCCAACTACAACTTATTCTCCTTTGTGAATCGCACTAGGAAATATTTATCATACACCTTCTGAAGGTCTAGGATGTGGTACATTTTCTTCAAATCTTCTGCTCTGAACAACCATATAATTGTACATCTTCTTGTTATGAAATTTCTATCTCTGATGTTGAGGTTGTCAATAATCCATTTCACCATATTTGTATATGATAGAATCTTGGGGTGTGTATCAATTTTGTGCAGAAAAGAGTTGGCAACGTTGGCTATAGTAGCTTTTGAGGTATCAGAAGCATCTCCAGTAGCTTTTATTTCAATCCTACGAGGTTTCTCATCTTCAAATAACCTGTACATTTCTTCCCAAGAAACAGAACCACTTTCTGTTGCACATGTTGTATCTGTGAAGAGGGGTGCCATTTCTGTTACTTTGTTAGCAGGAGGCGCATGATTAGCAGAAGCCATGGGTTTCTTGGACTTCTTTGCGGCCTTAGACATTTATGAGGAACTCTTTTTCTTTAGAATTTCCTGCGAAATAAGAAGAACAATGAGTAAAAAGGGGAAACCTTGTCACAATACGAGAGCAGTGTAACAATAATTGAAATGATGGAAAATAAAACTTGGCACACGGAGTAATCTAAAACATTAATTATTTTGCAGTCAAATCACATTTGGAGGCTCGAGCTATTAAACCGTTAATTTATGGCATTAATGGAAAACGTGGGTTCATGTGCCCGAGTAGACATTTAGGCATTTAAATAATATATCTTCATATCGCAGATTCATTTGTGTGCCAATTTAAAGCACCAAGTACATATTTCTTGATGATTGCGATCTATTCTTTTTCGCGCTATAAACATATTTTTAAGTTAAAAGATTAAATTTTTTTTTCAAAGCTTCAAACATTAGCGAGGGAAAAAGAAAAATGCAAATTTTGTGATGCGATATTGCAATCGCAATCTCTATGAAACTAAATGGTGGAAGGAAGTGGTCATTTAGTAAAAGTGTGTTGCTATGGGATGTATAACATCGGCGGAATGAAAAAGAGGGTGGATCAAATGATGGAAGAATGGAAATGTGATTTTCGATTTGTGATTAGTGACATGGAAAAGGCGAGTCCCGTGATTTGGCTTTCATGAAACATGATTCAGTCGGAAGCCCTTTTCCTTTATTAAAGCTTTGTATTTATATCTCATCGCAAATAATTTGGAGTGGCTTAAGAATTCATATGTTGTCTTCGCGATTTTTCGATTGTGATTTGCAACTGTGTTTCCTTTGAACTTTCTGCCTAAGTGCCCTTTAGACAATAAAATGGTGTCCCTTAGCTTTTCTAACTCATATTTCTATTTTAATCAATAAATTAAGTGTCTTATTTGTTATGTTCTAAAAATTTTAAGAGGGTCCCCATTATTTTTCTAAGGCAACTATTCTAAAATAATGGGGGTTGTTTAATAGCACAAAAAGATGATATGGAGTAGACTTTCGATGCTTGATTTTATACTCTTCCATGATCTTTTGTACTAGCTTGGATGCAAATTGAGTACCTTGATCTGTCACAAATTCCCTTGGGACACCAAAACAAGTGAAAATTTCCTCAAAAAAAAATGAGACTACATCATTTTAAGTAGCAAAAGGAAGTGCTTTAGCTTCTACCCATTTTGTAACATAATAAGTGCAAACAAGAATGTACCTTTTCTGTCTTGATGGTGGATTAATAGGACCAACAAAATCTAAAGCCCATTTCTCGAATGGTTTAATGAGTACCTGAGGTTGTAGAGGCATTTCATATGAAAGGATAGGTTTCCCCATTCTTTGACAACTATCACATCTTTTAACATATTCCTTGGCATCTTTAAAAATAGAAGGCCAATAATATCCTAAAAGAAGGGTTTTGTAAGGAGTTATTTTAATAGCAAAATTTCCTCCACATGGATCATCATGACAAGCTTTCAATATTTTAGGTAATTCATCTTCTCTAATACACCTTCAGATAATCAGATTAGGTCCTGTTTTATACAATTATTCGTTTATCCATGAGTAAGATGCACTAATTTGAATTACCTTTCTCTTTTCTCGAGGAGACAAATGTGATGGTAACTTCCCTATAGCCAAATAGTTAGAAATATCTACAAACCATGTATATTTAATAGATACTGCAAAAATATATTCATCAGGAAAATTATCTTCTATAAGTATATCATCTCTCATTTTGGATCCTGAATAGAAAATCAACAATTGTATTTTGTTTTCCTGGTCGATCTAAAATGGTGATGTTAAATTCTTGTAATAACAATAACCATATTGGTTTATTCATTAAGAACCTTATTGCAGAATAGCATGTATGTACAAAGGTTTCATAGGCAGTGATGTAGTGTCTAAATTTATTGATGGCATGGACAACAGCTAAAAACTCCTTTTTAGTAACAAAATAATTTAACTCTACAGGAGTCAAATTTTTACTTGTATAGTAAAAAGAATAAGGATTCAAGTCCTTTTGTCCCAATACAACTCCTAAGGTTGTGTCTGAAGCATCAATTGAAATATGGAAAGGTAATTTCTAGTTTGGTCCTATGAGAAGTTTCGAAAGCTTTTTGGTAGTCATAATTCCAAATGAATTCACAATATTTTGTGAGCAACTTGAAAAGTGGAGAGGTAATATTGTAAATTTTCCTATGAATATTCTATAATAACCAATGAAACCAAGAAAACTTCTAACATCTCATTGCAAGTTGGAATTGATAATTTATAAATAACTTCTACCTTATATGTGTCCACTCTAATTCTATCTCCTGAAATAATATGGTGTTCTAAAGCAATCCCCTTAGTAAACATCATAAAAAAAAAATCATGGCTTAATGAGAGATTTGCTTCCTTCCATATAATGAGAACTTTTTCCAACACCTTAAGGGCTTCTTCAAAATAATTCCCATAAAATTTAAAGTCATCCATAGAAATTTCCACACAATCATGAATTAGATCATAAAAAATCCCTAGCACTACCCTTTGAAATGTTGCAAGTGCATTACATAATCCAAAAGGAAGTACTCGATAAGCATAAGTTCCCCGTGGGCAAGTAAAGGTTGTTTTATATTGGTCTACTGGGACTACTTGGATTTGATTATATCTGCTAAAACCATCCAAGAATGAGAAATATTTCATTCCTACCAATGTATCCAAAACTTGATCTATAAAAGGAAGTGGAAAGTGATCATTTAAAGTGGCCTTATTCAATTCCCTAAAGTCAACACATACTCTCCATTTTCCATTTTTCTTCGGAACAATTACTAATGGTGAAACCCATTCACTATCAAATATAGGATCAATGAAATTCACATTTAACAATTGTTGTAGTTCCTCCTTAACAATTTCCCTTAAGTTTGGATTCATCCTTCTTTGTGGTTGTCTAATTGATTTGGCATGTTCTTCGATGTAAATATGATGTATACAAGTGCTTGGATCAATTCCCTTCATGTCAATATATTCCCATGCATAAGAAGAAGAATGTTCTTGTAATTCTTTCATTAATTCTTTCTTTTGAAATTCTTCCAAATTATGATTTATATTCGAAGTTTTCCCTCGAAATTTTTTTTATTAATGAATTGCCAAATTCTTCCATAGAATATAAAGACATTCGACAAGATGATAAATATTTAATATTGCATTGCTCCTAAAATTTCGACTAGGTTCCCAATATGAAGATGATTCATTATTTTCCATTAAATTTAAAATTTGGTCTTCTTCATCTATTTGTGAATTAGCAAAAATTGGTTGTATATCAATATGATCATCTATCCATTCTTCACTTTCTACGTCTATCATTGTTTTTGCAGGTGGATACAATGAAAATTTCTTTGTCAAACTTCCATCAGAGATAATCATGTCACCAGATCTACATCTTATAAAAGCATCAACTATTGTTAACCATGATCTTCCTAGGATCAATGGATGTCCTCCTAAGTTATTATTGAGTGTTAAAATAATAAAGTCAACAAGATATTCCCAAGAATATAAGGATACATACACATCTTCTAATACACCATCAGGTTTAATTACATACCTATCTGCCAATTATAATAATGTAGGTGTATATTTAAGATTAGGAAGTTTTAATTGATCCATAGTTTGTGTACTCATTATGTTTATAACTGCTCCTAAATCAATCAATGTATTTGGTATTTCAATACAATTAATGTGTGTTTTCAGAATGGGACTTCCTAGATCTAAGTATTTTCGAATTGTTGTTTTGTTCATCATGATATCTACAAATTTTCCAACCAATTGGATTATTTTGACTTCTTTTCTTTTCCTTCCTGGTCGTTTAATGCTTGAAACCCTAATTGTCTTTGAAAAAAATGGAATTTCCTTGATGGCTTGTAAAAAAAGGAATTTTTAAGAAAACATTTTTTAGTTCATCCAACTTATCATAGTCAGGTAATAAAATTTGTTTTTATACTCCTTTATCGATTTTTAATCTTTCAGGAAAAGGTTATTTTGAAACAGATACTGAAGGTTGTTCCATAATGGGAGTTGATTTTATTGGAGTAACATGTGTAGGAGTGACTTTTTTCTGAAGATTTTATTTCTAATGAAGATATTTTCCTTCCTCAAAGTGATCATCCTTCTTTTGAGGATTTTCATCCTGATGAAGAGATGTCTCTTCCTCATAATGATCATCCTTTTCATTTTCCTAAATAACAACAGATGGTGATTTATTTTCCAATACTCTACCAGATCTAAGTTGAACATTGTTAATATCTAATGGAGTTATCATATAGGTCTGGGAATTTTGTCCCTCCATATTGTAAACAGGATGTGAATTTTTATTATTTGGGTTCAGAAGTGGTTGAGCAGGAAATTGATTTGGTCGTTGTGGAAATGGTAATGAAATTTCTTGGTTGGATTTGGAAATTGAGCTTGGGGTGGCGGTTTATTAGACTGAGGAAAATATTGTGGTGAAAAAGTAGGATAATGTTGAGGGTATTGAGAATACTGAGGATATCTTCCATAAGGATTTTTCCATCCCTGTGCCCAAGGTTGAGGTTGAGGCCAAGATTTCCAAGGCATAGGTGCAGTCCAATTGTTTTGTGGTGGTTGTGCATATGTTTGGGTGTTAAATCCTTGATTTTGTCATGATATCTTGGTAATAAAACAAAGATGGTCTATCTGATTTGGAACTACTTCCTCTTGGTAAACAACTTTAATACCTGGTATTGAAGGACATTTTTTTAATCATGATTTTCTGCACATATAACACAAGTTTCTACATTCTTCAAGTCAAGAGGAAATTCTCTCAAGGCATGTTTTTTTCCTGCACTTAGGACAAAATATAGACGAGGAATCACTTTCAACTTTTTGCTTGTTTTTTAATTTTAAGGTGTTTATTTGTTCACTAAGACTCCCTAAAATGTTTGTTTTAAACTCATCAAGAAAATTGGCTATTTCATCCCTACTTATTGTTTCGGCTGTAGATTTATTAATTCTAGATATAACAGGATCTCTTGAACTTTTTCCAACTCTTGAGTTACCTCTTGAAAGGTATATGCATAATTCAAAAATGTCTGGAAATGATAACTGAGAAATGTCTCTTTTTCCCATCATGTTAAGGATATCTATCCATTCATCTCTAATGGATTTTAATGGGAGAACTTTCAAAGTATCTTCATCCAAATTTTTCATTTTAGCTCTCTTAAGATTATAAATAAACCTTTCAATTAAATTCTCAAGATTTTCATGTTCTTTTTGCATCATTTTTAAAACTTCATCTTTAAGATTATGGGGCATGCAGTAATCCTTGTATTTCGTTAAGAATGTAGTTGTCATTTCTTCCCATGTTCTAATAGAGTTTGTTATTATACCCATAAACCATTTTAATGTTGCATCCTTGAGAGTTGTTGGAAATAATTTCAACTTTTGAGAATCGAGCAAATAGTCATAAGATCTACATAAAACTTTGAACTCAAAAAGAAATGTTTCAGGATCCTCACTTCTTAACCTATGGAAGTTAGGAAGCACATAGGGTGAGATATTTTTCATTGCTATTGTGGTATCTTCATCATAGATAGTGTTAGTGTTAGAATATGCATTCTGCCATCAATGATCAAAAACACTCTTTTCATTCTCATTTTAGGTGTCCCACTCTGAACTTTTTATATCATTCCATTAGGTCATGCTAAAAATTGTTTCACTGATGGTAGCCCTAGTCATAAAACTTCACTCTCCCTCAAAAACTCACATTTTTTGTCTCACCTTCATGTCTTGTTGAGCATAATAACACTTTTCAAAAGCTCATTTCACCATGTCTTATCTCAGTCAAAGTCAATCATGGAATTCAGGTCATTCAAGGTCCCATTAGGTCATTAGGTTTCAATGTTAAAGGTCTAAAATGCACCATTTCATCTCAATAAATTCATAAAAATGTGTGATAGTGACTCAATAAACATTTCATTTTCATATACAGAATATTATCAGCATGTAAATATGACATTTTTTAATTTGTAATTTTGATTTTTTATGATTTTCATATCAAAATGTCATTTTGATATGAAAACATAGATGTAATTTATTTTTTATTTTCTATGTAATTTTATGTTTTCTATATGTAATAATTTAAATCCCTAGCTGCCAACTCAAAACACACATGCCAAACTGAAAGAGATAAGTGACAAAGTCTAGCAACATCATCCTGTAAGAGAGAAAAGTCAAATGGAAGGGTAATCAGAAAATGTTACAGAAAAGTGAAATAAAAAGACATTAAAAAGTGGGTTTTTAAATTCAAATACAAATTCACTTTGCTATTTATGAATAAAGACATCAAATCAAATTTATTTGCCTCTTCTAGAGATCAAGCCAGCACTCCAACAGCCAAAATTTTCGAAATTCTGAGCGAAATTGGAAAATGAGCTGAAGTGAGAGTGCAAATACGTTTTGTAGGGTGAAAATATGTAGAGATGGTGAAAATGTGTTCAACAGGGCACAAATCAGTTGTTGAGGGTACAAATACATAGAGGAGGGCACAAATAGCCTGCCAAGGGCTCAAATGACCAATAAGTTTAACAAAGCATCCAAATGATCAGAATTTCCTTCCAAATCTCTCCACTCAGTCATTCACCTCTAACAATCCAGTAAGAGGCATTTGCCATCAAAATCATATTCGTAAAGTTATATGTGTTGAAATTTGCAATTGAAGCTGTAATTTGGTGTTTTTCTTGAAGTAAAACCCTAGTTTTTCTCCCTTGCACCCATAATTCCCAAAACTCCACTTCCCTTACACTCCATACCATCCCTACAATCTTAAGATTCATTCCCTAAACCCTATTATCATAAACCCTATCCCTAAGTTACTAATTCCTAAAACCCTAAGCCCTAGGTTCTATTTTAGACCTAGGATCCTAAATCCCAATTCCTATCACTCTTTCATTCCTATTCCCTTCCCTATTCCTCATATCCCTAAACATTACTCCCTATACCCTCCCTATGTCACATATCCCTATCAAAGATCTCCATCAGTTTTCCTTTCCTATCTCCCTTTCCCATTTTCCTTCCCTAATCCCTAAGGTTTAAAAAAAAACAACATGGCAACGGAAGAGGAAAACACATCATTCACTGAAGAAGAGGAAACAAAGATAAGGAGGTCAAAGAGAGGAGGAAGAGTTCTTAGACTTGAGCCTACTAACACTAAAGAACTTCTAGCCTCTCCTTTAACTATCACATGCTTCAAACATGTTGGATGTTATGATTTTTGTGAGAAGATTAAGAGGGTTAAACACCACCTCGTGCTAACTATACTATTCATATCATGACTCCATGACAATCAAGTTAAAATAGATGGGGTCACTTTTACCTTATATACTACTATCATTTCAGATGCTACAGGGATCCTTAATGCGGGGGATAAATGGTTCAAGAAAGGAAGATTGAAGAAACAGGATTATGACTTCTTCCTCAAACCAAGACATCAAAATCAAACAAAGAGATTCTTCCCTTTTTCACACCTCTTGGATAGATATGCATCTATGATGAAGATTATAATGAAATATTTCTCATGTGAAGCCAGATTTTCAAGGCTCTATTCCTATCACATCCGGCTCTTGATGCACTTCACTAGGGTAAGGATGCTTAAAATACCCTATTATCTTTCCCATAGTATAGAGAAGATAGCATAAATTTCTCAGAAGAAGGATTATGAACATCAAATGAAAATCCTATTCCATCATTCCCTCATAAAAAGCATAGTCCTCCACCATCTTAATCAATTGAACATTGCTTGGAGCACCTTCATAGCCAATGATATCTTCATTGATCCATCCATTCACCATGCACAACATGTCCCTTCATCATCTCAGCCCATGACTCACTCATTTTCATCATATCAGTCCCCTTCTTCTCCTTCATCTCCATCTCATCATAACCCTTCATCACCATCTCATCATGATTTTGGGTCACCTAGCAAGATAGATGACATTGAGCGTAAGTGGGCTAGTTTTGATGAGGATGAGTAATTTCACAAAACCTACCAGAGAGGCTATAGGCATGTGTTTTCTTCACTTGGAGTGAAAGGGGCCATGCCTTCAACATCAACACAAGAGGTGGATAAAGGTAAAGATAAGGTCATTGAGCCACTCATTCATGATGAGGAGGACAATCATGAAACTGAGCAAGAATTTCATATTGTTGACCTAGACAAAGATGAAGAGGACAAAATCACAAATGCAATATAAAAGGTAAGGATTCCAATATTAGTGAGCTACAAACTAATATTGATAGGGCTAGATATGTTATTCGCTTTCTTGAGCAAGAAAATGAACAGTTGAAGACCAAACAGGTCATTGATGAGGTGAAGTACTTCACTGCTCAAAGAGAGGCTCAAAAGTCCAAAGTCATGTTAGATGAAGCATTAGAGAAGTATGGTTTTCTTGAAAAGGAAGAAGAACAGGTACCAAGGAAGAGACCTATAACTAGCGGGCTGAAAAGAGCTCTAGCTCTAGAGAGACAAAGGGAAGTTGAGCTTGTTGACCATCTAACCCTAAATGAGCAACTTGCCATAAAAATCAATCAGAACAGGGATCCATGGCTTGATAGAGCCAACCAACACTTGGAGAAGCTGCTAGGAGGGAAAATAACGATAATGACTTGTTGAGGAGGAAATTCAAACTCCATGCCCAAAAATAGAAATTTGCATTGGCCAAGCTCAAAAGAGCCAATGCCAAAATTGAAGAGTTGACCAAGGAGGAGAAAAAAAAGTTGAACATCCTTGTTAAGGATTCCCTATAAGCTCAAACACACTTTCATCAGCCTTTCCAACAATTTTGAGGCATTTTTCAACTTATGTCAAAATCTGGAAAAATTTGTGCTTTTTCAGGCATTTAATTAGCAGAAAATTGGGCATTTGCACAATTCCCTAGGCACTATGAAAATAATTGGCACACTTTTTGAGCAGAAGGAAGGCACCATTTGATTTATAATGACTCATAAATCTCATAAAACCAAGTTTCCAGCCTTGGTTTTCATTTTTTATGGGTGAAAAGCCCAAAAAACCACCTAAAAATGACCTTTCTGCCCCTTTTTTGACCTTAGCGTTGCGCAAATACCAGTCTTGGGAGATTGACTTTTTGAGGGGGTAAATTACCTCCATTTTCAAAACTTGAGGCATATTTGGAAAGAGGATAGGCAAGGATTTCCAACAAGCCATCTTGGGCCTAATTTTGGCACTGGAAAGGGCTCCAAAACTGGCCCTTAACACAGAGGGCACAAATGACACTAGGATGGCGCAAATGCACAGTGGATGGTGCAAATGTCAATTTGCTGATTTTTTCAAAAATTATCTTAAGTTTTGACTTTTATTCAACAAATCATCTTTATTCTAATGTAATTAATCATGGTAAAATGTAATTATGTCAAGGATTACTTGCCTAGGATAGATTCATTGGGTTATAGTCATTAATGAGTCATGATGAATCAGTTCAATTTAATGAGTGAGTCACTTGGACCACCCTACACTTTAGTTTTCAGTTCATCAATTAGTGGATCTCATCCTCACCTCATGGATTTGACCCCTAAGGATGATTTAGGCTTATTTTGATGTCTATTTAGCCCATTTTTTTACACTATTCAAGGGTTGGAATCGATTTGTATGTTTGCTAGTTGATCAAGGAAACCTTTGTACTCAGTTTGGCCAACTAATAAAGAGGAGTTGCAACTACTGTTGGCGAGAAGTCAGGTCTCGCGGACAAGACCCAGGTTCAAGAGTTGTGGCCAACAAAGGGGTCCGGTGTAGTATAGGAACACGCCGGCATTTTCACCCTGCTCCGGAGAGCATTGCGTCTCACCCGAGGCGTGCCGCAACCACATGCAGAAGGGGATGAGATCAATGGCAAGGAACCAATTCACAACTCATGAAGGACAGTGCATCGATTACATATACAGAGTTATATACGTAAGATCACTAAATAAGCATTCAGACAATTGCAAATAAAATTTTAAACCAGCATAAACACATTACAGGCACATAAACATTGTATTGAGACAACAACCTTCCATTGTATTAATCTCTTGGCCAAACACATGATTACATGGCATTCTCACTGATAGCTTACAAATCTGATACAAATGGATTTCGGAACAGAAAAGTAGAATAGAGAAGATGAGGAACCCTAGGAAGGTCATGCATGATTCTTCCGCAGTCGCTCTATGTGTCTTCCCTTGTTATCAGCCTCGCAACCTCTTCAGCCTCCCCTTCTTCCAGCCGGGTGACTATGATTTATTCACCTGCTCTCGCGACTATCAGTTCCTCTGTGTCTATTCTTCAGTTGCTCCTAGCTTCTCTCCTGTCATCTGCGTGTTCCACTTTCTGTCTTCTGTTGTGTGTTTTCTTCATCTGTACTTGTGCGTGTTCTATCTTCAGCTATCTCATGCTTCCGCGCCACCTTGATAGCTCCGCAACTCCTGGTAGTTGCGACGCGGTCGCGATTGCCATGTGTCTTCATGCCGCAACTCAAAAAGGTCAAAATTCAAAATGTTCCAACCAAGATTTCAAAAATAATCAAAAACAAGGGCCCCAATAGGCCGCGACCACAATTCCTTGACTCGTCCCCGATTCAATCACAAATAACAGTCTCCACTTCCATTGCCCCGCTGGCTCCCGTGCTCTATTCTGCTGTGCCTTCGCCCCACGCCCTTTCCTGTTGTGCTCCGCCGAGCGGTTGTTCAAACAAGGGCCCCAACTCCGGGACCCTGCGGAGCGCTGTATCTCTAAGCCCGGTGAAGTTCGTCACCGCTTGCTACCATTCCTGCATAAGCAAGTCTGCTTCTTCTGAGATCCTGGTGGCGGCGGCCTCCTCTAGAGTCGTCGGGACAGCCCCGAACATCGTGGCAAGCTGGGTCTCGGCCCTGGCATCCAGCTGTTGTATGGATTTGGCACTGGCTCGAATGGGTGGATGGATTTCCCGAATGACCTGTTTGGTCGCTGCCGAGTCGGCCTCAGTCTGTTGCATTTGAATTTCAAGCTCGTTCGCCTGGGCATAGAGCTGATCTAACCGTGCTGGGTCCGCGGTCTCTTGAATTTCACGAGAAATCTATTGCAGTTGGGCAGAAATAGGCTGCGTTTTGACAGTGAGTGCGAGTGAGCACTCCTACAGACTTCACAGAAGGGCATAAGCCTCGCCCGCAGTGGAATGAAGAGTCGCCCACATACTAACTGCCTGATTCTTCTTGGCAGTCACCTGTTCTGAGTAGACAATCTGTGGATCTGGGTGGGTAGGCTGTGCGGCTAACGCCGCTTGGAGTTCCTGATTCTCCCTGCATAGATCAGTGAAAGCAGTCCGAAGGTGGTAAGCCTGGACTGCTACACTTTCCTTCGCTATATTGTCAGGGAGTGGGGCGTGATGAGCCCTTGCAGCGGGCCATAGGTCGGAGAATGCCTGAGCAGTAATGGTGACCTGCTCCTGGAGGTAGATCTTCTCCCTGGTCAGCTGATCGCGTTGTTTAGTAAGCGCTGTGATTTGTTGGTGCTGCACGGTGCACCGCTGCTGCAGCTCGAAATGAATTTGTTCGGCCTTGAGGGCCACCCGCTAAATGAGTAGGTACAGCTGCCCTGTACCCCATGTTTCTGCATTGGCCGTGCCGGAAACGCCCTGCTCCGGCATCCGTTCCTGCGAAGGTTGGCCACTGGCCGCTGATCGGATGGAGGTCTCAGGAGGAAGGACCGGTGTCTGCTGCTGCATTGAGGTGGCCATATCGGACTCCGACCGGTCTTGCTGAATGGTCTGGTCTGGGGGAGGGTCGGCCGAATCAGCCCCAACATTTGCCAGCCGGGTAGATATAGTAGAGATAGGATCCTGGGGTGTGGCCACGGGGTCAACCGGCGGTACCACGGCTTCAGTACTGGAGGTGAATTCCACCCCGTGGTCACCTCCGAAAAGTTCCCGGATGAGAGGATCTGATATAGTGGCCGATGAGTTGGATGGATTGGAGGAGGTGGCAGGTGTA
Organism: Pinus albicaulis; assembly: GCA_034641835.2. Taxonomy (NCBI): domain Eukaryota; kingdom Viridiplantae; phylum Streptophyta; class Pinopsida; order Pinales; family Pinaceae; genus Pinus; species Pinus albicaulis. The sequence goes on from CM076581.1 coordinate 119,649,276, forward strand.
CGGTCGGTGGAGGGAGCGGTGGACGGGGTGAAAGAGGTATGGGGGAGACGAATGTTGAGGAACTCTGACAGATAGATTAGGGGTTCCTCCGGAATCAACGTCCCTGGGAGTGGAGTGGATGGTGGATCATCATCGGTAAGATCCACCACTGGATCTGTGACAGCAGTGCGGGCCCTCTTGGATGGAGGGGGGTCTAATGGATCAGGTTCTGGGCCCGTTTCGCCCATCGGGGTGATGATAGGGCTGGTAGAGGTGAATAAGTTGGTGGGGATGGGAGAGGTGAGAGGGGCGATATGGGAGGGAGCAAGAGACCGACCGAGATGAAATTCAGAAAATGAGGGAAATAAAGGGGCACCACTTGAAACAACTTGGGTTACCACGTTAAGGCGTCGTACCTGGGCATTGAGGTGTTGTACAACGGGGACCAGTGATTCGAGCAGTTCCTGTGCAGTCTCAGCTGCATCCTGTGGAGGTCCCGCCGCAACCTGTGAGGACCCCGCTGCGCCTGTCTCGGCAGGCCGCTGCGCCGGCAGCATCCGTTCAAATTTATAGCGGGGGATCCCGTCGCGGATGTGCTTGGTGACCCCCGGCCACGCAGAGACCTCGTGGTGAAAGGTATCATCATTCAACTGGAATCTGAGGGGCGCCATGTGGAAGGTGGCTTCCGGCACGCAAGTTGGGCGGAGGTAAGTGTGCTTGTGGCTTACCTCAAACCAAACCTGCTCACTATACTCGTCCAACAGGTGCTGGGGCACCCGTTGCTGGTTGGCCACCACATCTCTCATTAACCCGTACCACGCCCGAAACGCTTCCGCGTTCACCTGCTTGGTGCTGGGGTCCGCGGACACCTGCCACGGAGTGAACTTCATCGCGAGAGGCTGGCTCGCGGTAGTCTCTGTCGGCATCCGGACAGGAGGAACGTGCCATTTCCACATGGCGAAAGCTAAAATCAAGTAACCGTAAATGAAACTGGTGGTGCGTTTATAGTTCTCTTCGCAGGCCGCGAAGAGTTCTTTTAGCACGAAGGAACACCAATTCAGCCTAACGCCCTGGATACAGTGCTCCGCAATGGAGATTCTATCCAAAGTGCACTCTCCCTTAGTATAGTTCCGCATCCGCTTGCTAGCAATGAGGTAGCAAGCGAACCGAATTTCTGGCTTATTGATCAAATCAATTTTGGCACCTTTGCCCCCCCGGCGGGTGCCATACTTGGTGTACAGGTCTGTGTCACCCGAATTTCAGGCTCGCTTGGACGATGTTTGGCCGGCAGCGGAGACATCGGCGCCATTTTGAGACAACCCTATAAGTCGATGAATGTCCTCGGCATGAATGGGGATTTCCTCATTGAGCCACAAGGACCCGTTCTGTATTCGACTGAGGAGGAACCAGGTGCATTGCAGGGCCGGTCCGGTAGTTCCGAAAACAGGGAGAGTCCTTAAATTCATCAAGGACGATCGTTGGAGGCCCCTGTATTCTTGTCTCATTCGGCTGCTGGAGCTATTGCCTGGCGTATAGTGGTGTTCCATGAACGTCTGCCAATGGAGGTGGGGGAATTCAGCTGGGTCGGACAGGTTGGCGTCCATCATCGCTGCACTGTCATACTTGCCAACCAGCGACTTTGTTCGGTGGATTCGGTTGTCCAGCACTGGTTCAGGAACAAATAAGAGAGCCCTTGGCATCTTGGCTCGGCACTCGTAACCTTGGAGAAATCTTCGGGAGCTTCCTTCTGGGTGCAGTGCGCTTTGAGGCTTCAATTTCTCTGGAGTCACTGTAATTGCAAAATTGAACTGGTCCGTCATTCTCGAGCTATTGGTCTCCATGCAAGTTATGGCATTCCCTGGCACGAGCGGAGTTGATGAGACTCCATAACGACAATTAATTCTTGCTATCTTTCTTGCATGCGATAATCGTGCGATCAATCGCATGCCTGTGTGTAATCTAACAGTTGCTGACGGCGTCATGGGGAGATGGGCGAACGCGACGGCTGAGGGAACTGCGGGTGATGGAAAATGATTATGGTACGATTACTGTCTACTTACGGTAATTTATGATGCAAATCTGAGCGATCCTACAGACTGACAAAAGGACTGACGGAAATGACCTGGACTGACACTGGCACAGGGATGGATCCTATAAGGACGACACGCTGGACTGGTCCGCCCCAACCACAGTCGGTTGCGGTGAGGTAACCGCAACTGACCGGTTATTTGACAGACTGCCTATGAACAGAAAAGACTCCCTACGCTCATCCTGGTTGCGGGAGAGTTATTTGACTAAGCTACTCTACGAGTTCTCTCGGTTGCGAGAGTTATTGATGAGAAGTGAAAGGGACCTACTCCTGGTAGGGTTTCAGGCGTGCGCCATTCACCCACCCAGGGAGAACTATACCATCCAGTTGTGCCAACCGAACGGCTCCTGAGTCGCGGATCTCGATGACAAAGTAGGGTCCCAACCAGTGCATCTGGAGCTTGCCTGGAAACTTCTGGAACCGGCTATCATATAAGACAACTTTGCCGCCAACTTGGAAGGCTTTGGTTTTGATGTGGCGGTCATGCCACGCTTTCTGCCTGGCCTTCTGAACCTTCTGGTGGAATTCCGCCAGGAATCGGGCCTCATCCAGCTCCTGTAGCTCCTGGAGGCGTTCCCGAAGTGACTCCTCTTCTGAGAACTGAAGAGACATTGCGATCAGAAGAATGGGTACAGTGAACTCAGCGGGAACCGCAGCTTCCCGGCCATACACCAACTGGAATGGTGTCTAGTTGGCCAAACATTTCACCGTGGTCCGGTAGGCCCACAATGCCGCTGGGAGACGCTCGTCCCAATCGTCACGCTAAGCATTGCAAATTTTAGTCAAGCCATTTTCAAGAATCTTTTTGAATGCTTCCACAGTACCATTGGCCTACGGGTGGTATGGGATGCTTTTATGATGCTGGATCATAAATGTGTCCAGTAGTGACTTGACCGTGGCATTAATGAAATGCATACCCTGATCGCTGGTCAAGCTCCGTGGGCAGCCAAACTAGCTGATGATGTGCTCAAAAATGAACCAAGCAGCGGTCTCTGCCGAGCAGTCGCGTACCGCTACTGCCTCAGCCCACTGGGTGAGGTAATCCGTGGCGGTAATGATGTAGCGGGCCTTGGAGTGTCTAGTGACCGGGGTGATGGGACCTACGAATTCAATAGCCCACTTTTCGAACGGCCGCAACACATGCACTGGGTGTAGCGGTAGCTCGTCCCGGTGCAAAGGCCTTCCCGTCCGCTGGAAAACATCGCAACGCTTCACATAGGCCTTACAGTCAGCATGTACCGTCGGCCACCACAGGCCAGCTTGGAGCACCTTCCTTGCGATGGGTTTCAAACCCACATTCCCTCCTGCAACACCACTGTGACATTCCCACATCACCGCTTCCCATTCATGGTCCAGAACGCATCTACGCAACACCTCATCGAGGCCCAGTTTGTATAGCTGCCCTGCGATCAATTGATAGTCGGCCGCCCGGACAACCAGGTGGCGTTTCTGAAGCGGGGTATAATCCTGAGGGAATTGTCCCGTGGTCAAATAAGTGGCGATGTCCGCCAGGTAATCTGGTACTGCTTCGACTCGGAAGAGGTCGGCATCCGGCAGCTGATCATCCAACGAGCCCTCATTCTCTCCCGTCTCCAACCTGGATAAATGATCGGGACCGACATTCAACCTGTCGGGCTTGACAATCACCTCAAATGTGAATTCCTGGAAAAGTAAAAGCTAGTGACAGATCCATCCTGTTGAGAATGCAGCAAGATGATGGAGCTTGGTGAAATGAAGTCGCCTTCACCAAGTGGGCCCGCAGGCGAATTCTAGCGCAAAGTCTATTTTTAGACTATGTCTATTTTTAGACATATGGAGCATGGTTCGGGGATTCCAGTTTGAGATTCTTGGAGCATTGGTCATGTTGGTAAAAATAGATGAGACTCTATTTTTTAGGTCGAAGAGGTCGAAGGCCATTTTTAGACTGCCTCTCCTAAAAATAGGGAAGTCAAATATTATTTACCCTTAATAATATTTGGACTCTAAACAGCAGTTTACTCTCTTGGAGCACTTCAGTTTGAGCTACGGATGTGGCACATGCAACTTCCAGAAGGAAATATGCTTTTCTTATGGGGTATTGAGCTCATGCATGGTTGACTTCAGTTATGACTTCAGTGGCAGAAGTTTGGAGGAGTTAATGAGACAGCTAGTAGAGTTGTGTTCTGTTTATTTTAGTTGAACTAGTTGAGATTAGTTTAACTAGATAATCAATTAGTTATGAGTGGAGTGAATTAAATATTATTTAATTCATTAATTATCAACTCATTATTCAACTCAATAACACATCAGTTCACTACAGTGCATGATCAGTTCAGTGGAGACCAGTGAAAGAGGTAGATGAAAGGGTGGAGTTAGCTATCAGTGGCGACATCAGTTGTGCATGAGATTTGCACCACACTTGGAGGATTTGTCCATGAAAATTGCGCAGTCAAGCCAAGGAGATTCGAATCTTGGATCTCTATATAGACAGGCCATGATTGCGCAATAGAGGCAAGGCAATTAGCGGTGAGTTTTGAACCAGTAACCTGTTCAAAACTGAGCTAGATTGTGGGTAACTGTATGAGAAAGTACTGAGTACATGTGAGGAGTATTGTACTGAGTTTGTTACTTGATTTATCCATTATAATATACACAATAGCTGTGGGGTTTTCAGCTATAAGCTTTCCCCATACATACTGTGTTAATGTGTATGATGATTTGATGTGTTATCGCTTGATTTTATTTCCGCATGTTTGATGATCCGAGTGGAAGAGATTATGTGTTGCATATAAATTCGAATTGTATGTGATCAGGATAGTCTCGGTGGATAATTAATCATTATTCAGCAAATTTCTACATGGCATCGGAGCTATTGAAGCAGAGATTGATCATCACAGTGATTACAAACTTATTTCGGTAGACAGAGTCTGCATGCGGGCCAGGTAGCCTCCGGATTCATCTTTCTTCGGAAAGTGAAAGGTCTGGTAAATGCCCCTTGCAGTCAATCTCTGTGCTAGAAATAATTTGTTCTCACAGATCTAGAGCGGCTGAGCTTTGAGGTGGAATTCAAAATTTTGCAGCAGTTTTGTTTTCTTGGTGCCAGTGTTGAAAATGTCTTTCAACGGTTTGCAACTCGAATATGCTCTTGAAGGCAGTTTGAATTATGTTGCATGGAAGGATCGCATGGAAGCAATATTAGAATATAATGGTCTGAAGGAGTTCGTAGATAAGGATGTCCAAAAGCCCACTGATGCAGCTGAAGTCGATGCATGGCAAAAGAAGATGCCGAAGTGTCGAAGGATCTTGTTGGAGGGCATCAAGGATCATATTGTATCCATCCTGCATGGAAAGGCTACTCCATATTTAATGTGGAAAGGGCGACAGTATCGCCAAATATCTCACGAAGTTCACTCAATGCAGAGATGAGCTGGGAAGTGTGGGGGTGACTGTCGAAGACGAGGACATGGTCGACCTGGCTCTCCTTGGTCTTCCGAAGGCTTGACACTCATATCAAGATAGTGTCAATGGTCGGGAGAAGCTGCCGGGATGGGAGCGCCTTTGGGCGGATCTCATGCAGGAGGAGATAAGGAGGACTACTCGAGATGGATCTTCATCAAAGGGAGCCGATGAAGAAAACTGCGCTTTGGTGTCCAAAGCTAAGAAAGGGAAGGGTAAGAAAACCTCTCATTCTGGAGCTAAGGGCAAGAAGCAGGATATGGCGAAAGTGAAATGTTTTCACTGCCATGATCACGGACATTATGCTACCAATTGTCTAAAGAAGAAGAAGAACAAGCAAGCGGGAAGATCTGCAGATGGAGAAGCTTTGGCTTCACAGTTCGAGCTTGACTTTTCACTGATCGCATGCTTGGTTTCAAGTGTGTTGGGATCGGTATGGTTCTTGGACAGCGGTGCATCATTTCATATGACGGGAGATCGGGATTTGTTCTCAGATCTGGAGGACAAAGATTTGGGTGTGCACATCAAGATGGGTGATGATGGTAGATACAGTGCGACTGGTATCGGTACCATATCCTTTCAGAGGGAGTCTGGTAAACCCTTTGTATTGAGGGATGTCATGCATGTACCTGGATTGAAGAAGAACTTGATCTCTGTGGCGATGTTGGATGATAAGGGGTATGATGTGGTCTTCAGCGAAGGAAAAGCCTTCCTGCGCAGTAAGACTACTGGAGAGACCCGGAAGATAGGGGTTCGAACCAAGAACCTTTATCAATTGCAGGTAGATGGCTGCGCAGCTATGGCATGCAAGGCGGGAGAAGTGGTGAGCCAGGATGATGAGGGCGAACTGTGGCACAGGAGATTGGGCCACCTTCACCATGGAGCTTTGAAGATTCTGCAACAGATTTCTACTGGGCTTCCTAAGGGCACCCTTGCGCAGTCAGATCAGTGCAAGGGGTGTACTTTAGGGAAGTATGTGAAAGCCACCTTTCACGAGAAAGATAGTCGCGCCACGACGATCCTTGAGAGAGTTCACACAGACGTGTGTGGTCCTTTCTCAGTTGCTTCGACAGCAAAGCACAAGTATTATGTGATCTTTGTTGATGATTTCTCTCGAAAGTGCCGGATCTTCTTCATGCAGAAGAAGAGCGATACATTCCCGAAGTTCTGTGAGTTTAAAGCACTGGTCGAGAAGGAGTTGGGGAAGAAGGTGATTGCTCTAAGGAGTGATAACGGTGGTGAATTCATCTCGGCTGAATTCAAGGAGTTCTGCAGCGCAGAAGGGATTCCGAGAGAGCTCATCGCACCCCATAACCCACAGCAGAACGGGGTGGCTGAGCGGAAGAACAGAACGATCGTGGGTGCTGCACGGGCGATGTTGCATGATCATGGCCTACCCCTTCACTTGTGGGCTGAGGCATGCAATACAGCAGTGTATGTGCAGAACCGTTGTCCTCACAAGGTTCTTGGCATGAGTACACCAGAGGAGGCTTATTCTGGCAAGAGGCCCGATATTTCCCATTTGCGGATTTTCGGATCTCCTGTCTACATGCATGTGACGAAGGATGCAAGAAGGAAGCTGGATCCAACTGCTGAAGTTGGAATATTTGTGGGGTACACCGATACACCTCACAACTATCGGGTGTATGTGCCAGACAGTCGCAAGACTGTTGTGCGACGGGATATAAAATTTCAGGAGGAGAAAGCCATGCAGTGTTCGCTTGAGAGGGAGCTACACTTGCATGCAGATGAGGAGCTGTTAGTTCCTAAGGAGGAGCTTCCGGATGTGGATCAGCCACAAGAGGAGGTTCGGGAGGTGGAAGAAACTACCCATGCAGCGCCAACCATCAGAGGGCGCATGCGCACTACAGAAGCTGAGCGACTGGCTCGGGATGCAGAGAAGGTTGTAGGACCACCTACAGCATAGCGCAGACAGAGACAGTCACCGGATCGGTACACTGGATACATGGCTCTTGTGATTCAATGTGTTGTGACGGAGCCATCCTCTTTTGAGGAAGCTGTGGAGGAACCCGCATGGGTTGATGCCATGATCGAGGAATATGATTCGATCGTCAGGAACAGTGCATGGGAGATTGTCCCAAGACCGGTGGGGAAATCAGTGGTGGGTTCGCGATGGATCTACAAAGTGAAGCAGGCGGCTGACGGGAGTGTGGAGAAGTGCAAGGCGAGATTTGTCGCCCGTGGCTTCTCACAGATCGAGGGGATCGATTATGAGGAGACCTTTGCACCTGTCGCAAGGTACTCTTCCATACGGACGATCCTTGCTCTCTCAGCGCAAATGGGGTGGCACATTCATCAGATGGATGTGAAGACTGCGTTCCTTAATGGAGTTATTGAGGAGGAGGTGTACATAGAGCAGCCTGAAGGTTTCGAGATCTTCAGCAGTGAGTCGCATGTGTGCCGACTCAAGAGAGCACTCTACGGGCTGAAGCAAGCACCTCGTGCTTGGTACACTCGCATAGACAGCTACTTCACCGGGCTTGGATTCTCCAAGAGTGAGGCGGATCCTAACCTGTACCAGATTGTGGTGGAGGGGAAGCCGTTGATCATCGTACTGTATGTAGATGATCTGATTTTGACTGGCGATGAGCAGTTGATACTTTCATGCAAGGAGGATCTTGCACGAGAGTTTGAGATGAAGGACTTGGGAATCCTTCATTATTTCCTGGGATTGGAGATTTGGCAACGCAGGAGAGGACTGTTTGTTTCTCAGGGCAAGTATGCTCGAGAGATTCTGGAGAGGTTCAACATGCAAGGCTGCAAGCCTATTGACACTCCTCTTCCTGGTGGTTGGAGGAAGGAGGATGCTACTTCAGCGGAGGTAGTGGATGCCACCGTCTATCGACAGTTGGTGGGGTCGCTTATGTATCTGGTCAATACACGACCCGATATATGCTATGCAGTTAACCAGCTTTCGCAAGCTATGGTTAAGCCTACCAAGCTCTTTTGGAAGGTAGGCAAGCATGTATTGCGCTATATTAGATGCACATCGGGATATGGTCTATGGTACAGACAGGAGGATGGAGCGAAGCTTTCTGGCTTCACTGATGCAGATTGGGCAGGGAGTCCAACGGACCGGAAGAGCACATCTGGAGGAGTTTTCAGCATTGGGTCGACAGCAGTTTCCTGGTACAGCAAGAAGCAGAGATCCGTGGCACTCAGTTCAGCAGAGGCCGAGTACATGGCAGCTAGCTTGGCTGCATGCGAGGCTATTTGGATGAGGAAGATCCTCGCAAGTTTGTTCAGGTTGCATTTGGAGCCTACAGTGATCTACTGTGATAACCAGAGCTGCATCAAGCTCTCGGCTAATCCAGTATTTCATGATAGGTCCAAACACATCGACATCAGGTACCATCATATCAGAGATTGTGTTCAGCGGAGAATCATGATGCTTTCATATGTTCCCATGGAGGATCAAGATGCCGACATCCTGACGAAGGCGCTCACCAGGAGCAAGTTTGAATTCCACAGAGGCAGGATAAGGGTTGCAGATAATCCATATCTTGCTGAGAGGGAGTGTTGAGAATGCAGCAAGATGATGGAGCTTAGTGAAATGAAGTCGCCTTCACTAAGTGGGCCCGCAGGCAAATTATGGCGCAAAGTCTATTTTTAGACTATGTCTATTTTTAGACATATGGAGCATGGTTCGGGGATTCCAGTTTGAGATTCTTGGAGCATTTGTCATGTTGGTAAAAATAGATGAGACTCTATTTTTTAGGTCGAAGAGGTCGAAGGCTATTTTTAGACTGCCTCTCCTAAAAATAGGGAAGTCAAATATTATTTACCCTTAATAATATTTGGACTCTAAACAACAGTTTACTCTCTTGGAGCACTTCAGTTCGAGCTATAGAAGTGGCTCATGCATCTGACAGAGGAATCACGTGGTTCCCAAGGGTTTGATGGCATCATGCATGGTTGACTTCAGTTGGACTTCAGTGGCAGAAGTTTGGAGGAGTTAATGAGACAGACAGTGGAGTTGTGTTCTGTTTATTTTAGTTGAACTGATTGAGATTAGTTTAACTAGCTAATCAATTAGTTATGAGTGGAGTGAATTAAATATTATTTAATTCATTAATTAGTAACTCATTATTCAACCCAAGAACACATCAGTTCACTACAGTGCATGATCAGTTCAGTGGAGACCAGTGAAAGAGGTAGATGAAAGGGTGGAGTTAGCTATCAGTGGCGACATCAGTTGTGCATGAGATTTGCACCACACTTGGAGGATTTTTCCATGACAATTACGCAGTCAAGCCAAGGAGATTCGAACCTTGGATCTCTATATAGACAGGCCATGATTGCGCAATAGAGGCAAGGCAATTGGCGGTGAGTTTTGAACCAGTAACCTGTTCAAAACTGAGCTAGATTGTGGGTGACTGTATGAGAAAGTACTGAGTACTTGTGAGGAGTATTGTACTGAGTTTGTTACTTGATTTATCCATTATAATATACACAATAGCTGCGGGGTTTTCAGCTATAAGCTTTCCCCATACATACCGTGTTAATGTGTATGATGATTTGATGTGTTATCGCTTGATTTTATTTCCGCATGTGTGATGATCTGAGTGGAAGAGATTATGTGTTGCATATAAATTCGAATTGTATGTGATCAGGATAGTCTTGGTGGATAATTAATTATTATTCAGTAAATCTCTACATTTCCAAAGTGCTCCTACCTACCCTTTGTTATCCTAGAATTTTTTCATCATTTACATGGCTGAATTTGAGCTTGGAAACACTTATTCATTTTCTTTTAAAATATCAAACTAACTAATTCTATCCTTATTTCTTCCAAGGGCTCAGATTAAATTTTTGAGCTCCTTACCTAACTACTAATCTTCCAAGATTCGATTGTTTGGCTAGATCTTTATTCTTTATCTAACAACATAAAATTTAAAGTATGAGAGGTTAATATTAAGTTGTTTAACCTTCATGGATTGTGGCATTTTAACAAGTTACACACAATCTTTATTTTCTATAAAATAAACTAAAGTAGTGGCTTTTGAATGTGCAACACTTTCATGACCTATTTTGGTGGGGTTCATATTTAATATTATTTTTGATATTTGTTTCTTTTTGTCATTTGTTTGTTCTTTTAGGACTTACCCTCTTTTCATTTCTTAAATATGGGAAAACATTTGTAGAAAGCAAAGGTATGTACAATATTACACGATTTTAACATAGCAAATTTAAAATTATGAATCCTATCATTCAAGAACCCTAACAGGTTTGATATTTTCAATCCTTTAACTTGCATTTAATTTCCACTTATCATAGGTTTTGATCCCATTAACTTCTTTTTTTTATATTTCTAGAATGTATTCTTGATGTGCGTAATCATACTTCAATCCTTGATTTGTTGTCTCTATAAGAAAATATGAGTTTAACTATTGTTTTCCTTAATTCAGAATTATGAAAAAACACAACATAATACTTATATAAACATAAAAATAGAGATCCAACAGGTATAAATCTTCATTTCATTAATATCAAAAAATAGAAAAATTCTTACATACATAATGGAAAGAAACTAGCTCAGGTGATGGTAGCTTATATCTAAGAAGAGATGTGGTGGCTACATGCCTTTGATATCTATTACAGTGAGGCTCGAAAACCTATTTATTATTGAGAAACAATGGAAAACCCGAAACTTCCAAAAACCTAACTGTAGGAGATGAAGCACAAAAGTTGTGGGCCTCATTGGGGTAAATTGGTACAACACCTTCCTAGGGTCGTAACTTTGACATATGATCTCCATTTGACACATAGGATACCTTGTTGTAAATATACATCCAACCAATACAAATTTTGACAACAAATGTTATGCAAAAATTTATGTTTTCCTATTTTCCAAAAAGACATCGTTTATGGCCTAAAAATGGTTCTCAAATTTGGGACCCAAAAACCTACCAAAAATAGTAAACAATGATATAATTTAGGAAATTGAAACTATACTACAAGTAAGGAAACAAAAAGAAACATTGATGGGGTTTCAAGTGGAATTGGCGCGTGGCCACCAATATCCAGCTAGACCAATCCTCCCCCCTTAGAAACCAATGGTCCCTATTGCATTGAGTGCCTCCATGATATGGGGAAAGTTCTAATGGACTTGGTCCCTGGTGATCCACTTCCCTTAGTGCAGGATTTGGCCAGCTTTGACAAGCAAATACAATTGTATCTTATGCTAGCAAGTGATCGAAATTTGGATCAGGGGAAAAAATTAGCTCAAAATGAAAGTGCACATAATTGCACCAAACCAGAATTACTGTAGCCAAACCTTCGCCATGAATCCAATGCAACTTGTTTCGTTGAAAACTGATTTCGGATGAAGAAGTTATGGTCTGCTCGTTATCATTCAGAAGATACAAATTTTAAAAAAAAATATTGCAGAATAGGTACAAATGATGACATGGCAGTCCAGTTAGCATGAAAAGAATATTCTTCAGTTTTTGTCCAATGGGATTGTGACAAGTGTCACAATCAGATTCTCTATTTTGGTTTGTGAAGATGAAATTTTCCCAATGTCCTCCAAGGTTGAATGTGGGTTCATGAATTTTTTATGTGTTCAAAATTATTTTTTTATGTATTAATTTTGGTTTAATGTATTATATATATATTTAACATATTATATGATTTTTAATATGATATATATATATATATATATATATGAATTAATAATCCAAACTTTAACATCAACATTTTCGCATATTTGAACCTAAGTCATAAGTTTGACCATATTATTTGGTGGCATTACATTGTATTATAACCTAAGGTCCCAACTTCATGTTATATGATATGATGAGATTAACCATTGGAGCGTAACCATAGTCCATGGAAATTAAAATTTAATGGCATATATTAATTATTATCCAAAGGTTGGTTCAAACATTACTTGAGCAGTGCAATTATATGTTTGTTTTATATAGTGGTAAAAACATTGTATGGAGGGGCGGAGGTCAAGGTTTGACCACATGACCTCCCCCAAAAAACTACGTGCCCATACCAATGAGCCACTCTATTGAGACTTGAAAAGGATGCAGAAAAATTTGTATTTGAAGGTTATGTAGTGTCAAATGGTGGAGAAAAGGGGGCCAGCCGAGTGGGCCAACCCTTCTCCATATGACCTTTCTCATGTGACCACACACCAGCGCCTAAGATAAGCGTGGATAAGTGCGCAATTAACCTAATTAATCTGTAATTAAGATAAATTAATCTCATATTCTAATTCGGTGGAATTTCTAGTGGTTCTACCATTTTAGGAGCGGCCTCCATCTTTGGCACCCTTAACTAGCAGTTTTCCAGAATTAGAGGCAGAGTCTAGGAGAAACTTTAATAAGGCCTATCTTGAGCAATTTTTGACCATTTTTAGCTCATAAATAGTCATTCCTAGCATATTTTCATGCTATGAATCCATTGGAATATCTTTCAGAGGTAATGGAGAAAATAAACAGGTGTTTGTGGTCACTTGAAGAATTTTGAGGCCTAAGATCACCAAAAGGGAAGGCCATGCCTAGATCAGCTGAAGGAAAAATGGAGTGAATGAAAGGTCATTTTTAGATTTATTTGATGTTATGAACACAATGGTATATCTTTAAGAGGTGTTGGAGTAAATAAAAATTTGATTCTGTCACTTTGGAGATTAAACAAGACAATGGCCACTAGGATTAGAGGTCAAGCCTAGAGGAGATGGTAACCAAATTAAGAAATTGAATAGTCATTTTTGGGGTTTTCATATATTTAGAAGACAATGGAATAGTCAATAAATCCATTGGAGCATCACAAATGCTTTTAATCATAAATTTGACTCATAATCCCAAGAGTGCCTAGCTAGTTAAAGCAGGTTCATGGAGATGTAGCCTAGGAGGGGTGAACTCCATTAGAATCCATTGTGTTATGTGATTTATGTTAGTTATTTTACTTCATTTCATTTGTTTTTTATGAGTTTTAAAAAGCTAATTAAAGCATAATTTTATCATCAAAGACACATAAACCCCTTCACAAGTGGTTAACATGAGTCGATCCTTAAACACATTTTTAATACTGATGAGGGAGCTAGCATAGCAATAACTATTTTTCCCATTTTCAGATCAAGTTGGTATCATAGAAAATTTTTAGGTCATTTTACCAAGGTTAGTTAATTCTTCTATAGATATTGGTTTCTGAAAATGTTCAAGGAGAATTTAATAGTGAACTTGAAAGTTTATGTGTGAAGGAAAAGAAGTCAAGATTGAGAATTAAGGTCTCAAATCATGGCAAAGAATATTTGTATGCATTACAGGTGCGATGGTAGTTTCATTAAGTGATGCTTCTAGTCAATCTTCATAGAAAAACTCTTTGATAAAGAGATGTTGCAGAAAATTTACATCATGACTAATAGGATGCAAGAGAAATATGAAGATAAGAGGGAGAAAAAAATACTTCAAGAGCAGTCGATTTCCATGAAGGAGGAGAAGCATGAGCTTCTTGAAAGGATGCATGAGATGGAGACTTAGCTCCATGATGCCAAGGAAGCCTTAGCCAAGTATGTGCTTGAGAAAGAGGTATGAAATTAAATTTTATCTTCAATTTCCTCTCAAAATAAATGTGTAGGTTCTTTTGAAAGACACATTAGAGGAATAGGGTCCAAATTATTGATGAATATGGGCTATGAAGGTAAACGATTGGGAAAACATGCACAAGGAATAGTTCAACCAATTGTTGTTGAGGAAATGCCTAAGTATTTTTGTCTTAGTTATGGACAAGATGATGGAGAAAGCTCTAAGCCAAGGAGGCACATGAAGGTATTCCAAGAAGGACTTTGATGTTATGTTCATTACCTCAAGCTTGTGAAGATTGTGTTCATAAGGAATGAAATTTTTTTACACCCACTTTGCAAGAACACGCTCATAATCATGCAACTAATGAGAATGGCAAGCAAGACGATGTTGAAATCTCTAATGTCATTTAATGCATTGTTGGTATTCTGAAGAGAGAAACTACCTCATCAAATTCACCTCCTAAAGAAGTATACAAAGGTAAATGTTCAAGGTATAAAAATGCTTGTAATCAAGTTTCTTTTGATTATGATAAACATGGAAAACTCTCACACAATATTTGGAGAAATTTTTCATGTTCCTTTTGTGGTTTGGATCACCATAATATTTCAAGCTGTTGGAATAAGATAGCCATGCATAGGAGACTTTCAAAGCAAAGGAGGCATGAAAAAGGGATGTAGTTGTTTTGCACTCATTTCCATAAGCAAGGTCATCTTGTAGACAAGTGTTGGACTTTGTATCCAGCAAGTCATCCACGACATTTGAAGAAGGTGGAGAAAGAGAATGGAAATAATGGAAAATAAGATTTGATAATTGCTGTGGGTGAATATGATTCACATGATGATGATTTTGTAACCGAAAGAAGCGCCATTTAAATGTTTTGCAAGAGATTATTAGATTTATTATCAATTATATTTGCATGTCTTTTGATATTCATGCATTTATTTGCTAATAGAATACATGTTGCATGTTTATGCAAATAAGGTGTTTGAAACCTGGAGTATGTTGACTCACTCTTATTGCAACAAAAGTTTTCATTTGATTCTTAACTACATGTACATATGAATGGATTTCTCGTACTTATGATTATGTCTGTGAGAGAATTGAAGAATTGTATACATGCATGATATTTTTTTCATATGAATAGTGAATTTTCAGATGGTTTCATTGTGCCTTAACATGCCCGAGTAATTGATTTCGTTGGTCATTTTCTTTGTTAGCATGTGTTGTCAACTTGAGAGTATCGATCATTTTCACATGCACGAGTGTCGACTTCCGTTGATCGGGTTTTTTGTTACATGCATGTCATATAGACTTGGAAGAGTTGATTTTGTCTCCAAATATGGAAAGGAGATGTTGAATAAGTATCTCATGAGATGTGAATTTATTTATTTTTTGGGGAAAAGAATATTCAAATTGTTATACATTCTTATGCCTAAATTGAGATTCAAATATTTAAAGAAGCATTTTTTGGACATGTGTTTGGTCGATAACTTTAACAAATGGAAATCAAGGAATCAAGGAAGTCATTTAAGAGGTCAATGGGTTATCAAAAGATAGACAGGTGGTGTATTAGAAGAGTAGTGTTTCCAAAGTTTCGGAGTTGTCTTTCAAGAGAGGGAGAATGTGACGTGTAAAGGAAGAGCATATGATAAAAAATGATATGACATCCCTAATGATATGTTTCATACTTATTAATCTAGTGCATGATGTGCAAAATTCAGTTCGCCTATGTTATTTTAAAGAGAATTTCAATCTCCCAAGTTGTTCCCGATTTCATCATATGCATGCTATAACATCCCTCTTTCTTTTGAATAATTTTCAATCGATGGCTTAGTCTCGCGCATCATTTTCACCAACATCAAGGGCCCTTAAAAATAAAGGACTAGTTATATCGCTAGTAATCTCATGCCTTTCTATAGATTCATGTAACTTGGATGTGGATAGTTGAATTATCTAAGGAATGTTGCATCCATGATGCCCGTGAGGCCTAAAGAGGAATTTCTCGAAGAAGAGGAAATGGAAAACAAATGTTGATGAAGGGGAGGAACAAGGGGACAAATAAATGAGGGATCAAAAGATGATTGAGAAGAAAAGGAAGGAACCCAAGAGATGGAAATCTGGGTGTGGATGGCATGAAAACATAAATTACCCCTTATTTCTCACCACCTATGGCCTATTTCCTATAGGAGCAAGGAAATTCTGTTCTCCCACTAGAAAAATAACATAAGCTAGATTTTCAAAGTACTTCCATAATTTGAAGTTTGTAGGATTAATTGGAGAGGAGGTAGCCTGTACTCGCTCCACAAGAATCAATGTCATATTCCGAAAAATTTACCGAACAAGTTGCAACCAATATTAATTCCAAAGAATGAGTATTGGCCTCGTAACGAATGGAACAAGAAGGTGGTCAATACTATTCAATAAGAACTAGTCTCAACCTTCAAACATATGGAGGAATCAAGCATGACCAATCTCACCCATAAGAACCAAATATCGGCCTAAAAACTAATAGAAAAAAAATACGGTAGCGCCAGAGTCTATTCAAGATTTTTTGAATACTTCCCCACAAGAACTAGTACCGGCTTCAAAAGAGGTGGAATAAATTGTGATGAAACATGAACTTGTTGAAGAATTTTTTCGATACTTCCCCTCACAACATGTGCTAGCTTCATATAAAATGGAAGAAATTTTGGTGAAGAAAGAAACTGTTGAATAACCGGTGATAAAAAATTCCCCTCATCTCTAAAACCAGCTATTTTCAAATATAATTTTCAGTTAAAGATGGCGATTGAAAATATGAGAAATGGTGACACGATTATGGACATAGAAAAGAAAAAAAAGTAGAAAAATTTAACACGACCAAACATTTGCAACCCCCGAAACTAGTGTTCGTTTCTATTGTTGTACGTACATATGATAGGGATGTAGTCTCATCATCTACACAAAAAAAATATAGGTATGTAATCTCACATCCACATGTATCGAGGCATTCACTTACATCACAGTCTAGAATTTATCTTCACACAGAGATCCAGAAAGAAAAGGTCACTATTAGTTTCTAGCATGGGGAAATACCCAAAAGGAAAATTAGAAAGAGATAAAATAAATTCGAGAGAATGAGGCAAGGGTAGTCGCTAATTATGTAATTGAGATTGAAAACCTCAATAGGAACAAGAAGGATCAAAGAGTTACAGGATAATTTTAGAAGGCCAAACAATGAAAATAAAAGATGTTCACTCTAGTGCAAATAATGGAATGTAGACCCACCGCCAACTCATTCTCTTTTCCTTCGGGATTCCAGTATTTTATTTTATTTTTTGTTTGGAAAGTATTCATCAAGAATCGAGTCACAAAATAGTAGACCCTATGCACTTTTAAGGATTTTGAGAGCTAATAATTATATTAATCAACATTTTCTATGTGAGCCATATATGCACGATTAAATCCTAGACACCGATCAAGAGTTCATCCCGATTCCATTTGTGATATCCAACAGAGATTTTACACATTTTGTTATTAATCAAGTCAAATGGAAAAACGTTTCGATACATTTGAGGCCATCTGAGAAAATCATCCAGTCATTGGCCGAATGGGGAATTTCAATGTTGGGATATATGTACTAAACATTATCAAGCTTATTAAGTTCAAAGGCCGAAAGAAATGGATGATCACGACCCAACGATGGTGCATCGTCTGCGGTCAAATAATATTCCGTACTTTTGAGGAGGAAGCTAAGGATGTTTTCAAAGGCATTGGATTCTCTCATCGTGAGTAAGACGACTACGAGATCCATTTTGGGCACCCAACATTTATAAAGCATTGGAGAGAATCCCATGATATATTTCATGCATTCAAGATTATGGAGTTAATTAAGTTAGTTAAGGTTTTGGTTTCCTATCATTTTCTTGTCCTCTAATCAATATGATCTTATGTTGTGGATGAATATTGGTAAAAGAATATTGTTAATACAAATGAATATCGTGCAACCGTGAGATCGATATGGTGAAATAATAGGATCTCGCTCACATCCATTATAATCACTATAGATCTAACCCTAATCTATTATGAAATCAAATCGCATGAGTAAATGCAACCAAGCCAGCTTGGGAGGAGATGTTGCTAATGAAATAACCCATTTTTTCCTACTTACACCGATCTTTTTACATCCACTTTATAACATTTTTAGGTCAATTTGTATCCCAACTAACAGAAAAGGTATATCATAATGTCATGTCTTCTTGAATTGTTAATTGGCTGAAGCAATAGTCATAGGGAAAGATACTGAGACTATTTAATAACAAGAATTCCCCCAAATCACTTAACAATGCGGTATCGTAAATCGCCGTTTATGGAACAAGGTCAATCGTGGTAAGTCATATTATGGATTTATATAAAAGTATTCTAGGACTAAACCAACAATTGATAAACTATCGAATAGTTGGAAAATCCAATGTTTTTTCCATATTTTCATTTTGTTTCTATATTTACAGAACTATTGTATATTTATGTAACATAGAGCTCACCATGATTTATGGGTTTTTATTGGCAATGTTATTCAGTATAATGATGATTGTGTATAAGTACGGCACAAGTTGTTCATCTATTTCATGTAACAACAATCTCCGTTTTGTAATTCCTTTTTTAATTAATGAAAGTAGCATTGTTTTCAGAATTTCCATGATATATCATTCTTGCACCACGACCCTTATCGAAGAGTTGGGCCCATTCTTTTCGATCAGCGTTGTTGGACATGGGCTTGTGTGGTATGTGTGCATGTTTCCTTAATTAAATATTGTATTCTTTATGAATGTTGTTTCCTTTCTTTTTTTAGCATGTCATTGTTATCTAAGAATTTCTTTTCTTTCAAATAGTTGTTACTAGGAGTCATATTACTTTCATTTTGTTATTACTCAATTTTTAGCCTACTCGGGCCTTGTATTTTGTAATTTCTCAATACTCAAAATAGGGAACATGTGGCCTTCATACCTGACCGATATCCTTGAAACAACTATATGAACACAAGATTGAAAATAAATGTAAAATGGGTTGAATTTATAACCTATATTAAGACCCCAACACCCAATCCTCTCATTGTGAAGAAATAAATTCACCAATAACATAGAAAGACCATGTCAAACTTAATTCTTTGGAACACCTTTCAATTTTGGTATGGAGGTTGTGAGTCAGCCCGATCTAACTGCTTGTGTGGTTGCATTATATTCATCGTATGAAAAAACTAGAGACCCTTTCCCCGCGAAGAAGAACTTTGGTGGTCCAAGGAAGAAAGGAAGAGTTGTGGGCCCAAGGAAAAAGGAAAAATGTTACACATGTCACAAGCCTAGCCACTAGTGCCAGAGAATTCCCTTTCAAGAAGGATTCTCCTAATAAAGATGACAACAACAAAACCAAAGGAATGGAACAAAGGAACAACAAAGTTCAAAGGAAAGAGGAAGGCTTCTTCCTGTGGAAATGGAAAACCTTACAAAAGGTCGAAAAATTCTGTATGAGGAATCAAATGTTGTCGATGATAAAATAAATGAATTCATTATTTAGTCTTCCTCTCTGTGGTGCCTCTCCACCCGACACTATGGATTTCTAGTTGATATATAGTTATGCCTCAAGGCACACTGATCGTCTGGCGGAAGCACTTTCAAATACTCGTTGAGATGGATGTTAATCCGAAATTTATCCTCGAGATAATGCCTACCATATCCCATGAAAGGGATAGGGACCGTGGACCTCCACTGGCTCCCTGCTACCACCCCTCCTCAAGATGTAAATACATATCCGATTTGAAGAAGAACCTTGTGTCTACTTCGGCCATGGAAGACAAAGGTTTCAATGTGGAATTCATCGATGGGAAGGTCTCGTATGGAAGAAGATTTTAAAGGAAGCTATCACGATTGGGTTTAGAGTTGATACACTCTACCAAGCGTTTGGAGGAAGTCCACTAGGAGTGATGACATGTGATAATATCTCGACATACCGAACTATGGCACCAAAGGTTTCAACACCTTTCACTACAAATCCTTCCGGCTACAAGGAAGGTGGTGACTGTGATGCCCGAGTTCAAAAATGATCATGAAGGTGTATTTCTTAGGGTTGTGTCGATGAGTTATTACAAATCTTTCCTTAAACGTCACAAATACATCTCGATGTATTGCAATTAATACATTATGATCTATCTCAAGGCCCCGTGACATCCTTGAGATGGTTTTCTTATTATATGACGTTACTTCTCTCGTAAAACCTGGATATACTTCTCGAAAAACAAGTGATGAGGCTTACAGCTTTCATACCTTCAAATCCCCGGTGGAAAATCTAACAAAGAGTTAAGATCAAGATATTAAGGACTCGATAATGGCACCGAATATGAAAGGAATGAGTTCAAGAACTTTTGGCAGAGAATTTGTCATCAAGAGGGAGACCACAATTAAATTCTATACTCCTAAGTAAAATGGCGTTGCCGAAAGAAAGAACATGACCATCAGGAAGCTATCCGTGCTATGCTATGTGACCAAGGTCTGGCCAAATTTTCTATGGGGAGAAGTTGTGAACACCGTTGTGTACATACAAAACCAATGCCCACATTCCTCTTGGACACAAAGTTCTCAAAGATTTTTTTTGTGGCAAGAAAACCCAACGTTTCACATTTTAGAGTCGCTGGATGTCCCGTTTATTCTCATGTACTCCAAGGAGAAGAGGAGAAAGTTGGATGCATCTCGGAAGAAAGGAATGTTCAGGCTACAACAAAACTTCGAAGGCCTATGGAGTCTATGTGCTCGGGTCAAACGGAAGTGGAGATATGCCATGATGTTACTCGACGAAGTTGCTTCCCTAAGGAAAGTAACGCTAATCTTTCAAGATCAGAGAGGAAGATCATGAAGCAAGGTCCGGAAATCAAGAAGAACCGAAGGATGAGATGATGCCCGATGTTGAAATACCAATGAACCCTATTGATCCACCTCTCAAATGAGGAAGAGACCATCATGGATCGTGTGACACTCTCGAGGATGTCGAGAGAATCACATGGCCTGAAGGGGACATTCAAGAAAGTGAAGAAGCTTCTAATAGATACCAAGGGTATCTAGAAGCCATGAGTAAAATCGTACAATCCGAGCCTCCGGATATTTTGAGGAAGCCATCAAGCATCAAGTCCGGAAGGATGCTATGCACAAAGAATATGATTCCATAACGAAGAATGATGTCTAGGATGTGGTTCCAAGACCCAGAGACAAAGAATTTGTCTTCTCGAAATGGCTCTATAAGATCAAGCATGATCCGATGGTAGCGCTGAAAATTTCAAGGAAAGATTCATCGCCCATGGCTTCTCTCAAAAGGAAGTATGACCTTCATTACATATTTTCACCGTGGCCCGATATACCACCATGTAATCTATCATATTCCTTGTTGCTAAGTAAGGATGGAATCTTCATCGCATGGATGTGAAGACCGCATTTCGCATGGTGCGATAAAGGAAGAGGTCTATGTGGAGCAATCCTCTCAGTTCCAAGTTCAAAGATCTCGAAAACCCATAGTCAGATGTTGAAAAATCCCCTATGGGTTGAAGAAAGCAAACGGTGAGCTTGGTCTAAGAGGATAGATAGTCAATCGACAAGCCGGGCTTCACTCGTAGTAATGATGATCCGAACCTTTACTTCAAGGTCGATAGAGAAAAGACTCTAATCAAGGTGCTTCTGTATGTGGACACCCCTTCGATGTGTCGGGACCCGCTAATTCATCGTTGTAAGAGGGAGCTCGTTGTCGAGTTCAAGATGAAGGACCTAGGACCGACGATTACTCTCTAGGCTTGGAGGTTTGGTAGAGACCTAGTGAGATTTTCTCAAGGAAAATATACTAGGAAGCTTCCGGAAAGATTTGGAATATGGAATGGACTACGAAAATGATGGAGGTCATCTTTAAGAAGTTGAGTGGTAGCAATCGTTGGGCCCATGATAGAAAATCCTACTAAGTATCGTCAACTCGTATGGCCCCGATGTTCTTATTGAACACCCGTCCGGACTTATGTTTTAAGAACATTTTGAGTCAACATAAGCTTGAAACTAATCAAATTCACCGGGTTGGGGCCAAGAATTTGTTGAGATATATTCAGCACAATAAACCATGGGATGAGATACACTGCCAAGAGCATGACACTTCATGGATATACCGATGCCGATTGGTCTAGTAGTGTGCCTGGATCGTAGGAGCACATTAGGATGTTGCTTCACACTCTGATTTGATTCGATATCATGGATGATAAGGAATCAAATTTCGTGGCTTTGAGAACCGTGGAGGCCGAGTTATCACAGTAAAAAATATGGCCTATTGTTAATTAGTGTGGTTGCGAAAGCTCTTCAATGAGATGTTATAGAATGTGTTGATACCGTCGTGATACTCTATGATAACTAGAGTGGGATTCGTTGTTCGAAAATCATGTGTTCCATACTATCCAAGCATATTGATATCAGTACCACTTTCTAAGGGATATGGTACAACGAGGAACCATAATGCTCAATCATATAGGAACTAATGATTAGTTCACAAAAATTCTCACAAATATTTTGGGGAAGTTCAAGTTCCTAACCTTCCATGAAAATCTGTATCATGGAACGACCCTATGCAGAGGGTCCTATCGGACGATGAAACTGGGAGCTGTGATTTGGGATAGCTTCTTAGAGTTATAAGCACACACGAGACTAGGATTTCCAAATCTTATGGTGATTTTCTCCCACCCTTATGATGTTGAGTTATCACCTCTCATGATCTATGCCTCGTATGCATCCTAGCCACCGAGTCCCGTACCATGGGGGTACCTTCATTTTTCCAAGAGTCGGGGAAAAGCTAGAGACCAATAGAAAATACCGATGATGCATCGTATACCGCAAAAATCTCTATGTCTAGGATGGCACGTGTCCAACCACATGATCTAGGATCAAGTCTAGTGAGGTTTCGACCTCCAACTAACTTCGAGTCAAGTAAACCAACTTCAGTTAAAAGTGAGACTCTTTTGAGTCCTATAGAGGTTTCGTACCTTGGGTTGAATCACAATGGGAATGATGTCTTTGTGACCGAACCACCTTGTTCTGAAATAAAGAAGCCAATAAAGTGAGTTACTGTGGGATTATGCACGATGTTTGGATGGCATAGGTGGATGGAGTTCCCCCTAGTTGAGAGGAGTGTTAATTTTGGACAACTATTTCAACCCATGTTGTGATGCTCATATGAATATGCCAATATTTTTATTGGATTCTCTTTCGCAGAGGTGCAATATCGATCTAAATATCATCTTGATCCGATGAGAAGAACATTTATTTTCAATTTATTCAAAATATGTGCGGTGTCGGTCCGAAATGAAATGTAGGCTTGAAGCCCTGAAGAGCTTCGTGTCACTAATTTATCGATGGATATAAATAGGTCAATATTGGAGGTAATTTTTGAATCATCGATCACATCACATTCACTCTCCTTATTTGATCGTTCGATCATCTATTAGAGTCTCTTCTCATCAAATATGGGAAAACGCAAAGAAGAAGATTTATGTTCCCGACCTAGGTCTTTTCTCGAGCAGATTTGACCAGCATTGACTTTTGTCACGTTTTGGTCAAATTGGCTCAAAACTGGGTCAAAATTTGATTTCCATAGTCCGTATTTTTTG
This sequence comes from Pinus albicaulis, assembly GCA_034641835.2. NCBI lineage: Eukaryota > Viridiplantae > Streptophyta > Pinopsida > Pinales > Pinaceae > Pinus > Pinus albicaulis. Next base: position 119,672,995 of record CM076581.1, read on the forward strand.
GCACCGAAATCAAGATCGATGCCTGACTTGACCGTTACATTGGAATTTTTATTGTTGTTGATTTGCGTCGATCGTCGACCGGGATAGCATTGAATTTTGTTGACTTTTGTTTGACCGATCTTGCTATCCATGAGGGTTGTGTGACACTTATGTGTTCGCTAGCCATATTCAAAATTTTTTAAGTTAAAAAATCCTATCGAACGCCGTAATGCAACAACACACATATTTATTTTTCGATTGTCTTCGTCGATCTACCGGTAAGTTCTATCAACATTTTACTTTCTTTTTATGTGATTGTTGGTTGATATTGGGGATAAAATGTAAAGTTGCATCAAGCATAAAACATCTACAAAAAATTCTGCGTTCTCCACTAAGCTCACTACTATGATGATTCTCTATAACTTCGTAGCAACCATGGGACCCCCGAACAACATGCTCATTAATGCTAACATCTATTGCCCTATGACCTCAATGTTAGTTTGGTTAGCATCAATGCCAACATACCAAGTGACACCTGGGCCTATCCGTAAAATGAAAACTTTCCAACATCAACTTTTTCATGGGGTTGTGCCCTTGTTTATTTCGAGGCAATTTAATCAAAGGACTATAAAGAAACTTTTATTGGGTTCCTTCTCTCCAATGGCCAAAGTTTTGTTTGCATTACATCATTCTTCCACACCCATGACCTAAACACTTGCGTAGGACCACATCATGGTATGAACTTCTCAACCCTCCACTTTTTATTTGTTGGCGAAAACTCTCTCGGGAAAATTTAGTAGTGCTCATTTGATGTTGTGTGAATCAACCCAAAATAGAAGAAAGAGATATCAATGCCTTATAACAGCCACTTCGAGGGGGCAACTCAATACATTACATAAATGAAAAATCTTTGGGATAATACAATTTACAAAACCTCCTTTCTATATATAGGAGTCCATGGGGCCATAATGTAATCCTAGTGGGCCACAATGTAATCCTAGCCGACCTAACAATAATAATTTAAGGGCACAATAATAACAAAATGGGGGTTACAAGGGTACAATACTAACAATAAGGGGGTTACACTAACAATAATAAGGGACTATACTAGTGATATAGGGACCTAACATGCCCCTCTCCTTCAAAAAAGTGTTGTCCTCAACGCTTGAGTAGCTCCTGGTGCTTCTGTATAAAATTCTCATCCTCCCATGTAGAATCTTCAGTGGGTAAGTTCTTCCACTTGATGAGATACTCTGAAATTGATCGATTCCGTAGTTGTCAAGTTCTTTTTTCCATGACTGCTTTAGGTTCCAATATGATTTTCCCTTCCCCATCAAGTTCTGGCAATACTGTTTGAACTGGAAGATTTTCACCTATAACCTTCTTTAAGCATGAAACATGGAAAACTGGATGTACTCGCGAAGAAGCAGGAAGCTCCAATTTGTATGCCATAGTACCAATCTGTTGCAACACCTTGTAAGGACCATAGTACTTTGGCGATAATTTATTATCCTTCTTTGCTTGCTTGAGGGACATTTGTTTGTATGGTTGTAGCCGTAAAAATACCCAATCTCCTACATCTAAACTTCTCTCGCTACGATGTTGATCTGCCTGTTGTTTCATTCGATTTTGTGCCAAATTTAGGTTATCCTTTAAGAGTTGGAGAACTTGTTGTTGATGCTCGATGTGATCTTCCACCGCTTGAACCTTCGAATTTTCTCTTAAAGATGATGTGATGGATGGTGGATGATATCCATAAAGTGCCATAAATGGGGTCATTTTTGCTGCAGTATGGAAGGAAGTGTTATACCACCATTCAAAGAGAGGTAACCACTTGACCCATTGTGTTTGTTTATCAGATACAAAACAACGAAGATATCCTTCCAAACATTTATTTACTATCTCAGTTTGACCATCAGATTGAGGATGATAAGATGAGCTATGAGCTAATTGAGTTCCCAAACAAGAAAATAACTCCGTCCAAAAATTTCCAGTAAAAATGGGATCTCTGTCGCTCACAATAACCCTTGGGCTTCCATGTAGCTTTTGAATTCTGTCCATAAATGTAGTAGCAATCGTACTTGCTTTAAATGGATGAGATAATGCACAAAAGTGTGCATACTTGGTAAGTCTATCAACTACCACCATGATGACACTCTTTCCTTCGGACTTAGGTAAACCTGTGATAAAATCCATTGAAATCTCCTCCCAACGTTGACTCGGAATGGATAAAGGTTGTAGAAGTCCTGGGGTCTTAATTGTTTCCACTTTATTCTGCTGGCAAACCAAACATTCCGCCACAAACTTTCGAATATCAGATTTAAGGCCATCGCAAAAAAATTCTTTCTTCACCCTGTGGTAAGTTTTTAAAAATCCTGAGTGTCCTCCTAAAGGAGAAGTGTGCAATTCCAGAAGAATCTTTTGTTTTAGTTGGGAATTCTTACAAAGATATAAGCGATCTCTGTACCATAAGGAATCATTTTTCCAACTAAATGTATCAGATGTACTAGGATCTTGCTGCAACTTTTGAATGAGTGTCCATACATCTTTGTCCTTCTTCCTTTCATCTCTTGCTTCAGTTATCCAATCTGGTTGGATAATAGAAATGGCACAAAGCAATGCTTCCACCTCTTCATTCTTTCTTGAGAGTGCATCTGCAACAACATTTAGCTTCCCTTTTTTGTACATTATTTCAAAGTCATAACCCAACATCTTTGTGACCCATTTTTGCTGCTCTTCTGAAGATAGTCTTTGTTCCAAAAGTGTTTAAGACTATCATGATCAGTTTTTACCTTGAAGTGTCTTCCCATTAGGTAAGTTCGCCATTTCTTTAGTGCATGTAGTATTGCTAACATTTCCTTCTCATAAATAGGTTTCTGTAAATACTTTCCTTTGATTGGACGACTTTCAAACGCAATGGGTCTTCCTTCCTGCATTAAAACTGCACCAATTCCATTTCCTGAGGCATCACATTCCACAATAAAGGTTTTTGTGAAGTCCGGCGTAGCTAAGACCGGTGCTAGGCACATTGCCTCTTTAAGATGTTCAAAGGCCTTAGTTGCTTCAGGAGTCCATGAAAATGCATTTTTCTTCAATAATGTTGTTAGAGGTGCTGCTATTCTCCCATAATTCTTAACAAACTTGCGATAATACCCTGTTAACCCGAGAAATCCTCGCAACTGCTTTATGGTTGTGGGGACTTTCCATTCCTTAATGGCTTAATTTTGTTAGGGTCTACTTTAACACCCTCGTGAGATACAATATGACCCAGATATTCCACCTCTTGTACTCCAAAGAAACATTTGGATGTTTTTGCATATAATTGTTTCTCCTGCAATAGTTTGAGCACCCTGTCAACATGTTCAATATGATCCTTCCAAGACCTGCTGTAGATTAGTATATCATCAAAAAATACTAGCACAAATTTTCTAAGGAAGGGTTTGAAAATGGAATTCATCAACCCTTGAAATGTAGAAGGTGCATTGGTAAGGCCAGAAGGCATGACCAAAAATTCATAATGACCCTCATGAGTTCGAAATGTTGTTTTTGGAATATCTTCAGTCTTCATTCTAATTTGATGATATCCTGAATGAAGATCCGACTTGGTAAAATAAATTGCTCCATGTAATTCATCCAATAATTCATCAATCACAGAATGGGAAATTTATCTTTAATGGTGAGCTTATTGAGCTCCCTATAATCCGGACACATGCGCCATGATCCATCCTTCTTGTGTACCAATACTACAAGAGCAGAGAAAGAACTTTGACTAGGTTGAATTATACCCGCATCTAACATTTCTGCAATCATACGTTCAATTTCGCTCTTTTGGACATAAGGATATCTATAAGGCCTGATGTTTGGAGGAACACTTCCTGGAATCAAATGAATAGCATGATCATGATCACGAATAGGTGGGAGTCCTTTGGGAGTTTCAAACACCTTGGAATGATTGTGCAAGACTTGTTGGAGATCTGCAGAAATAGATGATTTTGATGTTGGAACTTCTAGTGAGCATAATTGTGCAATGACGCTTCATTGTTATTTTTTTAGAAGCTTTGTCATGACATTAGAGCTTATTATCCTTCTTGGCTTCCCTTCAATTCTCGCCAATGTATTACATGATATGGTCAGATTCATTTCTTCCTCTTCTATGGCCGGTTCCTGGTGTATATCCTCTTCTTGTTCATTTTCTTCTTCTTCACAATCTATGTAAAATAATTTATTTTCAGCACACTTATGACCTTTAGTGTATTTGCTATCACAACTGTAGCAAAGCCCTTTTGCTCTTTTTTCTTCCAATTGTTGTGGTGTCAACCTTGTAGGTTGTGGAAATCTAGGCGTAGCAACATTTCCTTCTTTATAGAATTGAGTGGTAGGATTCCTTGTCGCCATAATTTTACATTCAACTTTTCTTGCCAACCTGAATGCCTTCTCCAATGAATCAGGTTCCAAAACGCGAACTTCATGTTGGATGTTATCCTTTAAAGTGCCTACGAAGAGATCAATCTTGTGTTCCTCTGGAATATCAGTTACCCTTATATTCAATTTTTGGAAGTCCTCAATGTGCTGCCCCACTAAACCCTTTTGTTTGAGATTTATCAATTGGCTAAAGAAGGTGTTGCTCTTTGTATCCTCATAATGTGCTATCATTTCTTCCGTAAAAATAGACCAAGTGACAATTTTTTTACGGGAGCAAAGCCATCGATACCATACAAATGTATTTTGTTCTAAATGTAAAGTTGCAATGCGTACCTTGTGTGTGTTTTGCACATTATGGAGATCAAAATATTGCTCCATCTGTAGTATCCATGTTACAGGATCCTTTCCATCAAACTTCCTCATATCCATTTTTGGAATATGGTGGTTCTTCCCGCCAACATTCGAGTTTATGAAATCACGATTAACATTGATTTTGTTCTCATCATGAGTTTCTTCTCCTATATTTCCGCCATTAGGAATCATTTCTGGTTTTAAGCTTGTCATCAAGCCTTCCATGTATTCTTTTAGATCATTCTTCATGTTTTCCATGTTGTCTTTCATGTCATCCATCTTAGCTTCGATGCCCACTTCCATGCCATCCATCTTAGCTTCCATGCCATCCATCTTAGCTTCCACGCCTTTCTTCAAACCGTCCATCTTCACTTCCACCCCATCCATCTTAGCTTCCATGCCTTTCTTCAAACCGTCCATCTTCACTTCCACGCCTTTCTTCAAAACTTCCATTTCATTTTTTGTTGCTCTTTGCGAGAGTGAAATTTGTTGCACTTGCTCTTGTAATTTTGATAGATCATGTTGCAATTCTTCATCTTCATGAGTCATGGTATAGCCTTCTGAAGTCTTAATGGGTGTTGAATTCTTTTTAGGTGCCATTTTAGAATCCAATATTGATACCTATTCTACAATAGGCCCTTGCAATCAATTCAACTTGATTCAAGACTTATGCAATTCGGAAAAAAATATACACCTTTTACTTGTTTTGAGGAGCTCGATATTGAAATTGTATTATCTATGTTATTGCAAATCTTCAATATCTAAAATTCAGCACAGTATCCCTCTGAATTCTCTTTTGAATGCCATAGGTCTGACCTGATTTGGATTCTCCAAGACAAAGTTGTGTCCAATCTCCCACAATGACCTAATTATGGACTAGTTTCGTAGAGCGAACTTGTACGACTTTCCACGTGTCACTGTTTTGTCCTTTGTCTTTGAAATTGATAGCCATGAAACTAAAATCTGTTTACTTGCGACCACTTTTTACGGCACTCCAATCCGATGCCCAGAGAGAGAGTTATTGAACTTTTTCCACGATCACCTCTTTGAGATGAAATTCAGGAGCCTGAAAAAGCACTACCTTCCACAGATCATATCTCCAAAAATATTGCGAACCAAGCTCTGAAATTTTTTGACGAATTTCCTCAGGATTTCAGCTTCGCACCATATGAATTTCAGATTATGAACCTTCGTAGAAACAGATTTATAGCAAACATGCCACGATGACCTGTTTAGGAGCTTGAAAAAAGACCTGACTTCCACAGATGATATCTCCGCAAATATTGCGAACCAAGGTCTGAAATTTTTAGACACGCTTCCTCAGGCTTTCGGCTTCGCACCCTAAAAATTTCAGCTTCTGAAACTTCGTAGAACAAAATTTATAGCGAAAATGCCACGATGACCTGTTTGGAGCAGCGAAACCCTAGAATCCAAAGCTCTGATACCAAATGTTATGTAACCAACTCCAAAAATAGAAGAAATGAGATATCAACGCCTTAGAAATAAGCCACTTCGAGGGGGCAACCTCCAATACATTACATGAATGATCAATTCTTGGATGATACAATTTACAAAACCTCCTTTCTATATATAGGAGTCCATGGGGCCATAATGTAATCCTAGTGGGCCACAATGTAATCCTAGCCGACCTAACAACAATAATTTAAGGGCACAATAATAACAAAATGGGGGTTACAAGGGTACAATAATAACAATAAGGGGGTTACACTAACAATAATAAGGGACTATACTAGTGATATAGGGACCTAA